>JBCEWB010000003.1:1079802-1092303 GCA_039654565.1 Peronia peronii
GTCTGACCCCCCTCATCACATTCAAAGCCCGATTTCTCCGTTCTAGCTCAGCGACTTACGTCTCATTTCGACTGGCCACGAGACATATGGCATACCTGAGGAATACTTGCGATCTTTTTTAAAGAGCCCCTTCAATCACTTGTTTGTTCAATCTTTCTTGATGACCAAGTTAAGATTTTGCTGAAAATCTTGTCTAATGTGTTGAATGTCTTTTTTAAGAGAAGTAATATTTAAATCGTTCAACCTAGGCTATAGTGACCAAATTCACAAATATTCCAAATGCTGTTGGGTATGATAGGCATCTTTGTATAAATTCTGTAAATACATATGTGAGTTTTGAGCAGCCTGATGTCAGCGCTGATTTACTGTGGGGAAGGTGTATGTTACAGGCCAGGAATGGAAGACATCCATCATGCACATTACCTGTACATGGCTTCTTCAAGTCTTGGTCCATTGACAGAGGAATGGACAACGTCATCAAGCTGCATGATAATGTCAGCACCTGAAATAAAAAATTTAATTATTCAATTTTTTTTTTCATATGTCTGCCAGAACATAATTAAATATATATGTTTGTTCAAGTTTTTTTTCTCCAAACTAAAATATGAAAATACATCTATATGTACAGGAGAGTATGTACCTTTCTATGAAATTAACAGTACAGCAACAAAAACTAAGCACAAGATACAAAAGAACACAGGATCATCCCTAAGACTCGTATACAGTCAAGATATATCGAACTTACATCAAGCGAACCCTTCATGAATTTAAGATTTATAAAAATGTTAAATTATATAATAGAAAGGCTCAAGAAGGCATCTTTCAATTCTTTGGCCTGAGACAATATTTTCTTGAGAAAAAAGAATAAATTAAAATCTCCTATCGGTGAACCAAGAACGAGACCTCTACAGCAAATAAAAAGCAAATCAAAAACTTTTTAGTCTGTACCTGATTTTTTTTCCATCTGTTGAAATAAGTGCACGGGCAAGTAAAGTACAACAACAAGTATTTGATTATTACAAGAAACAGGTATTGTTTTCTGAATTGTTATAGATCTCTCTTCAGGAGCCATAAAAATACAAACGCCTTGGTATTCTCAATATGAGTATTTTCTTTCTTGCCTCAAATTTTTTAAGGGACCAAGTGAAATGAGTTGGATGTCAAAGGGGGCCTCAATGAGAAAATCATATTCAACTGACTATGGTCACAGGAATTAGATTCAGTGTGAAGATTCTACTGCAGAAGAGTTATTTATATAGGTAAAGAAATTTTTCACTGAAGCAAAGCATATCCCTTTTCCTTTCCATTGGCAGCAACAACTGTGAAAAACTTGGCACCAGATTCATTTCACCTGATTAAGCAATAAATCGTTACTATTCTGATAAAACCTCAAAACTTCAAATTATACCCTTTTCATTTTTCTGGCCCAATCTGTAGTACATAGAGCAATACATATGCCAGTGAAACAACAAAGTTGAAAAATTACTTTAATGACTCTTTTTTTAGATAAGATAAAATCTCATAACAATAACGTGATAAAAGGCAGACACAGTTTTTCTGTCAATCCTGAAAATTTCAGTTCATAGAAGTTATGAGGTTTTATCAGACAGATAATGATATGTATAGTTGTACCTATTGAATTTTGAATTTTTATTGATTTCTCGGGAGTGAGTAACATCTCTGAGCCATCATGTGGTGATTTGAACTTGACACCTGCCTCTGTAATCTCTGCCAACTCTAATAAGGAAACCATCTGGAAGCCACCACTATCCTGAAGCAAACAGAAAGTGACAAATGTAAATAATGGTCATCAGAAATTGACACACAAGTTCTTAAATTATCACAAAAGACATTGACTTTAGTTTCTCAGAACATTTAAAAGCATAAAAACAATATTAGAAACATTGAAACATCAAGCTACCCAAATGCATAATTACATGTTTCTGTCTAAATAAAACAGGAGATATACATATATAAATGTCTCTGATTTCCTTCATGAAAATACAGCAAAATCTTCAATAACCGGCAATCAGTTTGGAAATTTCTACATGTAAATCATTACAGTCAAAAATCTCCATACTGCATTTTCTTGATTTTTACATTTATTTTGGCACAAGGTAATGTTTTGATGGTATCCATGCTACAATTACATGTATATATATCAAGTTGTTTTTTTCATAAAAAAACAAAATGATAAGCTTCATCAATATTTATTTTCTGAATCTACTTAAAAGCACTGCACTTAATCTCCATTTAAGACATGAAGAACAAGCCCAATGCTCAGCTGTAAAAAACTTATACATCTTCCTGAATGTGGAAAGAGAAAACTGTATAAGTTACATAACAGTTGTTTTCATTGCAATGGTGTGAGTGCCCTGTAGTATGCCATGTGTAAATATCATTCCCTTTTCAATAAAACCAAGTTACCGTGAGCAACGCTCTGTCCCAGTTCATGAACTTGTGAAGACCTCCTGCTCTTTCCAATAATTCTGGACCCTGTTTTAAAAAAAAGGTGGGGGAAGATACTTCATATCTGTCAGGCACATATAGAAGCACAAAATGTCCATTCAAAAATCCTTCATGGTCGAGCGAGTACCAAATACAGTTTCAAAACACTAAAGATACAAAAATAAAGTCTGGATAGAAATTGTAGTAACAAGAATTTTTTCCATGACTTTAGAAAGTTTTCACATGATAATCATAACTGATTATAAGTGATGAAGTTAATTCAATCTTATATCACTAGCCGCAAATTATAGACAGCTTCTGGAATAAAGACCATTTTCCTTCGTAGTTTTATAAAAAAAAATATAAAAAAGTAGGTACAATATAAAATTTAAGCTGCAGTCCAGATCACTAGATGCAGTGAATTAGATTTACATGGAATAATTTTTAGCATGTTGGCCAGACTCGGCTCTAACACAAACTGAAACAAAGCCAGCAGATGTCTACTCTACATGCACGAAAAACAGTTGATTCTATTCACCATAATAAACATTCATTCCAATCCAGGCCAGCCCTGTTCTAAACAATGCCTCCCTTATAATCTAATCTGGAGGAGTAACAACTCAAGTTTGAACTGTGTTTTCTGTAGATCTAGATCTAGATCTAGGTGGAAAGCTGATTCATAGATCTAGATCTCTCGTAACAACCTACTGGTCTGTGTCCGAGATGGTATGTATTTCCAAGCATGATTCGACAGTCTAGCTCCCTCAACTGATCCGGCACGAGACCCTTTAGTGTACCCTGAGTGCCGACTGGCATGAAAACAGGCGTATTCACTTTTGCGTGTGGTAATGTGACCACAGATGCACGCGCCTTTGAAGTAGAGCATTCTGCTATGATAGTCATTGACAGAGCATGTTTACCCTGTGGAGCCATTATCCGCATGGTACAAAATTAGATGTGGAGCTCAGTGCATGAAAAAATCTAGTGAATAAGTTGTCATGCATATTTGATTTTGTTAGTGTTGATTGTAGTGGGCATTGATTTCAGGCAACCTCAACATTCACAACCGCTCCTCTTCTCCAGCCGTGTAACAACAATGTTGTCCGACTGCATTCTGATTGTAGTCATATCCATTTGCACCGCATTTCTCGGTGAAGGTGAGAATGATCACAAGAATAAAAGATAATGCATTTTTTTTTTGTAATGAATAATGGAAAATAACAAGAGTCTATGTTGATTTAGACTATAAAGCTAGACTCTACTCTAGTGTCTAGGCCGGCGTTTTGCAGAATTTCTACACATGCAGATTTTTTTTTATAGAAGTTGAGATGATCGAGCGATGAGAGTCCTCTGTCTACTCTGCTTGTGTATGTAACAATTAGATCTAGCCTATTATCATTGAATAACAGTCACTACCGCTGACAGCCCCTGGGGCTGGGAAAACAGAGGATGGATGCTGGTTGGCTTGCTCACAGTTTGTGAGACAGTGCAGTGGGAATTAGCCGAATAGTCGAGACTGAACATATCGCTGATGCTTAGCATAGGACTGCAAAATTGGCATAGCAGTGGAGTGGTTAAATTAGTGAATTGATTATGAATTGTACTCTGCAGTTACATTCTGCAAATCTGTGAGAGTAAACCAGGGTGATCTCTGGAGATCAGAACAGTTACCAACTTTCAACCTGGATTTCGGACTTTTTAAGAGATGCATGCTGAAACTATCAGCACATATTTATGATATTATATCTGACATCAAATAGCCTAATGGAAAAAACTCAGGTGCTGTGTATTTAGAGTAGACTTTCAAACTGGGAATTTTAATCTTGAGAGCCATATTTTTTAATTGAGATTTTTATCTCAGGGGCTGTAATCACCAATAAAAACTGTGATGAATCTTATTTTCTATCCTACCAGTTAAATTTTAAAGAAATGATGTATTTTGCTAACGTATGATTGTTAAATTTCAGGATTGACATGGGTAATGGTTTACAGAACAGATAAGTACAAGAAATTAAAGGCAGAAGTTGAGAAGCAGAGCAAGAAATGTGAGTACAACACTAAGATTCATTCCGATTATATATATATTAAATACAAAAATTGGATTGTTTCATATATTGAATCTAGAGAGATGGCAGCACTCTCAACTTGACTTTTTTTTTCTGGCAGTTTCTCACCTCAACCGATTACTAGCTTTTTAGTGCTGGGCATTTTTTAAAGTTTTTCTTTCCCAATGTCACCAAAAAAAATCTTTGATGCCTTCCTGTAAACTCAATCTACCTTAGATTGCTGTACTATTATAGCACAACTCACAGTAAACACACTGACAGCGTAGATTATTAACAGGGTTTTAGCAAGACTGTACTGGGATGGGAGATGGGAAAAGTGGACAAGAAGATGTGATTTTGTGAGGATTTAGGAGAGGGAACAGTGAGATCTTAACTCATCAAGGCAAAGGAAGGATCATGACCACCAGTTTGAAATGAAATGCTTATCATCCCAAGTTGTTTGATAGCTCTTTCTGTCTGATCAGTACTGCAGCTATGAGTCTACACTGTCTTACCTAAATAGTTCAGTATCTTGATCAATGAACATTTGTTATGGTGCTAACATTTCACAACCATTTTATCTTCAGTGGAGAAGCAGAGGGAAACAGAGTCAAATGACAGAGTTCAGAAGAAAAAGTTAGGTAAGCAGAGCCTTTGTCTTTCTAAGTTTTTACACAGTGTCTTCCTGAAGAAGGAAGGAAATCTACCTCGGGGATTGCACTAATTTAAACTCTGTATTTGGAAGAGAATTCTTTATTACCTGAGAGTGTGAGGCTTTGTAAATTGTCTGCATTTGTGAGCAGAATGCAGTAGCAAGTGATGACAGCTATAAATCAGTATGATGAGCTTGGATTGCTGAAACTGCTGTGTGAGAATCAAGTGCCATGTCAACAAGTGTCCAAATTTGTTACACAGTGAGATGAAATGAGTTGCTCGTTAAAGGAGGGTTCCAACCAGAAACTTCAATTTTACTGATCCTGAGGCCACACGGATTCTTTAACTTTGAATGTTGATATCCCTGCATACAAGAGTCACAGCTGAATAATCTTTTGATCCAGTGAAGCACACTTTCCTCTTGTTCTAATGGCACCAGTATCTCTAGTGAAAAATTTGACATCCAAGATTCGAACTCATTTCTTTCAATGACACATTTGCTTCTAGTTCTAAAATGCTGCATTTTTTTTTTTCACTCATGTATATCTGAAATGAATCCAATGACCAACTATGCTGAGCATCAAGACAACATGTATAACATTTTAGACATGAATGGTCGAGTTGAAAACAGTTTCCTCTTCATAGAAAATGTCATTTTGGTCAGGTTCTAGAGACAGTGATGCTTCCCCCCTACCCACAAAGAAAGCCCTTGTAAAAATAACATTTGTTCGTGATAATCATGTTTATTTTGTTTTCTATTCTATAGAGAGGCAGGAAGAGAAATTGAAAAACAACAGCAGAGATTTATCCATGGTGAGTGTTCAGTGACATTTATTGAGCAATAATGTTTGTTGCGCAATGTCACTACTTGGTTGTGCACTGAGTGTTTGTTTGTTTGTGTTGGAGTTTAATGGCACATCAGCACGGCTATATTGTGCCAAACACGGTAAGCAACATTTACATGTCAAAACGGCTGATCAAGTAAGAAAAAGAGCAGTACAGAAGACACAAGCAAGAAGAGAGAAGAGATGTCAACCCCAGTGCATTCCATGGGAAACATTCCACTGACGGAGGGCTTTCACTGCCTGCACATGGGAGCAGAGAACCTACTTATATACCCCGGGCTCCCGCAGAGGAGCACTGAATGTCTGCATCTCTCTAGATTTGTGATAACATGGCTCAGTAACAAGTTTATTTAGACTATAATTATATGCAAATAATGTTGAGATCCAGTGAATTTTTCCAATTCAGTTCTTAAATTTTCTGTTGAAGCTATTTTCAGAGTTTTATGTTGGTATAATATTACTGGGAAAATGTGTCAGACTATTTTTGTTGTTTTTTTTTTTTGCACAGGTCAAGATGAAATCAATGTTTGCCATTGGATTTGCATTCACTGCTCTCCTCAGCATGTTCAATTCTATGTAAGTACAAAGTCTGCACATACGATTCCCATATTAAATTAGCTGAAAATTATTCTTGTCAGTGTCATACTCTGTTATTATGTTATAGTTTTGGAAGCAGCTTTATTAGGAATGAGGAAGGTCTACTTACTTGTTAGTAAGTTGTTCTCTGCTTTGCATCCCTCCTTAAATTCTTGATAGTGAATGAGAAAAAAAACAACAACATATTCCATAGTTGTTTATAGCAGTGCTTTTTAGTTGCCTACAACAAGAATGTTTTTTCTTGCATTGGCATATTCTGTGAAAGTTTCTGTTTCAAGAAAAATCATAATCATTAGCAACAGATGTATCCTTACTGTATTGAATGAATAAGGGGATGGCTTGTATTTTTATAAAATGTGATCAAAAGGCATGGCTTGATTGATAAAAATGCTGACTTTGTTGTAAATGCAGAAACTGTTCTGACTGCAATTAGCCGTTCTGAGAAAGATTTAGCAATCCAGTTTTGAGAGAATCTGTTATAAATACCTAACTTTTATTCTAAGCTGTAACTTTTTTATTCAGTGTACATGTTGTGATTCCACAGATTTGATGGCCGTGTTGTGGCCAGCCTCCCCTTCACCCCCATCTCCTTCATCCAGGGAATCTCACATAGAAATCTACCAGGAGAGGATTACACACACTGCTCATTTATATTTCTCTACATTCTTTGCACCATGTCCATTAGACAGGTAATAACTCAGGAAGTTCTTCACACTTAATCTTCAAATATTGTATCCTCCTTTCATGATTGTTTAATATTTCGATCAGTTATATTTAATTCATCTTGTAATTGCGTAAAATAAACTTTGATAGTTTTCTCTTTTTTTCCCATGAAATGGCTATGCATACTTATGATGCAAGGAATCATGGTGTAACCTGACATCGGATCATCACTTCAGGGAAATATCTCGTTAGGCATGGAGGAACATGGGGTGGGAATGGGAGAAAGATGGGGAGATAGGGCATGTTCATTGTGACTGCATCATCAGGCCAGACATGGGCTTTCCCGCTTTGTTTGCCAAAAAGTGGAATAGCACTTATGGCTGGTTCAGCGTATAGGTGAGCTGAGTCTCCTGCAGAGATGTCAATTTTCCGTAATTTTACATAAAACAAAAAAACGTCCATAAAGTCACAGTAAATATCTGGTCGTCGTTTACGGAACGAAATTGCCCAAGCGGACGACAGAATGCGAATTAATTATTTTGCGGAAGAACGCGAACTCTTTTGTGGGAACCCAAAGGGCCCTTATAATGATAGGATTGCTCATGCGCACTCAGACAGTAATATCTATTCGGCGTGCTTGCTTTAGGTTTAGCGGACTAACACTTAGCGGAGGGACCTTCAGTTTGATTTGGCTGATGATACGTAAACATTTAGTTGGTTTAGCGATGATTTCATATTGTACCGGATTGTTACCAAAACCCAAGACATGCAGACCTGCCATTTATTCCGATTTTATCGGAATATTCTGATTTTTCCCCACAAATTTTGTCCTTCCGATTTTTCCGATTGCCTGCACTGTATTCCGATTTTTTTTTTTTTTTTTTTGTTTCGCCGACATTTGCCCAGCCCTGCCTGTTTTGAACAGTCTCAGTTTCATTTCACTGGAAGTGCCGGATGATATTTTAATTTTACATCACGTCGGCCTTGTGAACTCTGTCTCCTTCAGTTCTCTGTCTTGCAATCGCTATCGTCTCAGTGACTCTCATTAGTTACTGCCTCGTCCGTTAAAGAGCTAAATTTATAATATCTAGTTCCAACAAGATCTACACCGGGAATAGGCAAGCTTTTGGTTCTTGCGGCAAGCCCAACTCGCATGCTTTGTATAACCGCCAACGGCTCCTTTGTTTAGATTTTAGATCTATATCTAGAGTCAAGATGTTCGACTACTTTTATTCCTTAGGGTGGGTTGATTTAGCGTTCCAGTAGACTTGACCAGTTAGATGAAAGTTTAGTCTTTTATTTATTTTATTATTATTCAGATATTAAGATTATTGAAGAACTAATTTTAGAATTAGATCTACATGGGATATAAATCTGTAGATCTAGACTAGATTTTGAACATAAACATGATAAGCTGTAATGTTACCTCATTGTTTTGTAAGATTCCGATTTTTTCAGCCAAATTCAGATTTTTGAGAGTTAGGATACTGATTTTTGGGGTTGGCAAAGTGGCAGGTCTGGACATGGATGGCCACGTTATTAATTGTGTTGAACGTGATGAATGAGTGAACATCAAAGAAATAGACGAATCTGTGAATGGCTCGATGAGAAAGATGCAAACAGTGAATTCATTATTTGAAAACTGAAGGAGTCCAGAATCGCTTACTATGTCACCAGTAAGGCCAGAGTCCATTACGGATCCAATGAGAAAAAATCATGTATTAGCCGCTCTGAGAAAATTGATTATCGCAAAATCAGAAAAGGCCTTACTTAAAAGATGTCTCACTCTTTGCCAACTTCTCTAGCTGCCACAAGGAGCATGGAAACCTGCACTGAAGAACAGTCCCAGTACATGTATTTAGATGAAAGGTATTGTTGAAATGTAAACAAGATGGTTGGAAATGTGGTATTTCAAGGCTTATTTTTTGAAATTTTCCCAAAGAGGAGGATTGGGGGGGGGGGGGGGCACACCCCCCAACCGCCCCCGTTAGGTTCCCGCCTGCGACGGTCATGAGCGAAAAGTTAAGTGAAAAAAAATTGGCTCATTTGGCACCTCTGTTCCTGACCAGCTAGATATTAAATGGGTTTAGATATCATTATCATTCACAAGGTGGAGGACTGTTGTGATAGTCATCTGCTGGTGGGTGAAAAGGATATTAGAAAGTGGCTAGTGGATGAATTTTGTGTGATGGGTAAGACAGATAGATCTAAGTCCTTTTCAAGAATCAGACTGTTTTTTTTGTTTTTGTTTTTCACAGTAGATAGAGATAAAAAAAAAAAAGTGATGGATTTTATTTGCCCACACACAATACACTCATGTAATCTCTCTCCCTCTCACACATATGTTGATTCGAAATACAGAGAGAAAAAAAATAATTACTATTAAATCTAAAACTGCAGAGTATCTCCACTTTCAGTATTTGTTTCAGATTGATAAATGTAAGTTAAAAACTACTAACAAACAAGAGCACATTTAGTAGAGTGGGTGTTTGTATTGGATTCATGACCTTCACGGTCTCTTGCCTCTATCTTTTTTTTTTTTTCGAATGAATGGTTTTAGTGCCCAACTAGAAAAAAAAATAAAAAGACTGCTTTCACTTCCTGCCCTGTTTTAGAGTCATGGCGAAATATGTATACATTTTTTTTCCTCATACACCTATTTGTGGTTGTTTCACCATGGACGACAAGCGCTTAATAATTATTAAGGCCACGGAAAAAGAACACCAGTGTATTGTAAATCTAATCCTAATTATACATGTACCATGACACACAATGAAAAATTACACAAGTAGCGAGTGCTCAATGGAAATAAACTGTGGCAGAAATCAAGTGTATTATTTTTATTTACCCCCCCCCCCCCCAGCAATAATTATTTGTTCTCTGAGTGCGGGCAGTGACAAAGCAAAAGATCTAGAAAGAAATACATGTAATGTGCTTCCCTCCATTCCCACTTGATTGTATTGCTTGCGTAGTGCATTTCCTGGATCATGGAGTGCAAAATCTGATGTCAGGTTACACCATGATTGCTCATATCTTAAGTTACAGGGGGGGGGGGGGGGGAGCTAGTTGCACACATTTGAATCTTCATGATACTGGTAGAAAGAAATCCAGAAACTGTGTTCATCATATTTGTAAGCATGATTTGTAATAATATTGAGCTAAGGGGACTAAAGCAGTGGTTCCCAACATTTTTGCACCCACAACCCCTACCCAAAAGCTTGAAACCAGTGCAACCCCTTGCTATCAGCATCTTTATTTACATTTCATTTTCTGTGATGGAGAGAGAAAGAAACACTGAAACGAGAACAAAAAAAATATATGAGCGTAATTGATGAGGAACTTAGTTTTCCCTCAAACCACTTCTAGCAAGACTGCGATCCCCCTGCCATGGTTTTGCGACCCCCTCAGGAACCCCTGGACTAAAGGATATGCTTTTGTCTTTTGTTTGAAAAATCAAGATGTCTGTAATTTGAGATTTCTGTGACGGCCTTTATATTCAGGAATAGAAGGAATGCTGATGGGACATAACCGTATGACACTAGTATGGTTCAATATTAACAGTATTTTGGGAATTAGCGCACCTTAGTTCATATACATGACATCATCCTTTGTCTCTCATACAATGCATTTCCTTTGTCTCTCGTACAACGCATTACCCCGCCACATCACTGTGCATGCATCACATCATGTAGGCTATGATTATTCTTTGCAATACAAGCAGCATGTGCGGCCTAGTCCACCACCCCACTCAATTACCACACCACCCCTTGTAGTGCTTCATCTTTGGTGAGGCCCATATTTACACCTAAACTAGACATTACCTATCCCTACCTCTTCCACACGCCTATCCCGTATCATCGACAGCCTGGGGCGAGCAAGGCCGGACAAAAAAAAGGGTGTAATCACACATTCTGCCACTTTGAAATCTAGTAAATAATGATGAAATCGTTTGAGAAATTTGTGTTCAGAATTCGAGTCGTGTGTTAATAATGCAAAGAAAATATGGGAATTGAAACAGGGCCGTTAACAGCGCTCAACATTTCCATGAATTCGAGATTTCCGTGTTCGAGTTTGCTGTGCTCAATTGTATTTGCATGAGCTTTATTGAATGAAAATTCTCATCTTCAGCATTATTAACGAGGATAGATTTCTTTACTGCTATGCAATTCATATACCTTGACTTTATTTCAGAACATTCAGAAGCTTCTGGGCTTGGCTCCCTCCAGGGCTGCCAGTAAACAAGGGACTGGCTTCTTCACCCCACCTTCTCAGCTAGGAAGATAGAACACAGTCATGCTTTTATATCCACAAATATAGAGTTATTGTGATACAACTAGCAAAAGAACACTTGGTTCGCATCTGAACATTACCGATTAATACAATACCAGAGAAAATATAATAATATGTATCCCAGACTGAGTTTGTATATTTATAGATATATATGCAATGAAATTATAGTATTGCTTTAGGAAACATTATTCCCACATCAGTGTTCAAATTACATCTAGTAAATGTTTTAATAATTATTATTGTATGATGCCAAATTAAATGTGGTATAGCAAAATCCATAGTGATAGATGTTCCATAAAGAATAGAACTTTGTAATTTTGTTGATCAATCGGGTATATTATATGGAAATTCAGATATGAAGTAGATTACTTCATTTACATATTTTATTCTGTATTAAGCCCTGAAATATCTATCTCACACTTTATTCTGGTGACACATTACCCTGCCATATGTGAAATCTGTCACTATTCATGTTTGCAAAAGTGTCAAAGATTTGAAAACAAATTCATAGGAATGTTTTTGCCTCTGTGATTTGTGACATGTGGTTTCTCTCAATGAGTTTGTAGTTTTATGATGAGCTGTTGGGATTGAGGGAAGAATAAAGATTTGATAATAGATGAGGGTGGTAGGTTTTATGTTATGTGAAGTCAAAAGTTGAAAAACTGAATAAAGGGTGCCATGTTTTTCTCTTGTGTTCAGCTCTCTAAACGATCAAAGAGAGAGAAGATGGTTTAATTCATGCATCACTATTGCCAGATATATTTGTAACTTTAATTTGATCTTACTACCATTAGAGTGAAATGCATTTGTCATGCATAAAATACTGAATATTATTAAGGGGGCTCACGGGTAGAAAATTATCAATTTGGGTAAAAAATGCCGTGTTTTCATTTATTCTTAAAAGATGCTATAATCATTGTACAATTGGAAAATATACTGTTTATATTGAAGAAACATCT
>JBCEWB010000003.1:1092403-1113046 GCA_039654565.1 Peronia peronii
TATGTATGTATGTATGTATGTATGTATGTATGTATGTATGTATGTATGTATATATGTATGTATGTATGTATATATGTGTGCGTGTGTGTGGGCGAATGCGTGTGTCTGTGTGTATGTGTGTATATGTATGGTTATGTGTATTATGTATGTATGTTTGTGCATATATGTATATATGTATGTTTGTACGTATGTACGTACGAACGTATTTATGTATGCATATGCACACTATAAGCGTACCTCATTGAGACAACAATAAATTACGTGTCAACCGCAGAGATAACCAGAAGGTTGAAAAGCGGAAGGAGAAGGTAAACATGTTTAAAGACAATTGTCACGAACTTTGAATGTGAATGGGTATTAGTTGTGACGTTGTAAGTTGTGATCAGGCGGTGAATGCGGACGAGACGCACACAGTAATGGAGAAATAAGAACAGGAATCCTCGACGTCGAAATGTTGCAAAATTTATTGCAGGTGCTTGGTAATAATACAAACTTCAGGGCATCTGTCTAATTCCGATGCACACGGCTCTCACTGCATTCTACTTCTTGCTCTCCTCACGCTCTCCGGCCGAGCCTTTATATATATACGCTAATCCGTCTCGAACGATCTCTCTCTCGAACTCTGTCGAACCTACTGGTCCTCGATCTCACCAGATCTCGCTAGATCTATGCGCACATGTGACATACTTTATACACACAAGGTCTAACTAAACCTGTTTCGACCCTTCTCGAACCCACAAATGCCCACTACGACCATCGCTACGCACAACACACCTGCATGGGCCCAGCACACAGTTACGATCAACTGAGCATCGCTCACAACACACCTTCGCGTGTACCCAGCATGCACGATCAGGTTTTTGGTTTTTGATGTTTCGGTCCCTTTCGGCGGGCCCCCTGGGGGGAGGGGGGGGGGGGGCTGTGCCATATCGGGATGCACGATCATGATTCGTTACATGATTCGTTACAACGATACATATCGCAGATGCGGATCCAGCTGTAGCTGCCCTCCCACTGTTCATACACAGTGTTTGTGATTTTTAAATTCTTTTCTGTCATTGCTGTTGTAATATGTCCTATTTTTCTTTCTTTTTTCTCTAGGCGTTAACGGTTGAACACAAGTCTATATGTAATTCTGCATTTTTGACAGCATGGCTTCAGACGAAAACTTGATTCAGACTTTTCGAGTCATATGCATTTTGTCTATTTGGCCCATACTGTCTGTCACGCTGTGACAAAACAAAGGGAGATGATCGATACTCCTTATGGTTACCTACAGGCCCAGATAGCACTCAGTCGCAATGATCATTCATCGAGCCCCACTGATGAGTCTTGGAAAGGCATTGATCTCCAGGAAACAGAAGACAAGACTCGTCGCGAAACACACTGCGGACTGTCAGCTCTCAGGCTGGTATCACAGGACCTTGCAAATACCTATCTCATCACGACGACAATGTCGTTGATTGTTCTACATCTGGGCTTAACAAACCTGAATCCACGATGGTTTCCCTTGAACACCACCACACTTTTATTGGATCACAATTCCCTGAACGTAATTCCAAACACCACATTTTCACATCTCGTACATCTGCGTGTTCCGCGTTTATCACACAATAAGATATTAAAGATTCAACCAAATGCATTTCGAGGACTGGAAAGCATGGAAATTCTAGATCTAGAAAACAACCGCTTACAATTCAGTGATATCTCTTATCCCAATGGAATATTTAAGCCCCTGAAACCCTTGAAGCAGCTCCATCTCAAAAACAATGCTTTTTCTAGATCATATCCTGATCAACTTTTCAATGGACTGGAAAACTTGGAATATTTGTCGCTGGATACCGCAGGTGATGAGGTGCAACTTGGAGAGCAATTTGCTACATTGCCCAATTTGTTCAAGTTAGAACTTACTGGAGAAACGAAGAAATTAGCAACACATCATTCGTCAATGTCAAACATCTCAAGTTCCTTTTTGTTCACCATTGCCTTTCAATTACCAACTTTAGCCATTCAGCTCTGGAACCATTGCAAAATTTAGAAGTTTTCATATTGGATCATGTATTGATTGGCGTAAATGAAGCACTGCATATTCTTTAGCCTTGAGAGTTCCCACATTTAGAATGAAAATCATCTCTTTTACGTACATTTACCTTTCCAAATTCGAATTTGTCACTGATCTGGATGAGGGAGGTGCAGTTTTAGACCGATCCAATTCCCAATATCTTCGAAATATTTGTGTGGAAAAGTTTGCACTAGTTGGAAGCCACATTCTGATTATGAGAAGAGGCGCTTTAATCAGTGAGGTGTGGAAATCATGTCTGCAAGTAATTGACTTGTCAGTTAATCCAGTGGTCGTCTCCTTGGTGATTATGTTGTCTATAAATTTACTGCCTAATTTGGAAGAGATTATTGCTATCAGACAACGAAGTGGATATCCGCCAGCTTATACACCTCCTTTCCTTAATGAGACACAAAGTGATCACTTTGGGTGGGTTGAATCATAACATTCGAGGAACAACCCAAACCTCTAAACCATCACCTTTAAAAAGGAAGAACATCAAAGGAGTTATTTCAGATGAAAGCAAAAACGTATCTTTTGTGTCTAGCGAAATATGCGACCCAATAACAACAGAAACAAATTCACCATACAGTGGGTTTATGGCTGGTCTGCCTGACTCGATGAAAGTGATGCAGTTGTCCGGTCGTTTTAATTGGTTAGACATGTTTAACGACATCTACATCCATGCTAAAAGCTTGACCTTTGTGAATGTTAGCGATTGTGGGTTAATTTATTTCACGGGCGTCATAACAGGACTCACAAATTTACAGACAGTGGATGCTTCTAGCAATGATATGTCTCTCCTGTCAGAGAGTTTCCTGGATCCATTTAGAGGTCTAATGGATATCCGAATAGCTATATGTAAACTGTAAACTAGACCCAAATTTCATGTTTTTGCGAGGTGCCAGAGTATTTAGCAAACTTCATGCTCTTCAGAGACTTGAGCTGACCTCCAACTCCCTGAGTTTACTTCAGCATGGGATCTTTTCCACCAGTACGAACTTGAAGCACCTAGACTTGGCGGGAAACAAAATTAATGAGATTTCCTTTGAACTGAAAGACACGCCACGCCTTCAAGTCCTTGATCTTAGTGGGAATATTATAACAACTCTGAAACCTGACATAACCGAGCAGCTTGATAACCTAGCAAAACAAAATGACAAGTTCACCTTGTTTCTTAGCGAGAATGTTCTTTCATGTGCATGTGACAATCTCCTGTTCTTGCAGTGGTTACAGGTAACTGACGTAACTTTAGACAACGGTGGAAATTACACTTGCATTTATGAGGAAGGAAAGTTGTCTCATACAGCTGCTTACAACGACATTCAATCTGTGTGGAGGAAATGTTTCGGTAAAGTTCACCTGTCCATCTCCATTATCCTACTATTTATCATGGTTATTGGATTTTTGGTTTTCTTCGTGATTTGGAAGAACAGTACCTTTATCATCACAAGTACATGTATAATGCATCAGTTCATACCGCTGAAAAAAACCGACGATTACGGGGTTAACGTGTTTATAGGTTATTCAGAAAAGGATTATCATTTCGCGCGCCTTGAGCTCAATGAGTATATTGGGGAGACTTTACACCTCAGAACCTATCTCGACGAGCGAGATATGCCTGCATTTGGTTATTTTGCTACTTACATCCTGGATGCCATCAATAACAGCTGGCGCATCGTTTTGCTGGTCACTGAGAATTTCCTCCAAAGGGATCAGTGGTCATCCGTCATCTGTACGGCAGCAGTCTCCTCGCTGGACTGGACAAATCCCTCAAGAGTTGTAGTGTTGGTGGAGGAAAGGCTGCGCCATCTTCTTCCCCGTGACTTGGTGAGAGCAGTGCCAGAGGACAACATCATGGTGATGTCAGGCATGCAACTGGACAATGAGATAAAGGAAACCTTGCGAACCCGCCTTATAACAGGTTGATCTACGAACTGGTCTTTTTGACTGTATGTATGGCTATCGATCTGTCTGTTTGAATATTTATATGCCTGCATGCGTGTCTGTCTTTGTCTGTGAGCCTGTCTATCTATCAGTAAAATCATACATGTGCGTCGGTGTTTGTACCTCTATATTTGTCATTTTGTTTTCTCGGAAAGAAAGTACTTATTGAGATTATTTACGTAAATTATGTTAGATCTATGCCACATTGTGTTCGGCATGTTTGTTCCGTGCACTCTTCGTGTCTATGTCAAGGTCTATAATATTGACATCTCAGATACTGTGGAATCATGAGATTCAAATTACATTGTCGTGAATGTACATGTATACTTTAATGACATTATTATTGTTATATAATGATTTCATCCTTGTTCCATGTGCATGTTATCATGTGCATGTATATAAGCTTATGGGAACAGTCCAAATGCTTAGACTTCGATATATGACAGTCTCGATAAATCTTATGTGGCTTCAACACTGCCAGTATATTTGTCATATATATCGTGACTCTCAAAATAAGTCGTAAGTCGCTGGACCCCAACACAGAAATCTCGGTTTGAATTGATAAAGGTGGTCTGATATCGCTGTTTCTATACTCAAAAATTGAAATATTTTTGGGCCTATATGAAAGCGTATAAATTTAAGTTTTACATGATAGTAATACATTATACATGTGTAACTCAGTTTGGTGGAAAATCGAGATACAACTCATTTTGACAGACTGTGATACATTTATATTCTATTATTCAGTTAATTTCTTGCTTGTGGCAGAGAAAGCTGCCATAAAATTTGAGTTACTTTCATTGTTTGATAGTTCGCACGTTATAGAATCCTCAATGGTTGACAATGAGATGAAGAGGAGGCGGAGACGCCACCGTTCGGGCAAAATTCCAAGTTTCAAATTCCCAACCATAAAGATTATTTTCAACAAACCGGGCATGCACTGAAAGCCGAGTGAGATAATCCTACTTTCTTAGAATGAAAAGGTACACGCGTAATAATTCTAAAAAAAAAAAAAAAATCTATATGCTGATTTTAAGAGCAACGCGATTCTTTGTGGCTGCATGTATACATAATGTAATGATAATGTACATGTAATTGCCGGACTGACCGCGATTCGTTCCAGTTACTAGGAAGTCACATGGCCACGCCATGTTCGATGCTTGTCGGCCGACATCCAGTTTGCTCGGCTTTGTGTCTGGTGAAATACGCCGCCAATTTGTTGACAACGAATAGATAAGCTTAGATCAACTGGTTTGTTTGTAAACACATGGAAATTCACATGTGAAAACCCTGCACGCCAACAAAGGACTAGCCAGTCACTCTCATCTTTACATCTGCGTTCATTTTAATGTCTGTGCTCTGAGTTTGTTTTTTTTTACATTACATGTATTATGATGCCATGCTATAAAATATGCTGGACTTCCTTTCATTTCAATAATCGTAAGAAAGTTTTTTTAAAATCTATTTAATATCTATTGGATGTAAAACAGTAAGATTTCTTTACATTTCAGTATACATCTATCTGTATACGTATAAATGTGCCATTTTGTGTCACGCCTGGATGCAGAGTTTTAGGGTTTTTTTGTTTGTTTTGTTTTGTTTTGAACATAAAATTAATAATTCCCTCGAGTGATTTTTTTTCATTTTCTTAACAGCCGTTTATAAAGAGTAATTATAAAGTTGATCTCTTTTATGACAAATAAAGCCAGTCCCGGATCACCATGGCTGTTGACTATTTCTCCACGACAGTGTGAAAAATGTTGCAGGTTCAAATCCTACACGCAGATGGGAAAGACTAGAGCCTGCCTTTTTTTGTGTGTATTTTTCTTTTCAGTGACTGAACAGTCCCTGGCTTCTTAGTTGGAAATCCTGTTGTCTATAGCACTCTCAGATAAGGGCAAATTAATATACATGTATTTCGAAGTCATGAATTGAGACATTGTTGTCCTGGCAAAATTTCCAAATTCCAAATTTCTACCACAAAAATGCTTCTTGCCAAACTGGACGGGCGCTTACTACAGCAGAGATAATCCTTTGGTGTGGGGCGGGGGAGGGGAGGGGACTGAAAGGCTACACCTATAACAAAAACTAAAAAAACTTGTATGCTGATTTCAGCAATGACACTATTCTTTGTGTAACCAAGTTTTCATGATTTTCTCTCTCGCATGCTTGCCTCTAATTTAAAAAACAATATTAATTTTTTAAAACTCAACCAAGCAATCTGTTTCAATAATTTTTTTTTCATATAGAGTTTTTTTTTTCTGTACTGCCTTTAATAAAATAAAATTTAAAAAAAACAATAAACAATCTGTTTCAATAATATTGTTTTTTTCATGCAGTTTTTTCTATACAGGTATTGCCTTTAATAAATAATAAAAAAAACACTAAACAATCTGTTTGTTTCAATAATGCTTTTTTTTCATGCAGTGTTTTTTTTTTTATATTTACAAGTCAATGAGAAACATGTGAGAGGAAGAACATTGGGGTTGAGCATTACAGTATGTGTTTGTGCATTCCACTTTGAATATATTTGTAACAGATAATCTGTCTCCCAAAATTCTGAGGCCTAACAGATTTTATACACAGATATAATACATGAATTATGCAATCACTGTTCTTCAAAGTATCTGTTCTAACCCTATGCTTTTCACACAATACATGTATTTACATTTAGATTTGTGGAAACTCCTGCTGGTATTCATATAATGGCTTATAGGAGATCAAGAACATCACTGTGTTCAAATATCCATCTTCTCTGCCCATTTGTAGTATCAGTTTTTTTCTGCTTTTGTGAAACTGGACACTCAGTGCAGGTTTACACAGATAGATAATTGCGACAGAAATGAGATGTTCCAGAAAAAAATTATTGACATGAACCACAGAGACCATAACCATGTAACAAATGAAGAATCCAGGAAGAGGATCCAGGAAGCTACAGGACTCACAAAAATCTCCTCACCATAGTGAAGATATGAAAATTGAGATGGTACAGTCATATGTCTTGCGCCAAGGGCAAATGGGTAGGAAATTGCGCTGGGCGATCCAAAGTTACGGCCGTTTTTTACTATTTTCCAACTCAGATACCAAATTTTTTTTTGTAGTTTAGAAAAAGTTGAATTTTCATTTCATGGAAAAAAAAATTTTGGTATCTCAGTCAGAAAATAGTTCAAAATGCCATAACCCAAAATCGCCCCCAACTTCCGACGCATCTGCCCTGGGGACAAGACATATGTTTAGATCACCAGGCCTTGTACAAACCATTTCACAAGACACAGTCAGATGTAGCGGCAGAAAAGGAAGAGAAATGAAGGGATGGGATGACAACATCCAAGGAAGGACAGGAATGAGATTTGCTGATTCTCAGATGAGTGGAAGACAGAGAGGGTTGAGAAGGCCAGTGGCCTCATATTCAAAGGTTCCACTAAAGGACAGGTGAAAGTGAAGGGGAAGATATGAGACCTTGATTTCTCACTGTTGCTTGATGAAAGTCATTCAAATGATCCATGTTAACAATTCATCGCCTCAGTTCCCAAGTGTTCTATCTCGATTTTCTAGAAAATCAGCGATAAGTGAATCGATAGATTATGCTCAACAAATACCGCATTTCCTAACTTAGGCTGAGAATATACCTGGACTGCACAAGCCACAGTTTGTAATGTAATTATGTTCATTGTGGATCCTATAAATTACATGTGGAATGCAAACTTTAAAGCCAATATTTCTCTAAATAACAAAAAGTGGATATAGAACAATTGTGATCTGAGGTGACGAATTACTAATTCAAATCATAAATAAGCTCATTGCCCATTGTTTGGGATTACTTGTACTGTAGATCTGAAACAACATTCTTAACTTTTGCAATGTCGTATAACTGGGTGAAAAATCGAGTGTCAAAAGAGACTTCGTCCAGGGAAATAGATTTTATTCACTATGGGTCACAGAGGATGTCAACTTTGAATGTTACTCTCCCAACAGTGAATAACCACAGTCAAACAACTTTTGTCACCAATGAAAAACAAGGGTACACCTATTTCCACTTCCGTTGATCACCAATAACACTGTCTATGAGAAATCTGACATTCATGTCACCCAGTTGAAAACCACATATAAAAATAGCTCTGCCAAACATTCTGCAAAGAAGCTCTTTAGTCAACAAATACAATATATGGAAGAAAAATAAAAATTGTATCAGTTGACATGATGAGCGCTAAAAAAAAAAAAGTAAAAATAACAGCAACATAAAAAGCCAACCCAGAAAATTATCTTTCAAACATCTGCATTTCCACATGGCAAAGTCAGCCTGTTTGACAGGAATTACCAAGACACAGTGCAATACAAGCAAGTACAAAAATAAGCACCATTAGCTCTACAGACTGTGATGAAGAACAAAACAATAGACAAAAACGTTCCTTACTGTGATTAATTCATCATCTAAGTAAATATGACATAGAAAACAAGTGACTAAACAAATCAATAGCAAACGTGACAATACAATGAATAAACAATCTATATGGAAAATCAAACTGGATATCTGCTAAGTATGTATACATATATTAAGAATTAATGCAGAAAGTATTTATTCCATCTCAATTTTGTTTGAAGAATTCAACCATGAAATCATTAATAGGTGGTCTATAATAGATGTCAGCTGATATGTTAACTTCATTACACATTATATTACTACATATATAACTGTTCAAGGACTTATGGCAATGACAGAGTGAATTACTCTGATTTTAATTTCTGAACCCTTGTTTTTGTATGGTTCATCTCCCTCATCATCAAGTCAAACTTGACTTATGGTGAACACTGCATTATTATATATGCATGCAAATTAACAATGCAAGCAAATACATGTCTTAAAATTTGTCCCTCACTTGTCAAGTGTTGTATGTCCACTACATGCAATTAAATGTGAAGATCAATTTGGTCAACCAAGATCTAACCCCGCGTTCACACCAGAGATCCGTTTTCGTTCTCATTTGTACGACTTACAAACAAATGAAATTAATCTTTCTATATCACCTAGTGGTGTTCACACCAAACTCTCGTAATCGTTCGTTTCCGAATGTTAACATTTGTGCGTGAAATCTGTTTTACCGCTGCTGTAAAATATCTCCCGTGAACTCCCGTGTGCGATGTGATCAGGGATGCGCCCAGCAACAATAGACAATGGGAAGAGGGGGAAGGGGGTATGAGTCAAGTTCAGGATTGCTACTAGCCACACATCACCCACGTGGATAGGAAAGATTTTGTCTTCCATTCTCAATCAAAATGGAGGTCAACAATGAGACACTGATCGCTGCAGTCCAGAAATACAAACCAATTTATGACAAAACCAGTAAATTGTGTTCAAACAGACAATACATAAACCAGGCATGGAAAGACATTGGACAGGAGCTAAACGTTGAAGGTAAAAACAATTTTAATTATTACTATTATGTTTACAATAGCATACACAATTTTATTGTTTGCTGAAAATTTTGTCTCCTTGCCAAAAGACCTTGCCTACATCAAATATGAACTAGTTCATTAACGACTCTCTAATTCAGTTGCTCTTCGTGATGCCCAGTATCGGAGTCGATCAAATGAATTTAAAGTTTCTACTAGTTGAGGGGATTGGATGTTGGTTCTTGGGGTGTCTGCAGAAATGAAGCTTCTGTGTGGTTCTTCTGTTCTAACGTAATTGTGGAGCAGTGAGCGCCTTGGCAATGTCTCTAGCAAGACTTGGCTCTTTTAACCACAACAAAACAAGAACTTTAATTTAGACGTCCATGCTTGCAGAAGACGCTCTCATGAATGAACATGAATGAACGGTGTTAATACACTTTCGTTGGTTAACGTACGTTAACATACGTTCAGGAAACCAGCAAACGAAAACCGATCTCTGGTGTAAACATGGGCTAACACTGCATTCTTCGATTATCATGAGAATCTTACAGAATACTAGTTACAAAATCTTCACTTTATATCAGTGGTACAACCAATCTTGTTGCAGAAGTTCTGGTCTGTTATAGTTAAAGCCAAAAGATGCACTGATCCTCAACTTTGTACAGACATGGACATACAACACTTATCAACTGAGGTGACGAGTACAGATTTATTTATGAACTTTTCTTGATTAACTCTGCCATAGAATATCATTAAAGTTACTATATCCAGCTTTTTCTCATTCTACAAAATGGCTTAACCTATTGTAATGTATTAAGCTGTGAGGTGTGGACCAATTATTATGTGCCCTTATCATTTCTTGGTACTTTAAAAAAAAAATTCTTCAAACAAAACTGTTGTTCCTTTTTCAATGATATTTTATGCAATCTTATATGACACATTTGGAAATTAAGTAAACATATTGTCACATATCTGCGTCAACTCTATCATCTTATTCAACACAGTAAAGGTACACTCATTTTGAATTAAAAATGCAAATACATAGAAAAACAAAAAAATGTGCATGTTCAACAGAATACATGACATAATAACCATTGATTAAAACAAAATGAAAAAAGGATGATTGTACAGGGAAATGACTCTATATTCAACGTACAACCTACAATTGCACACTATCTGTCGTCTAGCTAAGAGGAGACGTGTAATTCAAATATCATACAGGATACAATGTTCGATGTTAACCAGCATGCAGGAAGCATTGCAAACAGATGCAATATTTGGGTTCAGTAACTTTTAGAATCCGGGCTACTCTCATTATCATGCCTGATCTTTACCAGTTTCCAGATTTTTTGAATGATTACAAAAGAAAGCAAAGACAAATCACGGCATTTCTCCGTAAAATGATAAAACACAGTAGTTCACCTTATTTTGGTAGTTGATGATGGACAATAATTTGGCATTGTAGACAATGTACATGCACAATATCTCAGAATGGTGGAAAGGCAAGCATGAATGACAACTTCTGAATTACTACAATGTATTACTAATTATAAATTCTTCTTTGTAAAAGGTGTTGCACTGGACTTCTGGACTTCTGCAGAGAATAAAAAAAAATACTGTTCAAATACCAACAATACTGGGGAATGGTGAAATCAGGAGGGAATCATGCAATGCAAAGACACTGTTATTAAAGCCTTTTGTACTGGAAGTAAGTAAGTAAAATACAATACAAATTCTTAGCAGGAACAAGTGGAGATCAATGGGTGAAATTCATTTCAATATGTCTGGGTTTTTTTGGCAGTTGAAAGCTGAGAACAAGTAAAACACATTATGGCAACTCATTTAGGCAAAGGGCAGTAATCTGCAGAGCTTCATAGTATTGTTACATCATCCACACATCTAAGAGTTACCAACCTCTATCTCTTACATAAATATTAGTTACACTGATGAATTAAAAGGTTCCAAACATTCACTGCTTTCTTTCAAACAGGATTTTTTTTTATATCTTGTAATTTATTTTTTCAAGCCCTCTGTCACGCAGAGAGGAACATGACTCAATAAGGTGGGAGATTAAGCTTATGAAACTTAGAAAAGGTCATGAGTCTATCCTTCGATTACAGACATCGTGAATGACACCTTTTCTTATTTACATTTTCCCTTTTCCTACCCACAGCACAGAAGAGTAATTAATTTTCAATTTTGAATTTTCACAGCAAGATACAAGACACAAATGAAAAAAAAAATTTGAGCCACCTTTGAGTAGTGAAACAGAAAATGTCAATTAAAAAAAGGGTGTCATTCATGTGTGCTATCAGGGTACAAAAACACAATCTTTGCGTCACAATCTCACATTCTAATCAACAATGGACTTTTAATGTACATGTAACAAGCATTACCCAGTTTTCACATTCTGGAACAATTAACTAAATGTTCAGTACTCTCAAAGTGACCAGCCAAGACTTCATGAGTTATCTAATCTGAATGTACAAAAAGGAATAATAACTGATGTATAAAAATTATATAAACTGTAATAAATATAATTGACTGATATGGCAAATAACAAACTGTATGAGAACAAATGCAGCCTTTTGTCAACAGTGGATACCATTGTGTACAGCAATGGTTATCAGTGAAAAAAGAAGTTTCACTTCAACAGTGTTTTATTGAGAAAAAAAATGTGCAAAATCTTCAAAACATAAACTGATTTGGAAAAGAAATGTGAAGTACCAACAACACCTGTAATGTTAATTTTTCATGTTTAATATCATAGATCGTTGACACTCGGATCTGTTGAGACATGTGGAGAAGGTGAGGAATGAAGACAGGGACATCATAATTCCACTTTTTTATCCTTCCTTTCAAAAGCCCAAAATGAGGACGGCAGTGTACTGACATCCCGTTCTCGCTTGACAAAAGCTGTGAACGTTGACACGCAGTTGCCAATGAAGTGATCAGCCCGGCCCAGGATGGCCAGATCTAGCATTGCCTCAGCATTGACATCTTTCACCAGCTTCACCTGTGACAGAGGGAGAAAATATGAATTAAAACCCTCTACAGTCCAAGGTAACATATCGGCGGCTATACAACAAAGTGGTGAATAGGTATGACTAAAAAGATGAACCCTTCATGTCTCTGCACGACAACAAGGCAAATCAGTAAGATAATTTATTGATCAATTCCCCTGTTTGTCAAGCAGAGAAGGTAAGGGTTTGCCTTTTAGTTGTACAGGGGTTGTTACCTATTTATCCCATTGTCACACAGCCGATTATATTTGACACTGGATCAGAAATGGTTTCACATGATTAAAAGCTACAATCTTGTTGGGTGTTTTGTAAGATAAATAACTTCAGAGCACGGGCTCTAAATATAATTTGTTTTGTTTGTGTTAGGATAACCCAGATGCATCAGTATGATTATGGCTTACTTTATTGCACAGGGCACGGTTTTATGTAAGATATAAAACGTGTATAAACTGGACAATAAAATATTGTATAGGAAAGTTACTACAAAGGATATCCACAAACATGCAGTTTTTTCAAAAACATGTTTATGTTGATGGTTTCAGATTTTCTAGTAGAGGTCTGTCTCATGCAAGAAGCTCAGGATGATTGGTGGCCTCATATTATTAAAAGATTCCTTCAGAGAGCAACTCCAGAAGCGAGTTTCTCGAGCAGCTGTGAAGTTAGCACAATCTAGACTAAACGACTCTGAAGTTACCACAATCTTGAGTAATTCACTTCCTGCAACACCTTCAAGTCTATTCAGCAGGAGGCCATGTGGATTCTTAATACAGACCACATCCAGTCAGCACAAAATGATCTCAAAGTAAGATTATGGACATTTAACCTGTCATAGGACAGTATTGATACTATCATTCTGTTCTGAAATCTCCTCTGGGTCTCAGAGGGCTCAGTTGCTATATAAGCAGTCCTCCTTCTTACAGAAGGAAAAAAAAAAAAGCATTTTTCTTCAGATCATTTGAGCAATTACAAAAAATTTAGAAAATCCATTTGGATTTATTGCCTTAAACCATGAATTTTTCTAAACTTTTCAAGGAAAGACCACAAGAATGATTGTTTCTCCCTTAATGTGCATGTTCAACATGTCATGTGTCTAGCAAAGGAAAATAATGGGGCTGGTCAACAACAAACCTCATTCTAAGCATTTCAAATCACATACTGGCTGAATTTGTCATGAAAACAAATACCCTAGAAAGAGGCACCTTTAGATTAGCTCTTTCTTTCAGAATATCATTCTTCCTTCTGTAATGAGAGGATCCAGAATGGTTGCCAGTTCTTGAAACAAAGCTTCTAATCCAAATCCTGTTTTGAGTAATCAGTTCCTTACCATTGTGATAAATCCTTTATGTTAAGATTCACAAGGGTGCTTGGTAAAGAGGGGGTACCATAAGTGATTTTTTTTTTTTTGAAAGCTCGAATTTAAGGTCTCTTTAAGCTCAAAACTGCAATTCAGCATGCTCACACTAGAGAAAAAGTGGGGGAAAAAAATGTTTTGTATCCAATTGCCATGACAATGCCGCCATCTTGGATTTTGTGTCTTGAAAATTAGCTTTTTCAAAAGCCTAAGGCTCGTAGAGTATTCAATACAATCATTTGGAATTTGGCACAGTAATAAAATAACTCAACACAAAAGATAATTTGCTTTTATTTTGTTACATGCCATACATTGTTTGTCAGAAATTTTGAAATATGTGGGTTGAAGGATCCGCATATTTCTCAATTTTCTGCCAAATATCCAATTTTCTTTGAAAACATGAATAAAATTTAGAAAAAGGAAGGAAAAAGATGATTGACTGCAGCTTATGTACGGAAAATGCATTTGAAAATGATGACAGTCAGGAAAAAGATGATTGACTGCAGCTTATGTACGGAAAATGCATTTGAAAATGATGACCACAGACATTTTTCATCAGACACTGGATCTTTCAAATGCATTTTTCTCAAAATATTAGTTTCTGACTGTTACTAGTGAGCATATGAAATGTGAAAAATGTATTGTATCCATCTAGTTACATAACCCCACTGTGAATGGACTCCCAAAGTCACATCTTTGCATGTATGAGCCAGTACAAAATTGTTTCCCCTTCAATATCTGGTGAAATTTTTTTATTTGCCTATGCTTCCCTAGTGTGATACCAACTGACTTTAGCATTTTATTTGAGGATGGATTTGTACAAAACTTCACATCTACAATGTCTGACGAATAACCAAAAAATGTACAGTAAATTTTTGTTGTATATTTAGCCATTTTTGGAAAAATGTGAAACCTTTATGGTGAAAATGAGAGTAAATCAAACTTGGCAAAATATTACATTGAAATTTTGTTTACAAAAAAAAAAAAAACCAGATACAGCAAAATGCTAATCTCTGATTTGACACGTTACATTGAAAAATATATGTTAACCAATTTTTATGCAATTCAAAGAAAATTTGTGGAAGCCTATTTACTTTCAAATTTGGTTTCAGTTTTATAGGGTATATCCAAAAAGGTGGCACAGGAATGACAACCACAGCATAAACTAAACTTCTCAACTATTTTCATACTAATTTCTGCATGCTGAGTTCAGCTGCAAAGATTAAAGACATTTCACTTTAAAAGAAACAAAAGTCATTCTCAGGACCCACATCCTTCAAAAGTACGAACATTTAAGAAAGTTTTTGTTTCAATAACTTGTACAAATATTTGGGTACAATTATACTGGCTCAGCAGACATTTTGATCTTTGTCTTAAAAAAAAAAAAAGGAAAAAAGAACAGAAAAAGCAAAAGCCCCTCATATACTTACATCTTTGCCTAAAGCATTGGCCAGTTCTGTTGTCAAGTCCTTGTAATCGGTGGCTATGAAGACAGACTGGGCCCTTGTCTTTTCCACTTCTTTCTTGACCTGCACAGTTTTGTTACAGAAATATCATCTTTCAGTGATTGTTATGATATAAGTAAATTAATTCAAATGCAAGGCCATTTTCAGCTGGATATGGTACTATATCATGCACAAAATTCAAAATGGTGTGTGGTGCATCAGTAAGATATGTCCATTTTCTGCAAAGTTCATATTAACTGTGAAATGAGCTAGAACAAGCTGGGTGTCAAAGTAACTTCACTGAGAAATTTAATCCTTTCACTGACATGGCTATTTCAATATTCATTCTCCTATTTCTGCTGCAATAAAATCAATTACTTTTTCTTTTTCAGCATTTCAAAGACCACAAATTTTTACTGAGAATTTGTATTTTTACTGAGCAAGGTCAAGTCACTGTGTCTTTGAATTTGAAACGATATCTAAATCTTCTAATGGATATATCCCGGACAGCCTATGGATTAATGACCACAGGGTCAATAAATTTAATTAGAATATAAATATCTCTACACAGAAGAATCAAAGCCAAGTAATGTCAACAAATGTATCAGCCCTTAGCCTTGTGTTCTTAGCATTAACTTCTGAAAGGCACTGTGTTGCTATCTCCAAATTTAAGGAAATAAATATCGCTCCACAACAGTGACTTTTATTGTTAAAGAATGACAATGGTAAAAAGAGTGATGCCAAACCTGGCTAACGATGGTTTCCACTGAAGGGAAGCACATCTCTAGAGTAGTGGTTCCATACTGTCCTCTCTCTCCAATACACTGCTTGGCAGCAAACATGTTGGGTGTGGTTTTCACATGTTCACATGCTTTCTCCTGTGGCAAAACAAAAATAATAAACAAAAATTAGGCAAAAATTATGTAACACAAATCTGACAATGGAAAGTTTACCTTCCTAATTAGCACTGCCATTGTTTAGAGGAAATTGCAACTGGATCTGAATGGAATCAGCAGTTTTCCATGAAAACAACTTTTCTTGAACACTGATATCGCATAAGGTCATTTTCAATGAAATAGTAACTTTTAAAAAAATTTTGCTTTAGAGGTAGAATAGCAATTTTCTCAGTACACAATGGCTGCAGTGCTTAAGAGCAAGACAATATGGTTTTCAAAGAATTAATTATAACATTATGTTATACATAAATTCTATAGACAAAAGATATCCTTTCAACAACCTGGATTTTCATCAGGCTGTTCAGGATGAGCTCTGCAAGGTCCAGTGGAAAAAGACCAGAAAATTAAAAAAAAAAAACAAAACATCCAACATTCTCTGCAAAGGTAGTACTGATATGACATACTATTTCAGCATCAAAAAATAAAAAAGACAACAAAATGTGCCAGTGATGGAAGAAAGGATAAACAAAATGAAGAGAGGAGGAATCTACTCAGCCAAAATTACAAAAATACATCATTTCAAGTTAAACTATTACTATGATTCTACAGCAAATATTGACCTCTTTATTTCTTATAACCTTCATTGAGAAGCCTGTAAATTAAGTAGTTTCACATGAATAAAACAATCATGAGTTTGAGTGGTTATGCAAACAAAAATTAGCATTGAATTGTATGTTTTGGTTACTTTTTCTTCATTCCTTCACAGCCAAGACTGCAGCCACCAGACAATCATTTCAAACTTTTAGATCTGGGTACAGTAAAATGTGTAACTTGAAAACACATATGAAGCCATTCCACTTCCAGCCATTGATATTGATCTCTAGCTTTGAAAGAGGACATATAATTAAATGAATATAGAAAGGGCTTCCAGGGGTGAAAGGGTTGATAGCAGTAGACTGGTAGTTGTTTTCTTTTCTTCTTCTTTTCTTTTATTTGTTCTCTTGCACCATCAAGAGTGTCAAGGGGAGAAAGTGCTTTTGGTCTCTGGCAAGCTGGATGGCCTGGTTGGGTGGGATGTTGTGGGTCTTCAGAGTTTCTTTCACACCCTCAATCCATGTCTTCCTTGGTCTTCCTCTTATCTTGTACCCTGATATTCTTCTGTTGTATGCTTTACTGGCAAGCTGGTGGGGTGCCGTGCATATCAGATGTCCAAACCACCTGACTGTTTACCTCTGAATGTAGTTGAGGACAAGTGTTGTTCCTCCACCATTTCTCTGATCCTGGTGTTTCTGATCATATCTCGTCTGGTCTTGTTGACAGCTCTCCTGAGACATCTCATCTCCCAAGTAATTATCTTGCATTCCAGACTTTTGATCAGGGTCCATGTCTGGCACTGACAGGTCAAGGTGGGGATAAAGATAGAGCTAATGAGTTTGGCTTTGGTCTCAGTGGGGATGTTGGAATGTTTGAGGAATGGGGAAAACTAGTAGCTGACGCTGATGGCCTTCTGTACTCTCGTCTCAATCTCTCTGTTGAGAGGTCCGTCTTCTGAGAAAATCCTGCCGAGATACTTGAACTTGCTGACTTGTTTCAGCAGCTTTCCGCTGATGCTGATTCTGAGGTCACCAGGTGTTCTGCTGACCTTCATTGTCTCGGTTTTGCTGATGCTGATCTTCATGTTGAGCTCTTCACACTTTGTATTCAGGCTTTCTGTGTGCTCTTAAAGTTGCTCTTCTTTCTCATATGTATTGTTTTCTTTTTGATGTTAAAAACTGCCGGTTGTTTTTTTTTGTTTTTTTCACTTGAAGAAACAGCCATAATGGTTTAGTAGCAAGTTTAATACTGCAAACTTACAAAATCAGGCCCATTCCTCAAGTGTATCCCAATGAATGGTCTGTCAGGGATATTCTCTTTGATAAAGGTATCAGCCAGTTTGTTGTACTCAGGGGACCACTTGACATATCTCTGAAGCCTGACGTGGTGCATTGCTACAGGAAATGCAGCAGGGGGCCCTACAAAAGCCAGTACTGGATAATCTTGGGCCGGATATCTGCAAAATGGTGAAAGAAATCACTGACATCTTTAATTAACTTATCCATTACAATGGACAAGAATTCTTAGGTCTATTTTTTTCTTATCCTGTGCTATAGATGAGTTTTCTTGCAAAGCTATCTACTTTTTTAATCAGCAAAACAAAATATAGCTCATTTTGTGAAATAACAATTCGTATTTGGTCCAGCATCATGAGACGTCAAGTGACACATGTACTGGACCCATTTATGTTGTGGAACCATTTTGTTCATTGACCAAATTACTTCCCTTTGTCAGAAACATCACATGTGACAAGAGTATTGTAAAGAAAAAAAAACAAAAAACCTTTTTCGCTTTATACCCAGGACATGAGTAACAGACAAACCAGAAAAATTCATTGTCTGATATTTTTTTTTTCCCTCATCGTCATAATAGTTTCACAATTTTTTGTCTCACATTTTTCGAACAACAGGAATGAAAGCGATTTTTTCCTTCTTTGTGCTGCTTCTATTACATACACCTCTTACATTTAACTGGATGAATAAAATCACTCACTGACACAACGAGAGTTGTTCCTGTGTAACAATAATAGAGCTAAAATCAAGGAGGGAGAACTCGCCCTGCACTGCACATCAACTTTATATTTTGCGCCATTATTTACACAGATTTCAACTATCACACGGTCAAACCTTTCAATGATGTAGTCTCAGACCATGAGTCTACAGATCAAAATCTGTCACGAAATCATGAAAAATAACTACAATAATAAATAACTAAAGGCACATAATGTGAAACCAAGAAGGAAAAACCACAGGTCTACTTTTCACATATGGAAAAAAAAATCTTAAATTTCGGTTTTATAGACTTTTCTTCTACATTTTTGTTTGTAGAAGTTATGAGTTCAAGCACTGTTTTAAACAACAGCGGTTAACTCTGATCTTTTTCGGTGGGATAGCTAGGGCTCGGAACTAAATTCATGGACTGTAACCTTCAAAATATTAAAAACTGGACATCTATTGTTCTTCCCTCATAGTTTCGTGTGGGCTTCACTCTCTAAACTCATTTTCTCACCATGCATTCCTCTCAGTCTTGTTGTGTAAAATACAGAACAATAGAAACATTCAACCCCACTCAGAGCTAAAAAATATCAGTTTACAAAACTAGGACATTTATTCCTAACTCTACAGTTAATTTCTTTCATATCAGATGTTTTTTTCCCTTTATCTAAGGGCAGACTGAAAATCAAGGGATTAAAAAAAAACAACAACTAAAGATAGATCTACCTGGCGCAGCTCTATCTCCACCAATCTGTCTAAATTCAAAGGGGAAGTGAGGACAACCAATGAGCAAACAATAAAAAAAAAAAAAAAAAACAAATTGGAAAAATCAGACCAACACAGCTACACTGCCTTGCACATGAAGCTACTGAAATAAGTCATGCTCATCAAACATCAGTGATGTCAGCAACAACATGCACACCAGCCGAGGGTGAGCATAGCCAATCTAAGCACTTGCCACTATAAACCAATGCAGAGAACAGACCATTTCCATCTTCTGCATAGACAAAAAGAGCTATAGTGACACAAGTTGATGACTTACTTTGTTCCCCATTCCTTCATGTTGCTTGGGCTCTGTGTGTCGTAGAACAGAGGCCCAAATATCACTGACTCATCAAAGTCAATGTTGAACCAGTCCCAGAATGGACCAAATGGGTTGCCATCTTTAGCATTGCATGAATTTTGCCCACTTTTACCTTGTCTGGCAGAGTAGCAGAACACTGGAAAAAAAATGGTGAACAACATAAACATGTATTTGAATATTTAACTTATATACAAATGGCCAGAACAGATCACTAAAAAAAACTACATGAATGTTTGGAGATAAATGATGTCACTACCACTGATACTCAGAGAGATACTGGCAATGAGTAAAAGAGTCAGTGCAAACAAAGATTGTTTATTACCTGCTGTATTACTTCCCTTTGCCAGACACAAGGGTGTTGAACAAACAGTGCGAAGAAGGAAAACAAATCACTTTACTTCTTGTCATTTCAAAGTTTGATCACAAAAAAATTTGATAAAATTATTACGATGAAAAGAAAACATTTCCCATACACTGCCATGTTTTTCTTGTAATTTTTCATACTTCAAGCAAAAGGGTGCAAGAGATTTTTTCCCTCTCTACAGTGCTTGTTCAATATCCTTTGTCTATTCCAAGGGGAAGTAACAGGGCTGATCAAAAACAAATCCCATTTGCTGCATCAGTTGTTACATGGCTCTCCTTTACTTGTCTTTTTCTCTTCTTGTTTTTTTTTCATTTTACATACACTGGCATATATTTCCTCCTGTGAAAACAGAAGTTGACCTTGTCTTTGGTATCAATATGTTAAATAATTAGTTAGTGTTTCACACTGACGGAGATACAGTGGAGTCCAAATAATTCGAACTCTTCTAAATCTAATTTCTGCTTAATTTGAATATTCCTGGAAGCTAGGTATTTT
>JBCEWB010000003.1:1123258-1142760 GCA_039654565.1 Peronia peronii
CACAAACAAATACAAAAAGACAACTGACCTTCCACTCCCCCCCCCCCCCCCTCAACCATATGTCGTTTTCTTTTTTACTTTTGTTGTGAAAAGGAATCCAACAAAGAGACAAGCAACTACATGTACATAAGAAAATACACAAGCTTGCATAAATAAATACATATATACACGAATTAATAAACACATAATTAATTAATTAATTAATTAATACTCATGGATAAATTAATAAATGAAAAGGAGAACTGCAGACGAGAGTCCATCATTTTTAATCCTTACAGACAAATCTGTATTCTTTGATATCCTGCGTTCAGGTTGTTTGGATGGTAATGTACTCACATACGTACCGTGTTAGCGATATTATACTAGCCTACACTGATCAATGTCAAAATGGGCATAAACAAGCCTGTCTATTTCATCTGCAGCATTCTCTAGTCTAGTAGTCTATGATGTTTGAATATGATCCCCAGTAGACAGTGAAGGTAGAGAAGTACTACTTTATGCAAAGGAATATCCAAAATTGGTGGATGAATGCAGTTGTTATATAAGGGTGCTTGTTTCTTTATGCCATGACCATGAAAAGTATGTCTCTGGTAATCACTGTGGATCTCAGTCAAGGTTCTGAGTGGCACGCCACTCTTTGGCTCAAAATTGATCTCACTTTTCTTGATGAGACACCACAGACAAGGATAGGTTCCACAGGCTCCAGACAGGCCATACATTTTAGTCAAAAACTCGTAATCTCCAAAAAGAAAGATTTTGATTTTTTTGCCTGTCCATGACATGCTTTCTAAATTTTCAAGAGGTCCTTTAATATCTTCAAAAAAATACACCAAGATTTTCTCAACTATCTTTAGTTTTGGCCATCGCCACTAGGAATGTATTGAATTTTGAATTTGAATGGGTGGTATTGACCATAGCTAAAGACAACTTAATGCTGCCTTTACCGTGATCAGCACCTATTTTAATCTAACCTCATCATGTGCAGTATTCCTATCATGTCAAGTGAGATTATCTTGTTGCTCATCAAAGAACTTTAGTGACAAATTCTTGCAGGTTCTTGATGATAACAAGGGGAATTTCGCAACTCGAGTCCGCGAAAGGCTTGGATTTGACGGTTACATCATCTGCCACAAGCGCTTTTGCGAACTGTCGCTCCGACTTTTCATTGGCGTGATGAACCCCGCCTTCTTTCAGGAATTATCGGAGCACACTTTCCTGAGACCATGTCAATCCCACAGTTTCCTTCATAGCCAGGGCAAATTTAGATGTTATTTTAACTTTACATAAAACGCCAGCTTCTTTGCATAGCTGTCGTTTCGTGGACGGGTTATTTCTCTTTAATTTGTATAAGTGTTGTGTCTGAAGTGCTTCGCGTGATGATCCTGCTATATGTCTTCAACGTTTTTTTTCAACTCTAGTGATCTCTTTCTACGTGTGGGTGAAGTTACATCAGCTGAGCTTTTCCTTTGTTTTGTGGCTTTCATGAGGTAGGTTGGCTGACCTCCTGTCTTGCATTGAATTATGTTGTCTTCGGAGAGGGCTAACTTTCCCTTGACAAGATCTGTGAACTGGGCTTCTTCCTCATTTGTAAGTTCTCTTGTTGCTTGCGGTGTTTGGGGTGTTTGCGTTGGTGGTGGTGTTTGTGTTGCTTGTGGTGTTTGTGTTGATTATGGTGGTTGTGTTGGTTGTGATGTTTATGTTGGTTGTGATGTTTGTCATGGTAATGTTGGTTGTGGTGTTTGTGGTGGTTGTGATATTTGTGGTAGTTGTGTTGATTGTGATATTTCTGTTGGGTGTGTTGGGTGTGGTGTTTGTGTTCGTTGTGGTGGTTATGGTGATTGTGTTGGCTGTGCTGCTTCTTTTTTTTTTTTTGCGTTGTGATTGTGGCAGTAGTGGTGTCTGAAGTTCATTTTTTTTGAACTGGGATTTACTATGGGAGGTGTTCTACTCGCGTGTTTGCGAGTTTTTTCTTATTGGTGTGGACTGAGTCACTGATGGAGGGAGATCTAATACTGAATTATTTTTGTGTATGCCCTATCTACAGACTGGTTCTGTGGCCTGTCTAATTCATGTGCCGTCAGTGTTATGGTTGAAGCGAATGTATTTGTCGTTTCAGAAGAGAGCGCACGATTTGACAATGTTGCCATGTTGAAAATTCGTGCTGTTGTCTCTGTTTCACTAATGGGCCTCAAGCAGCCCTCTATTTGTCTCAAGCCGGTACTGCTAGCTGTGCATTTATCCACCGAAACACTGGCATTGTAATTTGTCCACTGGCCTTTGGATTTCTCCGCCATGTCTCTCGCTCTTTCTACCACAGCATAACTGAACTGCTTCGTGAGGCATGACACATTTTAGGCAGATAGATTGAGTGACAACCATCAATGTCTCGTTTAATGTTAATGTTACAATAAAGAATAAGTTCGGTGTTATAACTATGCCATGCTGTTTGAGTGTCTTGTCGAGGCTACATACATTATAATAGTCATCTGGGATGACTACTGGCGCGGACGTCCGCCAGAAACCCGTTGTTTTTTCTCCTTGGAGATGTTGTACCATCGCAGGGCATAGTTTATCTCCACGAGGGCGATCTCAAGATTTCTCCCATCTAATGTGTGAGGTAATTTTATTTGTTGAACATCTAACGCTTTTGCACACATTATCAGTATGAGTCCTAATTCCTAATGCTTTTAAGTTTAATAGTCAGGCTAAATATCAGCCAGGCGTTCAAAGTGAAACTAACGGCACAGTGGCTCTCGCCAAAGCGCATGTCCAGGTGCGCAACAATGCTTCGTTTGAAATCCAGAACAGCAATATGTTTGAAAAGTATCACCTGCCACAGGTGTCTTCGGACACATTGGTTCAGGCCTGGGGATCAACAAATGGGATGCTTACTTCAATCACAATTCCACCAAGTGTTTTTGTTTTCAGTTTGACCGTGCCGTCATTTCTCTCAGTCTTCTTTGTCCTTGTCTTCTTCATTGTCACCATCATCATCTACAATTTTATGTTCTTTTCATCCTGAAGAAAAGTCCAGCTGGCTAGAAAATTGGCGAATTCCGTCTAGTTTTTTTTTTTTTACTTTTTAACTCCAACAATTCTCCAACGTGTGTGTGTGTGTGTGCGCGCGCGCGCGCGCTCGAGCACATGTGTGTGTGTACGTGTGTGGGTGTGCGTGTGCGTGTTTTCGTTAATGAATTGAGTTGGTTACCAGTTGATAGCTGACAAACTAAAATTCATTTATTTATATGGAGTCATCATTATCATCATCATCATCATCATCATCTATCTCATCCGCTACTATTATTATTATCAGCACAACATCATTACCATCATCATCATCATTTTATAAAATATAATAAGACTGTCCAACCGGTAACTAATCAAACAACTGAAACAAAGCAAATAACACATACAAAGAATTTGATATTGATGTTAACAATACTCTGCCAAATTTTCAAGTCAAATTGACTCTTCACCAGGGCAACAAAGTAAACATCTAAAAATGTAAATAGGGTATTGCTGTAGATGGAAAAAAATATTAAATAACTGACTTGCTTTTTGTGAAGGAGAGGGTTTTCAACGTTTTCTAAAAAATAAATAAAATAGTATATTTTCAGAGCTAGAATTTTTCATCTTCTGACTTATAATGGGCAAATAAATATGTAAGATTTTTCAGTTCCCAGTCTATTTTATTCCTTTGTTGTGTATAGATTTTTTGGTATTGATCTCTAGGCGTGACATCACCGAAGATTGCGCTGTCTTTTCGTTTGGAAGCAAACTGTGCTCTCCTTTTGATTACGTAATATGGCCAAAATCATCAAGTCTAATATAAAAGAGTGAAATACAGGGATACCCTAGGTACATGCATAATAAAATAACAACCCAAATGTACAGTTGTGAACAGGAAAACCTAGCTATATCTCTTGAAGAACATACACAGTGTTCCTGGAAAAGTGAATAAAGAGTGGGCAGAAAGCTAGCTATACACTAGTTGCTAAAATGGAGATTTCTTATAAAGGGTTCATCTATATTTAATCTTCCATAAACCGAATGGTGCTTAAGAGTTCATATCCATTTAGACTCCAGCTCCAACAGTTCCTCTGGTGAGCCTGACTGCAGACCGGTAATCCTCATGTGATTTATACTATGGTGGGGAAGATTAAAATGATGCCCTACAGGGTATGTTTCAAGGTTGGTTTTCTTTGTCCTAACACTATTTTTGTGGTTGAAAAATCGTGTCCGCAGTGCTATAGTGTCTTGCCCACATACTGTTTGCTGCATAACGTATATGTGCCGACATAGATCAAATTTTGGCTACTGCAGTCTGAAGAACTTTTAAGGTAATGTTTTTGTTTTGTAGCACTGCTGTGGATATAGCAACTTTCAGCAAGTCATGCGTTATGGTTTACCACAAGGTCGGAAGTAATTCTGAGTCCTGATGTTATTATTCGATCGTGTCCGGACCAAAACATTGGATAAACTTGGGGGAATTTTCCTTGCGAAAATTGGGGGATCCTTGAACACATTTTTTGTCTTCTCTGATTTGGTTAGGATATCTACGTGTTTGTCGAACAGCTCTCTCATGTTGGATAATTTCTTATTATGTTCTAATACATATACGACAGTGTGATCGGTGTTTTTCTGTCTGTATCTCAATAATTCATGTCTATCCATAGTAGCAATGGAGGATCGGATCAATGATGTCTGGTCTACAGCCGTTTTTGAGTAGTTTTGTTTTGAACTCTTGGCTTCTTTTGAAGAAGAGACCATTGTCGGACCATATCCTTCGGAGACGAAGGAAGCCGCTATGGACTATGGATCTAAAAATGTGTCTAGGATGGTCTGAGGAGGGATGTAAGTAGTTGTGAGCGTCAGAGGGCTTTTTATAAAGATCAGTGCAAATTTTATTTTCAGTAATTTTAAACTGGACATCCAAAAAGGGTGTCCATTCTTTTCCAAATGAAATAGTAAATTTAATTGTGCTGTGAATTGTGTTGAAATGGTTTTCAAATTGCTTAATACTTTCTTCATTGTTGGGATAGAGCAATATCATGTCATCTAGATATCTGACAGTCCATAGTGGTTGAATTATATCTCTGTTCGTTACAATCTTTTTCTTCCACAACGACTGCATGAATAAATTTGCGTATGATGGGGCGAAGGGAATACACAAAGCTGTACCCTGAAACTGCAGGAAGTGATGGTCTAAACATTCAAAATTATTGAGAGTTAACACGAGTTTAATTAAGATACAAATTTCTGATATTTGATTTCGGTTGTATTTGGAACAATCAGTTAAAGCTTCCTTACATGCCTCTATTCCTTCCACGTGTGGCATGGAATTATACAGATCGACCACGTCTACTGACAATTAGTGTGGAGGAACAAGGAATAGTTGTTGAACTATTTAGATCATTAATATTGGTCAATAGGTTGTCGTATTCTTGTAATAAGTTTGTTCGCATAAAAAAAAAATATAAAAAAAACAGGAACAAGGAGGGTCAAAATATAATCTAGGAAATAAAAGGCTCTTGTTGTGGGACCTGAGATAGGGGAGACTATGCTTCTGAAAGAGAGGTTCTGAGTTTCTAATTATCATAGAGGTTCAGTTTACGAATTTTAGGGGGAGCATAAAAATAAGGAGGTTTTATATCTTCAATTAGTATATTATCCTTCAACTGGTCAATGATATTGAGTTTGACAATTTGTTGTGAGATCATCTTTAAAATGTTGTTTAGATCTGTCTTCCAAGAGAGGTTTGTAAATGGTGGGGCGAGTTAACATATCCAACATTGTAGCCTTATAAACAGATTTCTTTAACAACGCAATACGGCCGTCCTTGTTTGCTTCTCTTATAACAATTTCTTTGTTTGTTTTGAGTTCGGCAAGTGCATGGCGTTCGGCAGTACTAAGATTATCCCTAACTTTAGTCTGAGGAGCAGTGAAGGTCATGACTTCTTTATCAAGGTTATTACAAAATAAATCCAGGGCTTGGTTTTTGCTTGCATATGGGGTCCATTTACTAGGGACATACAATTTAGGAGGAATTGACTGGTTTTCAGATTTTGTTTCCTCAAAATGAAAACGGAGTCCTATTCTGCGCGTAAAAGCACGAGTATCTAAAAGCAGCTGATGGTGATTTAAATTTTCACTAGTGGGACAAAAACCTAAGCCTTTGGACAAAAGAGAAACTGTATCGACGTCAAGAGTATCGTCAGTAAGGTTGACAATACTCGAATCTGTTCAATAAGAAAAGGACTTAGCTTCGGTGAGAATCCTCGATGTATGGGCTGCTAGTTGTCACTTCTGTCGTTCTTTTTCGTGACGCCGTTTCCTATATAATTTTGTTCGCTTATGTTGTCTGGGGAGAGTTGGCGGATCTTATATGCTATGGGGAACATGTGACGGGGAACAGGTGGGCTTTTAGTGAGGTGGTTCTTGCAGCTGTTCTGGCAGTTGGGGAGCAGATCTAGGTAAGCTTTGTATATTTTCAGTTGAACAGATCTGTTGCCATTGGACGTCCATCGGTTCGGGAGGTTTAAGAAGGCGACGAAAATGTCCAGACATATCGGAAAACGTTGAGAAGCAGAACAACTTATACCTAAGTTGCAGAGCTCGTTATAGTGGGTTTTGATTAGACAGCAGTCTTGGTGGTTTAATAGTGAAAATAACAGAGAGTATTCCATAACGTTTAAATTGTTGTCAGTTTGGAAGACTTTGATCGAATTTTCTAAGCGCTGATCATCATAGCCATTATTAAAATCCATCTGTCTCCCTACTGTTTGCCTGAGCTATTAGATTATGTAATTGGATGGCGAAAATGTTCGGATGACACTGTATACTATTAAGTGTGATGAACACAGATTTCAGTCTATAAAAATACTGCACAATCAATCAATCAATCAATCAATTAGTCTATCAATCAATCAATCAACAAATAATAAATAAATAAAATAAAACAAAGTAAAACATTCACATAACTTTATATGAAAAAAAAAATATATAACATTGAATATTATTAAGTGCCATGGACACAGACTTTAATCTGTCAAAAGTATTACAAAACAGAACAACTAAAGTGAAACATGAACATAACTACACAGTATATCTAGAAATTATATGAACCATAATATATTACTCAATTTTGAACCAATTAGTACGATATTTATTTGGGACAGAAAACTGTTGAAACAATGGAAAAACAAAATCCAACACCGATAAAAACTACAATGTAAAGTAATCACCTAGTGCAAACAAAAATAAAATGCGTATGTGTTAAAATATGTCCACAAAACTTAAAAAGAAGGCAAAACATACATACAAAAATATGATACAAAATAAGGCTGGTATTACAAAGAACAAAATAAGAGATGAGAATAAAGTATAACATGATAATATGACATGAAATCAAAAACCGATGAACAACAGCTAAAATGTAGTTAATGGTAGGATCTGGGTCAAAGAATAAATAATAAAAAAAAAATACTACTCTGCGAGTTTATTCTGTTGTCTCTCCCGTGTTGAAACCAGAGACAGTCGTGGACAGTTAAAAGCACCCATTGTGCTGATGTTGTTCCAGGTTTTCACTGAACGAGAAATAACTGTAGCATTCACATCTTATGGTTAAATCTCTTGTGTTAAAATCACTACTGGCAGCTGACAACGGTAAACAATTTGAAGCACCCGCCAGGCTGGGACAAGCGTGAATTCGCCTTCTGTTGAGTACCCAGTCATACTGGCATTGCAGGAAATTAGGCTGCAGGTCCCATCATCAAGGTCGGCTGACATTACAGTCGTCATTTTTAAAAATACAGTTTATGCAGGTTTTTGTATAGGCACTTACTGTATTCTTAAAAATGACGGCAGATTAGATCCCTGGATGAAAGAATCACAGGCCGATTATTAGTGCTGAGCATCGACCCCGATTTTGATAAACTGGATTTCTGAGATACCCCGCGTTCACACTAGAGATCCGTTTTCGTTCTCGTTCGTACGACTTACGATGAACGAACGAGGGTAATCTTTCTATATCGCCTAGTAGTAAAACTCCCGTGAACTCCTGTGTGCAATATGATCAGGTACGTCCAGCGACAAAATAGACAATGGGAAAAGAGGAGGGGGGGGGGGGGAGGATGAGGAATGTCAAGTTCATGATTGCTACCATCCTACACAATAGGAAATATTTGGTCTCCCATTCTCAATCAAAATGGAGGTCGACAATGAGACACTGATCGCTGCAGTCCAGAAACTCAAACCAATTTATGACAAAACCAGTAACTTGTACGCAAACAGACAATACATAAACCAGGCACGGAAAAACATTGGACAAGAGCTAAACGTTGAAGGTACAAAAAAAAAAAAAAAAAAATTAATTGTTACTATTATGTCTATAATAGCATACAGAATTTTATTGTTTGCTGAAAACTCTGTCTCCTTGTCAAGACACCCTGCCTGCATCGGGCATGACATAATTCATTAACGACTCTCTAATCTCAATCGCTCTTCGTGATGCCCTGTATCGGGGCCGAATAACTGTTGGTTCAAAGTTTCTACTAGTTGAGGAGATTGGATGCTGGTTCCTGGGGTGCCTGCAGAAATGAAGCTTCTGTGTGGTTCTTCTGTTCTAACGTAATTGTGGAGCACAGTGAGCGCCTTGACAATGTCTGTAGTAAGACTTCAATTTGGCGAAGAGAGTATGCGCATGGTTTCCAAATGCCACTTCAACAATACTTCGTGCCGGCGAACGTCTGTAATTAAAAACGTCTTTCTCAAAGGTAAGGTTTTTCTGAGAAATGGGTTTCATTATGTTATGTCTTAGCGGGACAGCATCATCTGCTGTGAAACAAAAGGATGTAGTAGTGTTAGTGCCCGGCAGGCTACCTTCTTGAGGCAAATTAAGTAATTGGTTGGTTAAACTTTTTCCAAACTTTGATCTTTCAAATATTTCATCATTGTTCTCTCCACACTATCCCACATCAACAATGGTGAACTTTCCAGTCGCATCCACCACTGCACGCAAAACAATAGAAAAATATCCTTTGTAATTAAGTATTTTGATACTGAATTCCAGGGCTTTTTAATTCTAATGTGTCTGCCATCAAGAGCACCCAAATACAAGGGGAAAATCCATCTATGGTAAAAATCTTGAGCTATTTGCAACCACATTTCCTCAATGGGTGTTGGCATCACCATTGGCTATAGCACTGCCCAGATAGCACGAGTTGTATCACACGATAGAGTATACAGTAGATAAATCAACCCTATAGTGGAAAGCTAGGGAATGCATACTTTCTCCTGCTGCAAATGCCTGCAAAGGAAAAATAATGAAGAGTGTGTATCATTACTATCAATTCCCTGGTCATAAAATGTAATTTAAAATATGAGGAAGAAACTGGGGGCGGAGAGAGAAAGAGAGAGAGAGAGAGAGAGAGATGGGGGGGGGGGAGGGGAGGGGGTAAAAAAAGACACTTATGCATATGTGTGTCTGTGAAATTTGTTGCACCCGATATGAATAAAGTAGATTATTGAATCAATATTAAATTCTTCTGCTGCAGGTAACATAGCCAGGAAGAAATGGACTTACTTAACGGATTGCTTCCAGCGACAACATAGTTAAATGGTGACATTCAAGTCTGGGTCTGTCCCATGAAAGAAAAGGAAATGGCTATTATATGATTTAATGTCATTTCTGATCCTCTACGTTGATTATAGGTCAACGTCAGGTAATTTATCAGATAATGAGTGGGAAGATAGTGAGGCCAGCACTCACAACATGCAGAGCTCTACATTAGTGCTACAGTCGCCGGATGCGTCCACATCGCAAGAAACCAAATAGCCGTTGCTTCCACATCACACGAAACATTACAGATGGATGAAAACGCTTCTGCTACACCGAAACAAAAACAAAGATGTAACACAGAGAAAAGCACATCTTACCCCAGCAAATTTTAGTAACTTTGAAAAACATCCCTTCTATACTTGTCATGCCATTACAAACGGAGGAAGAAGATGAGAACCTTCTATTCTTCAAAGCCTAGTGCCGAAATGAAATATCTGAATGATATTAAGAAAATGGAACTGCAAGGAGAGCTCCATAGCGTAGTTCTTAAGCATATGAAAAAGGCATGTGGCACTGCAACGTTGGCATCACTGGCACCCCCCCCCCCCACCCCCTATTCGGTACCCAGAGCCACCTTATTATAGCTTATCTCAAGACGGACAGTACTACCAGCGATATGACAATTGAATCACCCTCTTTCTGTGTCAAGTTGATTTCACTCATTAAGGCATGTGGAACGTGTTTGATAATTTTCTTTTTAAAAAAAAATACAATTTTTTTATTTTTGTTTTTTTCTCCATTTAATCAAGTTCGAAAATAAAAGAACAGCATTAATTGATACCAATCTTCTGATGGCAATGTAGAATGAATAAGTATACTAACTATATAGTAACATACCTGAGACTTATGATCAACCGTTCTTGAGGTGAAAGAGGTTTCCTATAGTTGGTACATTCTTTCTGTATGTGTGGTGCAATCAGCTGAAACAGGTTGCCAAATGTGTTTGGTCACATTCGAATGTATGACACTTGTCTTCATCTGATACAATTTGTGGTACAAATGGTGAAACTCGCCAAACAAATGTCTTTATTCTGCGCATGTGGGATGCACCCAGTACTTTCTATTTTTCTCCCGTATCATTTTCTCTTTTAACCACCTCAAAACAAGAACTTTAGTCTTGACGTCCATACTTGCAGGAGGCGCTCTCACGAATGAACACGAATGAAAAGTGTGAACACACTCTCGCTGGTTGATGTACGTTAACATTCGTTCAGGAAACGAGCGAACGAAAACAAGTCTCTGGTGTGAACGTGGCGTTACCCGCTTTGTAATAACTGGGTCTAAACTGGATTGATCCGTTTTCATCAGTGCAGCGACTCTCAATCTAATACTGGGTTGAATTACTCCAGCACAGCGAGCCACTTGGCTACCTAATAATTAATAACACACATCTGGTCTCGCCCGCCCTCTTGTCCGCTAAGTCGCAGTCTCGTATCTGTTTGCCCGGCGCGTGCACCGTATTTTGAATGAAATAATTTCGTAGGCTTTGGTATTCATCGGGACCAATTTTTTGGTACATTATTTCATTTTATTTTATTTTATTTGTTACACGGACAACTGAATCCCTTCGGTCTTAAGGAAACAAGTATGTGGTATGTAATTCATTACAAGGTGACTCAGAAAACCATTGCGAATTGTACCATTTCATCTTGTGCCACTATTATATGGGAAAAGCAGAGAGAGCTAGAACATACGTTCAACATACACTAAGAAGATAAAAAGCACTTCATGTTTAAGAAAAAAAAAAAAAAACAATCTTCTGAACTAAGCTGATAAACCTTTTGACAGAAAAACAAAATGTTTTTGTGTCCATGTATGTGTATATGTGTGTATGTGTATGTGTTTTGGTTTGTTTGTTTGTTTGTTTGTTTGTCTCTCTGAATCTGGCTATAGGAATTCATTTCCCCACTATTTATGAGACAAAACCTCAATTGTAATTAATATAAAAGAATCTCAACGTGAGGATAGACTCGGCAAGATGGTGGCTGACATAGTTTTGTGAACCGGCGCACCAAACTAGTTGTCTTGTCAATCGAGATGCACCGAAAGTTAATGACTGAATCTGTCATCTTGTTCTGTTTGGGATTATTGATGCACTCATAAACTGCACAGTAATCTCCCATGTTGTATGACCCATGAATTATGACAAAGTAGTATGTTCTATAATGTAAACAAAAGAGTACGATGCCTCTACCAAGTAACAACTCACAATGTTAAACAAAAACGTGATCAAACAGAGATTTCGGATGAGTCCATTTTGTGAAGGTTATGACGAAACCTTGCTCGGCTGAAAAGGTTAGACCCATTTTATTTGATTCCTCTGAAAGGCATCAGTAACGGGCAAGAAAAAAATAAATGGCTGCCAAACCATTGACGGTTGTCAAGGCATCAGTAACGGGCAAAAAAAAAAAAAATAAATAAATAAATGGCTGCCAAACCATTGACGGTTGTCAAGGACAAGTGGCCCCTTCTACATCAGATAAATATTCTAGAAAACATGAGTTAGAAATTCCATGCTTGAAAATGTTCCAGCTACTGATAATTTTTATGTGGACATGATTGTTTTTTCCCAAGATTAAAACAGAGTACTGAAACGAACCTTTATGAATCTGTCAGGGTTCAAACACAGTGCGCCTGTCTCCGATCCCCTTCAGTCTCCACTCCGTCTAATTATCCGGGAACACCATTCCCTTCTCGTTTCTAAACTAAATATTAACACTATAATGATGCAAACAGAGTGCACCGTCCGTGGTCCGCCTCAGTCCCATTTCATGCTCGTCCTTGTATAACTTAAAGATTTAATTTTTATTTTTGAGACAGAGTTTGACGTCACTGGAGAATTAAACTGAGTCAACTTGTCCTTTCAGCCAACCGGCCATGATTTCAGGACAAGTTCAGTCAGCTGCAAAGTCAATTATTCGGTTGCAGTTAACAATCTATGGCTGTAGCTCTGTATCTGAGACTCTCTTTTGATAGGAGGTATTTACGACAGACGTAACACCAACACCGTTGGTATTACTGGAAAAATAATTTTTAAAAAAAAATGGCCTCTTATGAAAGGGTCTTAACAGTCAGTTTTCAATGAGCCGTTTTTTAGCCGACTAAGTTAGTAATTTCCCTTTGCCAACTACAAGAGCTATAATACAAGCACTGTAAAGAGTGGGGGAAAACCCTTTTCTCTTATTTCAAACACAAGAGGAAAAAATAATTTTAAAAAAAAAAAAAAAGAAGAAAAAAACAATCTTCCGAAGTGGTAAACTTTTTCAGAATTTTCGGTTACTAATGATTTCAATAACAAGAGAAAAGGCGATTTTTCTTTCTTTACAGTACTTGTATTATTCCTCTTGTGCTTGGTAAAGCGAAGTAGCTTGGTAGACGATCAAAATGCAAAATGGCTTATTGTACCCAGCTCTCGAGCCTGAGTCGGGCGCTGTCCTCATGCACTGTTGTTCTTCAGGCGGAGGCGCCAGTGTTGTTAGGAGAGAACTCAGTCTCAGAGTGTCCTTCGGAACAAGTCCCGCCGTCGGGCAAAGTTGTTTTGCTGGTGGACGGCTCTCGCTCTCTTTGCCTCCCGACTGATCTTCTAGCGGTGGTTCTGGTGAAAACGGTGGTGGAGGACGTCTTAGCAAAGCTGGTCTTGCTCCCCTTGCTTTTCCCGCTTCCTACGATACCCTTGCAGAGTATCGCATACAAACTCTCTCTGTAGATAATGATAGTAACAATAATTATTATTCATAAAAGCCTTATTCCCATAGGGATACGGGTTTTTAGCGTTTTCCGATATGTTTATTTGTACTCCGACGGACCCAACAGAGATACATTCACAAGTGCGTTCTCAGCTTCGAGAGAAGCATCTAAGGCGGCTGCCTCTTCTGCCCTCAAATCCATATCAACTTAACAAAAACAATTTCTGTTTGTATTCTGGTGCCCAGTTTAACCCGAGTCCACTTAGAAATGTATGTAATATTAGAATACGTCAACTGCAGAAAAGAGCCATTTTTAGAAATAGTGGAGAACGGTTAAAAAACCTTATGGGGTAAACAGCTAAAAAATTAAGGGGAGGGGGAGGGGAGTGACGGCGTCCTAGAAAATGGTTGGTTTTTTTGGGGGGGAGGGGGGGGAAGGGGTTGTTTTCACTCGAAAGTTCTGTATTTTTTTTTTTTTTTGAATGTGCAAAACAGTATAAAAAGTCCATTCAACAGATAATAGGTCTCATGTCAACCAGGATTTGGCTCCCTCGGATTGCTATATATTGTTGCAAATCTTCAATATTTCACTCGATACAAGCAAAGCATGAATAAACACTTGATTATGACCGCCTCTTTCAAAAGTTTGAGCCCCAGTGCCAGGGATGGACATTAGGTGACCACTGGAAATACCAGACCTACGATCAGGCGGACTATCATTATGCACTTTCACCAGGTGCTCTGAAATAAACTTCTACCTCCTACAAAGAGTGAGATTCTCTTTTATTTCTGCTGCTTTACAACACAGTTGTGTCGGCCATAGTGAAGGTCAAGGAACTCTTTTTTGTTTGTTTGTCCCGAGACAATAGGATTATCTCGGCTTTAAGTAGCTGCCTGATTTGGTGGGAATATTTTTGTGGGTATAAATTTGGAATTTGGAGATTTTGTCTGGACAGCGGCACTCAGCCTACTCTTTCATCGATTTGGAACTGCCAAGGGTTCTTTAACGTGCGTAACATACACACGGGACCTCCGAAATATATTCGCTCTTATCCGAGAAGGCTACACGTCGGGTTTCCCTACCCAGAGGAAGCCAGGAGTTCGTTGAGTCACTGAAAATATGCAGGTCTTTCTATTCGATCTTCGTGTCCTTCCATCCCCCAATGGAGGACCCGTGAGTCGAGCTCCCCTTAAGGTACTTTTTGCTTTGACAGAGAAAGATATAGGGCCCACATAATAATTATAGGCTCTCAAGGACTCGGACGTGACTCTTTGGGAGCGCTCCCTCCTCCCCTTTCCCCTCCCCTTTTAAAGCTGGATATAAAACAAAATAACCAAATTGGCTACCGTACCCACCCACATAAGGGCGTACCTACAAATATAAATACACGAACAGACATTGACAAATCCAAACAAGGCATATCCTACCAACAACAGTGCACAAATACCAGCCCACCTAAAACGTTGACCACAGACGTAATACGCCAAGAAGTTGATCGAGGCACTCAGCATCACCAGAAGCTCTTGTGATGCACTCAGGTGGAAGGAGGCAAAGGTGGGGACGGCCAGTGGTGCTTTCAGTCCAAGGTAGAAGATGAAGTCTTGGTTGTTGGTCAGCAACTGTTGATACAAATAATAAGCTTAGTAGTAACGGTAATAGTAACAGTAGTATAGTAACAATAAAACTACTAGTATAATAGTAGACTACTCTATTTTTTTTTTCACTGCTAAAGTAGAACCTAAGAAATCTCACTATGTAGTCTGGACATATATATGTGAATCCGGCAAAGGACTGGTTTTGATTTAAAGGGGAAAAGAAGAAGAAGAAGAAGAAGAAGAAGAGCAACAATAACAACAACAACAACAACAAGAGCAAGAACAAGAAAAGGATTTGCAGCTCCGGAAATCTTAATTCTAAACATGTTAGTAGGAACTACTACTGATGTCCAGGTGCTCCTAATATAATGAATATTAATCATGCTTCATAAATGAATTTAAGTCCGAAGGCAGTAAAAGCCGCATATTTTCAATAATAATAATAACAAGAATAATAACGTTTGTTATTTGAAAAAAAAAAAAAGGATGAATTTTGACGGCAAAAAATAATGAGTAAGTCTTTGACCAGATCAGTCGCTGGAGACTTCTAGGTCTAACAAATAAGACGCGGCTATTTCTTCCAGGTGGTCGAAATAGTCATATTGGTCTATTGCTACCAGGTGGTCGAAATAAGTCCCATGGTCTATGCTACCAGGTGGTGGAAACAGTTCCAATGGTCTATTGCTACCAGGTGGTCTTAACTTTTAACTAAATGTTCCAGACTACTTGAATAAACTCTGTGCCTCACCCTAACTCTTAGCCTAACACTTAGCCTGGCATTAACCCTAACTCTTACTCGTGTCTTAATTAACCCTGATTCTAAATCTAAGCACAAAACCCTAAATCAAACCCTAAGCACAACCAGCCATTTGGTCTGGTGCAAAATTTATCCATTCTTAGAATCTAGAATCTAGATCTAGAATCTACAAGGCCTAATTCAATGTCCCAAATCAAATCAAATGTGAAATTTCGTGACGTAAAATGGAAACCTGGTGGCAAATAGACCACTGAGTCAAATTTGATAGCAATAGTCAATGTTTAAAAAAAAAGGTGGGCTGCTGTTGGAGAACAACGTAAACAAAGTGAATCCGTCAGACTGTCGTCTTCGTTTGTTTTCGGCACAGTTGAATTAAAAAAAAAAAAAAAAGAAAAGAAAAAGAAAAACCGCTTTATAGGCAAAAAATCGCAAAATCCTCGCACCCGTGCCAAATTTTTGGTAGCAGATTTCAAATCTGCCATCAAAAATGACATCTGATGAAAAAAAAGTGGTTTTAATTTTTTGTACGCCCCGCCTGGGCCATTTTTAGACACGCGAGTAAAGTTCCTCCGACAAATGGAAGAAATAGAGCATGTCGTATTTTAATCTCTGCGTGTCGGCGTCAATCCGACAGAAATCGGCGACAAAGTCACGGATTGAAGTGGTGCAAGAAGGAAAATATAGACAAAACGGATGTTATAATTAAAAGTATTTTACCAATTAAAATAGACGTGAAAAATCTGGCAGTCTATTTTTATATTTTCAAAGACTTCTTCCACAACATTTGAAAGCGATGGCTTGAAACAGAACAAAGTCATAGGGTTTTATTTTGCTTTGAATTATTCATTATGCAGTTGTGATACTGTTTTCATGGCAGTCATTTATGTATAGTATTAAAGTTTTCCATAATTTTTTTCTTATTATGCTTTGTCAATTGTTCACCATTAAATTGGAATGATTTCCTTCCACACTCTCATTTTTTCCGCCGTTTGAGATTTTGAACAACAGATTATCTCAAAGGAGATAGAGAATATGATTATCATAATACAAGATAGTGAGGGCAGGAATCCCATTCAAACTATTATGAACGATTCTTTGACTAGATCGGTCCTTCGATACTTATAGGATTAATACATTCTGTTCCAGCGTTTTCTTCTCGTCGTTTTTAGACTCAAATGGAGGGGTTGCCACGGACGCCAACAACTGTCACCAAACAAAACAAAAGTTTACTTGATTTTAAAAAATGCTGACTGTGAATAATATATGAATGAACTACGTGTTACGCAGATGAGGAAGCTTTCTGGAGTAAAAAAAAAATGAAACTGATATTTGTATGACGAAACTGTTTGTTTGTTTGTTTTTTCTTCTGCAACTGTTGTCTAAAATGACCAAACTTATTGCACTCCCAAGGGCTGATTCAACTAGATCTTGTCTGTATGAGGAAGTTAACAATAGCCAAAAACTTATTTAACTTTGGCTTATCTGCGTCTCAGAGTTAACTGGGTATCAAGGGATGATATATGGCCTATCTTTAAAACGATGTTTACTGAGTAAATAATAACTAATTCAACTATAATATAGCTTATCTTATAGGGAAATTATTTGAATGAATAAATGATATTAAACTAAGCATAACTTATCTTATAAGGAAAATTACTGCTTTAATATTGGCTTACTTGTATGGTGAAACAGACTGGGTAAGCAAGGATAGATAAGCAGGTGATGCAGACAATCATCAAGCTGATTGAGCGGTTTTCTACTTCATCAGTGGACAGGGTTTCTCTCCTTGCAGAAAAGGATTTCTTGACTTCGATTATCATGAGGAAGTTGACAGGGACTACGAAGAGCCAAGGAACGACGTTGAGAAGGGACGACGACAGCAAAACGAAAGCTTTCTCGTACTCAGCATTCAAAGGTCTGCAAACTTCGATCATGACAGGGAGCTCCAAGTTATCGTAGTTCTCATAGTCGCCGCTTGCATCGTCCGAATCAACCTGTTCTTCATTGTAAATTAAATCATCAGTGGTACTCAAATTCATCTGGCTAAGATTTGAGTGAATCCCGTGGTTTTGGTCTGTAAAAATGACTGATGGTGTGGATGTATGTGGAATTTCTTTGACAACAATGTGCGAAAAAGTTCCACTACCATTCCCATTGACAAACACGCCTGTTCGATTTAGAGATCTTAGAAAAGGAGTACTCATTTCGGGGCTGGTCAGCAGCATATGTGAGGATGTGAAAGCCAATGAGCTGTTGACAGGCACTCCGGGAATCCTCAAAATGGCGTTCATAGGGCCACTTTCTGCTCCTGCAAGATACTGCAGATCTAAGCCATACATAAAAACACAGGCCACCAAAGATGCAGGGGCGGCAACCAAGAGGCTGACAGAGACGAAGATAATCAGGAATAAACGAATACGAGATTTACTGAACCAAATGTGAACTTTAAAAGGATATTTCACCGCCAGATATCTTGTGGCAGTGATCAGTAGTGTAACAAAAACAGAACTGTATTGAAATATATACGATAGGTAGGCAGCAACAATAAACGCCCAATCGGTTCCATAAGTGGGTTCGTGGAGGAACAAAAGAATGATAATGTTGACAACCTGCATGGCTGCGATGAAAAGAAAATCAAAAATTGCCATTGTGATGAGGAGAAAAGCAGTCGTGTTGTGCTTCTTGACTCGTGACCATACAAGAACGATCAGAGAATTACCGACAAGTCCGAAAAGCCCGATGACAATTAAAGCGTAAGTGTAATTGTGATCTTCACTATCCTGTAAAAGTTGAATAAAGTAATCATAATTGTCGAAGGGCTTGGGTTCCTGGTGATCTTCAGAGGCGCCATTGTGTACCGGGGACTCGTTAGAACTTTGGTTTGACATCAGTGGAGAATCTGTGTGGCCTATGAACTGGCCATCGTCATCAGTCATGCTTTCTGCAATGTTTGAGACTGGCTCTCCAGTGGTTAGGTCTGGAACGGTGAGGGAAACAATGGCTTTGATAATAACAGCAATGAAAAAAAATTAATAATAACTGCACACAGAAAAAAAAATAACAAAGTAACTTTGAATCTGACAGTTCTTGAAAACTTAACTGGAATGCTCGGTCTTTTATTGCCCTTTGGTCCAATAGCCATTAGTTGCAGAGACGCTTAATGTATCTGCAGTTACATGTACTGACTTTCTTAGGATTACACAAAGAGATTGTTTGCAACATGAGATTCAGGGCAAGTTCTCTGTTTCAACGAGTGGTGTGAAGTTCTGGGGTCTTAATTTTTAACTCACAAAATTGACAGACTTCAGTGAAACTTTAGAACAGTTACTCTAAGGTTTCTCTTTTCACTATTGTAAGATATGGTGAGAGAAAATGGAAAAAGGTCAACTTATTTGTCCTCAAAAGGAAATCCCATTCACTGTTGATGAGACACTGTGCATATATACAAGATAAATTCCCATTCATATACATATAGACAAAAATATCATGAATACAACAAACAGACGTAAGAAACATCACAGGAGCTTGATAAGCATGTAGCTAATGATGGAAATGAAATTCTGTAACTCTTGATAGGTTCGTACATGCAATAAAGACCGGATTTCTTCCGGAATATTACAATTGATTTTGAAGTCGGTGCATAAAGTCGTTCCGGATAGAGTTCAGCAAACTTTGGGAAAATTCCTTCGACCTGCGAAAGTTTGTCAGACTTCTTGACGTGCCCCTGTTACGGTGGGTAGGAAATTTATGATGAAAACTCTTCTCTATGAATGATAGACTCATAATCAATTGAACCTAGATACTCTCCAAACAATAATAGTAGTGGGTAGTGTTAATAATTACG
>JBCEWB010000003.1:1146453-1156591 GCA_039654565.1 Peronia peronii
GGGAACGTCCGATTAAAAATGCCAAATTTTCAGAAATTAAGATGTTCCATGGGTGGGTGGGGGGGTGGATGGATGGATGGATAATTTCTCGTCCTTTTCCGTTTTGTTGTTGTTGTTTTGTTGCCCACATATCAGAACACTATAGCTTGTTTGTACAAAGCAAGAAGACCTATGTTACGACAACATGTCGGTCTCTCGATAAAGCATAGATCTAATTATAGTTCCTAAAACATGAATATTAATGTCATCATATAAACGCTGAACACTTCAGCGGATTCCGATGACATTTATAGGGTTAACCTCTAAATTCCATTCCCACCGTCAATGTGTCGACTTAATACTTGAAAGTAATAAAGATAAACAATTTTGTTTTTTATTTTCTTTTTAATACTTTGCTTTGTTCATCCATTCCCCTTCCATTTTTTTTCTTCGGCACAGACGAACAAAATCTGTTCTATTCACGTGTGTCAACGTGCACACCTTTTCCCAAATCTGCGTCTTTTATCTGTAAATTGTAGTGACGATGCCTTATTGATCTACTAACTAGATCCTTTACAAGGAAAATAATAATTATAATACATGAGATTTTTTTTCAAAAATGCATGGCTAAATACGTAATCCATTTTCCTCCACGGGTTTCATGCGTTTCTTACAGGCAGTGGTACATGGTATCATGAAATGCCACATTTAACAAAACATGCCAAGATTTTATCGTGTACGATACAGATTGGATCCTGGAGGTTGCAAAAGTGCAAACCGCTTCAAGCAGGAAAGACCAGAATACTTTTAATAGCATTCGTAGCGCTATTCACCATTACCCTCTAATCAAGGACAATATTACATGAAATGTACGGTAACCGTTCTAACCAGGTTAGATCTTAAACAAACTAAAGATTCAGAGTGCTTGATAATAACACCTGCAAGGATTGAATTTCACTTTAATTGCCGCAAAAACGGGCGGAAAGAACATGGTTTCTGAAAGATAGAGGGGAAGGGGAGGGGAGGGAAGCTGATGAATAAATGGCTGGATGGATGGATGGCTGGATGGATGGATGGATGGATGGATGGATGGATAGATTGATAATTTCGGTCCTTTTACAATTGTCGTTTCCGACATATCAGAAACATTGTCTATTAAGCATAATATAACCATAGTAAAAAATATCCATCGGTCTTTTTAACACATCAGCAGCTGAATAAATCGCTTAGACATTTGGCAAGAAGAATTGCTGGATAATAACCGCTTATCTCCATATATTTAATAACAAAGCATAGGTCGCTCTAGCGTTATTCTTGATATGGAACAATCTATGAATAACATAGATATATTCCAAACAGGATTTGATCAGATAACCAAGTTGTTTTCATATATGAACTTTGAGGTGTGCTACCAGTCAACCAGCTCTGCATCTTTTTTTTTCTAATTTTATTTTCACACACAACCATGAGTGAGGTAGATGCTACATATTACTATCACAAAAACCTTGATAGTTTCTACAGAAAATCTACATAAGAATAAGACCTTTGTTGGGAACAAGTGCAGGCTCTCTAGGAAGACTCTTAAAAATAATAATAGATGCCATTTATATCCCCGGCACTCCTAAACAGTAAAGGTTTAAAGCGCATTACAATCTACACGTACATGTATTATGTTATCATCTGGTATACCGAAACACGTTATCCCAAAATACCCTACGGAGATACTCAATAGACTTGTCTCGATTAGCGCATTCTGCGAAACCCCCGGAGTCTATTTTTAGAAGGTGGGCAGCCGACCACACTGCGCTTAATAAACAATCAGGCCAAGGCTTACTCGTTGAGGGTTTGAATCGGAAGGATAGCTAACAAAACATGCTGTTGAGGCGCGGTGTAAATGCGACTCAAGGCGAAAAGATCATGAGGATATGAAAGTGGTAACTTTCAAGAGATTTCCACAGTCCAAAACACAACGAGAAAGATGTATGAGTGGATAAGACCATGCAATCGCCCGCATAGCTATCAGCAATATTGGTTACCACCATTTCGTGTGCTCGAAGGCCAATGTTTGTGTTGAGTGTGCACTTTTGTTTAACAAAGCAACAACAAGATTTATGTTGCTTATCCATAGTTTAAGTTTACAATAATATTAATTTATCTGGCAGGGGTTAGATCTAAATCTAGATCTATAGATCATCTAGTGCTATGTGGCTCATCTAAGTCAAGATAATTTATCAAAGACACTGTTACCCCCAGAATCTGGGTAAAAAAAAAATGTTTAGAATTTTTATTTTAGACCAAGGTATACTTTATATCAAGGTTTAAAATAACAAAGCTAAAGAACGAAGAGAACTGAACTGTGCAGGAAGAGAACGTGTGTAGATATAATTTATCATTTAGGTTCCACTGTAATGAAACCCCAACACCATATCAAGATAGGGTGTTCACAATGTTTTTTTTTTCAGAGTGTCTTTTATTTATTAAAAAAAAACGTGGGCCTAATCTAAGATCTTGTGAACAAGGGTATGTTCAACAGGCATTGTGTTAAGTTAAGTCATGCTTGTGAGCGTCGAGTTTTGCCAATCTTGATTATATTATTCTCATCTTTCTCCACCTTTGGTATCATAATGCTAACAAAACAAGCATACCTCACAATGCTCAAATGATGAAATGGAAAGCATATTAACTGAACTCAAACGTGATTATTATGAAAATGTTTAATATTTAAAACTAACGATAATACAAATTCATCACGCTCATTTCACATTTTATGGCTGATCTCAGCTCATGTTAAAGTAGATCTAGATCTATATCTGCTGATTTGCACCAAAAAAAAAAAAAAGTCCATCAACCGATCCAGAGTTTAGATCTCACTACATCTAGATCTCGATGTGGCCTAGGACGAAATTATTATTACGAGGAAAAAAAAATCGCCTAGATGCTAAAATGCAATGCTTATATCATAAATAAATGAACGAATAAACATTTTATGCAACTTGGATGTAAGTCTGGATCTAATGCGGCGAGAGACAGAAAATAATGAGGAGGAAGGGATATCAGAGCCATAAGTGGGATACAGATCTAGATCTATGTACGTGTGAATCTCCAAAATTACACAGGGACCCGTCTGTTCCGTAGAAATTCTTGCAAAAACAAAATGTTCTTTGCCCCGAAATTAGCTTTTTGCCATTCGCCATCATTGAACGCAAGCGAGTGCAGCTCGGTATCTGCCCCTCTTCTAAAAATAGACGCACGAAATTTCCGGGAGATGGCCTTAATCGAGACTCTGCTATTGAAAGCGTACGAGGAGACAGTATATTAGGCGCTCAAATCCTTATCAATCTAATAATAATACCTAATATAGTCTGTTAACAGTCCAATACTCATTTTAATCTGGATCAAGCCAGGAAATACGTGTAAATTGTCTTTTCCAATGACAAAATGTCGGGCTCATTAAGAATTCGAAACAAGAAACTTCTTCATTGTTCTAACACCACCTATGATATCTTAATGTATTATGTATCCAAAAGTATCAAATGCCTTTCCCCTAGCTTTTAGCTTATTTGCTACTGCATAATTCTATTGTTCGTGTTCTTGTTTCCTGATGACCTAAAAGATTGAGTATACAGAAAAGAGAGATAGGATTAGGAGTAAATCTATCAACACACATTGTTTATTTTCAACTGGTTAATGTTATATTTAAATCTGAATCTCCCAGCCCCATGAGAATCGCAGGGCAGAGCATAACCTAGATATCCACACCAAAATGGGACCATTGGCTATTTCTTCGATTGAAAAAACATCAGCTAAATAAACACAATGTACAGAATTCTCTCTCTTCTAGAACTCGCCATATGATACAATTTCTCTACATTTTGGGTCATCGTCGATGGACCGAAGATCTTGAAAACTAAGTACATATATAGTGTCCAGAGTATTTCCCACATGTATATGGACTTTCGGACTCTTTTCAATGTTGTTTTTTATGTCTGCAGTCCGTGGGATCTTTTAATAAGTTTACAATACGTTGCAGCTTCGTTCTTGCTCATCCAGAACTTGCCCATATGGCACAACATCTCCAAATTGTAAGGTTATTGGAAAGAGGTCAGAGACCCAGGTAACTAAGTAATGTATCCCCTTGTGTTTGCAACATATGGTCTTCTTAACGTTTGAATCTATTTTCTGTGTTTTCAGTTTGTAATTCTCTATTTGAAATCTATGTAATCTTAATCCTATAAGTGCGAAGGGACCGGTCTGATCAAAGATTCACTTACTAATAATATGTGTCTTTCATGGAGTCGATGAGGGCGGTGAGATCGCGTTACAGGCACATCAAAGAGGATGGCACAGCTAGAGCCAGAACTCGCGATCTCCGCACGCTGAGTCACTGTAGGCGATGTGGGACAGGCGTGAAGTAGGTCAGCCTCTGTAACATTACTAATTTATTCCGATCGGAGTCAAAACGCACTACTAATCTTTAAATGTCTCAGCCCTGAAAGTACACAGATATATCGGATGTGGTACAATTCTCACTTATCATTGTCCCTAGCTAAGACTTTTTTTTTTTCAAGAATTGTATTTTTTTAAATAATAAATACTGTTGTATTTTTTTTTCTAATTTCTTCATAAAATGTGCTTCAGAAAATGAAAGTGTTCACACCAACTAGATCAAATATTTTTTTCGTTACCTTATGTATCAATAACGCGATCCCCTCTCCACCACAATAAAGACACACATATGTGCCTCGTACAATGCAGTATTTGGTTTATATTGTCTTTATGCTTAAAGCGGCATTTCTGGAACATGGGGAAAAAATCATTATGGAAATCCTGCTGAGCTAGCAGCACTTACTACTGACATTTTCAGAGTTAATATCACATCTGTTTCAGTCAAACTCACTGGAGGAAATATAAATATGCCAACCTTATTCATGACAGACTACCACATTACAATACATGTACCTAAATAGATAGTAAAAGTTGTCAAACTGATGTCTTTTTTTTTAAATAAACACGTTTATTACATAAAATATTAGCCATCCTCGGTCAGGGAACCTATAAAGTGCTCAAATTATTTGCAACATTAGAATACGGTATGATAAGTTACTCATGAACCACGATCTAGGAATCTTACATCGCCGCGGTACGATCTGTCATTAAAACTTAATCTAATTCTCTACAGCCCAGTGCAACATAATGATACACGGTAATGGGAGGGGGGGGGGATTTATAGGACTTGAAAGATAAGAAAAGAGCATGTTTGGAGGGGGAAGGGAGTGGGATTATATAATTTCAGAACACAGTCCTTTAATTTAGACCAATATCTAATCATCAAAAATTACATAACAAAAAAAATACAGATGTACGACACTGTTACAGGACAATACTGTCACTTTGTTTTATAAACTGCCATGGGACTGACAGGGTTAAGCTGACCAGTTTCTGAGGCTTTTCCACTTACGTGGTTCCTTGTCCCGACAGCACCCTCTTCGAGCTACAGATACACAAAGGCCTGCAGCTGCACAATATTCAATCAGTCATTTTGACCTTCAGCTAAATTATTTCTCTTCGCGGGGTAAAGGAGATATAGTATAGGCACTGTAAGAAGGTAAACATCGCTTTTGCCATTGTACTGAAACATGAATGAAGAAAACAAAAAATTGAAAAGGTCATTGTATGATGAACATTTTGTGTGTGTGTGTGTGTGTGTGTGTGTGTGTGTGTGTGTGTGTGTGTTTGGCGGGGCGGGGGAGGGGGGTATTGTTGTTGTTGCTATTGTTATTGTTGTTGCTGTTGTTGTTGTTGTTGTTGTTGGTGGTGGTGGTGGTGTTGGTGGTGGTGGTGGTGGTGGTGGTGGTGGTGGTGCTGCTGCTGCTGGTGGTTGTGGTGGTGGTGGTGGTGATCTCATAGCCATAATTTTTCATAATTTTTTGTCTCACTTGTTTCAAATAACAGGAGCTAAAGTTTGTTTCCTGCTTCTCCATCGATGCTTGTCTGCTACCTTGTTCTTGCTAAAGTGAAATAGCTTCGTTGGCTGACAAAAAAATGGCTCATTCCTTATTCCTTAGCAAGTATTAAAGCAACCACAAAACAAGTAAATTTAACAAGACTTACTTGAATGCGAGCTCAAAATATTACTTGATCTGTCAGATTTGGAACAAGTTTAACAAAAGAAAATTCTGTGCACTTTTACATCTAAGCTCATCGCCAATCTGTTAAAAAGGAAGTTATGTTCAAAGATTAGAGATGTGCTTTTGGCCAGTGCTCTGGCCTGGATTTCTCCCATCCATTAAAGTTTTTACGCCTAGATTTCATTGTTTCATTCATGTAAATTGCAGGATTGCAGATTAAGTACATCTACAACTATTTCAACGTCATTTCCTTCGGGACATCATCTCATGAATTAACCTTTCATTTAGGGGTTTTGTTGTTGTTGCTGTTATTGTGGTTTGTATGTGCGTGTTTTATTTTTTATTTTGTTGTTGTTGGTATTGTTGTTGTTGTTGTTGTTCTTGCTGTTGTTGCTGCTCTTGTTGTTGTTCCTGCGGTTGTTATTGTTGTTGTTGTTGCTGCTCTGCTGCTGTTGTTGTTGTTATTGTTGTTGTTGTTGTTGCTGTTGTTGTTGAGTTCTGTAAAAGGAAGGAGAATTCAATAGAGTTAACCAATATCCCGGGAAATCCCCGTGACCTTGGCCTTGCCTCGGTCGTAAGTTTGCCTCACTTCTTGACTTGACCTGTTACGGTGGGTAGAAAATTATGACTAAAACTCTTCGCTGTGAGTGACAGACTCATGGCCTATTGAACCTTGATGCCCTCCAGAGTGAGTAGTGTTAATGATTTAATGACGTAGGAAAACGCCTGACGTACTTCCGCGTTTGGTTTTTCCCGAAATATTGTGTTCTAGTATTGACCAAAGTTATTTTGACTGTTCTAAGAAAAAACGAAAAGCAGTTCCATTTCTTGAAATAATTTCACACACACATTCAATTATAAATGGTGCTAATGAGTGAAATCCAATGTTGCAAATCATGCTTTAAGAGCAATGTAGTAAAAGAACCAAAGCATTCTGTTATGGTCTGATCTCAGTTTGGCCAAAAAATTAATGTTTGAGCATGAAATGTAAGGTCTAGCTAAAAGTTAGTAGTAACTAAGAGGTAGGGAAAAAAGTAGGTTGGAAGTGGTGGCAAAGAAATAATAAAGTAATGATTCTTTATAGTAGAAGCAGTGGGTACAGTTACTGCCAGCTGATTTGCCCTGCTATTCTAGGATATAAATGGCTCATAACAGAGTGTTCTTTCACTGCAGCATCATTATATGTAGGCAGTTACTACTGTTGTAGTGGCACCGGTGAGATTGTTACAGATTAAGATGAACTTTAATTGGTGAGTAACAAACATTCAAGCACACATGCATATAGAGTACAAGATTCAGAATACCGTCAGTACAGCACAGACTCAAGAAACACTATGCAGCTTGATAGGGGTATTGACTGGCACTAACCTTGATAATATGCCATTGTAATAATGTGGTAAAACATACCAATATTCTTATTAACTACAAACATAAGGGCATTCAAAAGAATGATAAAACAGACAAGATTAACTTGAATGCGAGATGGTATTGTTCAGATACATGTATTTTAAAGGCGAGACAATTGTTGGGATACATGCACTTTTAAAACCCCTATTTTAAGTCTGTGCATTTTCAAAGGACCGATCTGCTTAAGGCTCATTAAAATTCGCAGGTGAATCACTATAAAAATGCCAAAATTATGCCGTAAAATTACAGAAGCAAATGTCTTTCTGTAAAATACCGTTTGGGTTATGATGTAAAAATATGGAAACATTTTAATATAAAAACAGCCAAAGATGTGCTGTAAATACATGTGCGCAAACAAAATTTGCAGTAAAATACATGTAAACGGTGAATAATGACCGTTGGCTTACAAAAATGGCTTTCAGTGCAGTAACAAGGTTTTCGTTTATATTGCAAATTAGGCCTAAACTGTCACCCGCTGATGATGAATAGATATCATGAGAGCATAATTCGCAATGGTTTTTCCCAACATTGTAATGTAAGGTTCAACATATTTTCCTAGTATATGTCAAGTCTTGCAATCTTAAGACTGAATAATGAATCGTCTCGATTTTTATTGCGTGTCCAGTCTGGATAGAAGAATTTTTGGGGTCAGAATTTTGAACTGTAAGAAGTTTTGTTCTGGGGCCGCGGCGTGTCCGCCTACTTTTCATCTGATTTTTTAGCTGCCAAGAGTTCTCTAACGTGAGTAACGTACACACGGGGCCACCGCAATATATTCGCCGTTATTCAAGAGGGCTGAACTTCCGACTTCCCTACCGAAGAAGCCGAGCGACCGTTGAATCACTGGTGGGGGGGGGGGGGGGGGGATTTTACTTTTCTCCCTCTCCTGATAGGGTTTCCACCCGCCAAAGTTTCCTGGAGAAGTAAACACTTAACTCCTCGGCCACGGCGTTTCTCATCACGGTTAACTCTGAAAGTCCCAACGGAAGAAATTGCTGGAGTGACCGGTTTTTCAAACTGACATCTATTCACTTCCACGAAATAAAAAGTTCAGCTCTAATGGCAAAATGAAATGCATTAACTGTTACTGCATCATAAATAAGTTGAAAAGGTGTGTCTATTCTAGTCGCCAAGTGCCTGAATAAATTAAGGAGCATGTTAAGTCTTTTCTGATCACCGTCTTTTCTGATCTCTACTTCATATTTTTCCTGCTCTATTAGTGTTAAGGTCAGGGTTGGGGTTAGGATTGGGGTTAGGATTAGAGTTAGGGATAGCTGCACTAGAAGGCTCTTCCAGCACGTAAAAATACATTAATCTTCACCATGTAGAGGTTCGAATAGAGTATTCGGGGAGTGTTTTGTCTATTCTAGCATCAAGAGGCTTAAATAGAACCAGCCAATTTGTAAGGACAGTTACAGTTAACATCAAAATATATTTTTTTTAAATGGTCCAGCTTTTGAGCGGACCGACCGATTGAGGCTTCAAGGGTTAACATATGGACTCTCTTCCAACATGTCAGAAAAAAAACAAAAAACAGATACTTACGTTATGCATTGAGATGCTATCACCCATCGTTCATGATCTCTAATATCCATCAGGTTTTCATAGTGGATCTTTAATAGTCATCAAGTCATAAACAGGGTTAATAAAAAAACAAACAAACGAACAAACAAGTGGGTTTGTATCTTTTTATCTCTTGAACTACTTGAAGTACTATCATTTAATGGATAACCTTTTCATGATGTCAGTCCTGCACGAGGAAAACCTACATAGTTACAATGTGTATTTATATTATAGAAGAACAGAAGGAAGAGAAAAAGGAAGGAAGAAAGTGGTGAAGAAAAAATGAAATAGTGAGAGACATTAAGAAAGGAAGACAGAAAGGATGCAAGAAAGAAGGAAGCAGAATAAAAAGAAAAAAGGCAGAAAAGAAGGAAAGAGAAACAAAAAAAGAAAGAATCAAAGAAAACAAACAAAACCAACAGCCTATCAGCAGTGCGTATAGCACTGAAATGATGAGTGGTAATAGCAATGTGTAGTACTGTGGCAGTATCAGAAGTACTTGCAATAGCAGCAGTGCGAGTATTAGTGGCAGTAGTAGGAGCAGTAGTAGTAGAAGTAGTAGTACAATGTAGTAGCAGTACAGTGGTCTCCGCCTAAAAACCCGGCCGTCGAGAGACAAAAAAAGCCGGCTCTTAGGCGGACGGGTTCTTAGGCGAATTGAAAAGTTAAGCAACCCGTCTGACCACAGATTGTCTTCACTACTATGATTAGTTGATCGTTACCATTAGTTAAAGGTTTATCTATGCGAATAAGTACAGCCTTCTTCCCTATGTGTGTGTTATAATAATAATTAGATCTAGCAATTCCTAGTCTTGTTTAGCGTATAATTACATCAATACTGCCCAGCGTTTAAACGTTGAGTGAGTTTTCACATTACGATATCATTGCCGAAAACATGATATTGCAATGCTACCCTACGGATAATCGCACGAGTGACCCAAGTGTTTACAGACCGACCGAAGTAGCAAAACAACGGACCAGTCAGTTGTTTTTCTTAAGCCTTTCAATCCTAAGAAAGTAGGATTATCTCGGCTTTTAGAAGTTGCCAATTTTTGCTGAGA
>JBCEWB010000003.1:1165842-1176091 GCA_039654565.1 Peronia peronii
TAGATAGATAGATAGATAGATAGATAGATAGATAGATAGATAGATAGATAGATAGGTGACAATAATTCAACTGATTGATAGATAGATAGAAAATGGAGAATTAAGAGAAGAGATAGAATTTTCAGTCAAATGCAAATGGAAATTGCTCTCTGTGATTAAGGAATTCACATTAAATCGTGTTAACTTGACAAAATAGAGACATATAAACACAGTGGTACTTCAAAATTAAAAATCAAGATGGAAGAGAGAGAAAGAAGGAGACAGAGAGTGAAAGGAAGCGTGCGAGAAAATGAACAGATAAATAAAAATGTATTAGAAACAATGTCCCGTAAATCCAAATTCAGTTTTTCTCCAATCTCAATTATTGTTTGTTCAAATACACTCTGTTGCAATAATTGTTGGTTGTCTTGTGTGGGTTTGCACTTTTCAATCAATCTTTTACAAGAGTCTATGATTTTCTTTGAAATTCACGAGAGAAAGACGGGAGGTTTTTACTGCAACCGTAAAAATGGTCTCGTGAAATTTTTTTCACGAGAGAAAATGGTGAGACGGTAGAAAAACGTGAGGTAACCATTCTGGCGCCAATGCATATTTTGGTAGTGATAGAAAAGACCTCTCAACAACACACTTCACGCGACGCTAGTTCATAGAGGTCAACTGCCGGTAACTAGTAGAAAACGGGTCCCACTGTGTTTGCGCACTTAGGCATCGTTTGAATATATAGGATGAAATTGCTATTTTAGACGCCGAATAAAATGGTGATGTTTTCCGGAGTGCACTCCCTGAATTCGAAAGGACATTCCTACCTACCAGAGCGTAGTTCCATAATACTATGGGGGCCGAGCGGGCCACAACGATACGTAACCCCACCTAACTGATATTCTGTTCTATTAGAACCGTTGGAATAGGGGCGGAAGCAGAGGATGAGGAAACGTGTGGATACATTTTTTACAGTATTATCTATGATAATCAGCACTTTAATCCACTCCTAAGATAATCGGCATTTTAGTACACTGTGTCGAAATGCTAATATAACTTGGTTGATATCAAGCAATGATGAGGTAGACAACTATTATAGTGAAACAGAATATTGATATTGTAGATACAGCTTGTATGAAGAGGACCGATCAAGTAGTCTTTCCGAGGCCAGAATCCGAAGCCTTCTTCTACATAACTTCCTGCTTGAATTTTATTTAATTTTAATGCTCTGCAGCCTTTAGTTTCAAATGGACAAAATAAAACAACAGTAATCAATTTTTGTCTTGCGGTTTCCAATGCCAAAGATATTGATTCTTGTGTCTCCGCTAGTTTTATTTTAGTCTTGCCATCAAGCAAATTGATAGTTTCATTTTGTTGTTTCTTTTCTCAGCTATAGACAGCTCGGTAATGTCATCGCTTTGTCAGTGGGACACTTTCGGTAGGATCTATTAATTTTTAATTCCAGAAAATGAATTGAAATCTGAAGCTGGGAGCGTTTTTTGATGTTCGCAAGAGAAGCGTCTATAAAAGGATTTTGTTTGAGAATTATATTTTGTGCGGTATTCTAGTTTTTGTTTTGTTTTGCATTGTTTTGTTTGTTTTGTTTTGGCTCAAATCATCTCGCAATGCTTCCTTTTTCTACGATTAAAAAAAAAAGAACAAAAACCAAGGGAATCCGGTAGGAAGCAGTATTGGCAAGACATTCCCGGAAAATGGCGAAAATCTACCTCGATGTTATAAGAACTCCTGTGGCTGAGATTAGCAAAGTTGATCTAGAACAAGAAATTCTAAACAAAGAGCGCAATCATAATATCATGCATGATATACAGAAAAAGGAGCATAATATCAAATGCACATGGAAGAAGGAGAGATGCTTCTCTTATTCAGAAAGGAAAGGGACTAACGATGTGAAACAGCCTTGAAGGGATTACATTCTGTGCTCTGCCAAAGTTCCGAGTTATGGAACATTTTAAGTCCAGACTCGTGAGCGCTTGTAGGAGATGTCAAGATTATTACAACATTGAATCGTACTTCTGTTCATAATCAGTAACAACAAATGTGATTATTTTGACTATTTTCCTGCACCATGAAGAAAGATATTGCAATTTGGAATGAAACTTTATACTTCTCGGATTTCAAGTAAAAACGACATAAAACAGTATCTTTATTTGTTAAACTTTAAAAGATCTCCTAACATTAAGGAACGCTGAGCGGTTTTTCTTTTCTTTTCTGTTTCAAAATTAATTATGACTGACAGACTTAGACTCAGTTTCCCGTTCATGCTTATCCCTATTTTGTGTTTCATGGTAGGAAGATCAAACCCAGCTCCTACAGCAGCTTGTCGATTTGTAGCAAGAATAAGATTCTTTGATTCCCTGCTTTGCGCTGACTGAACAATATGTTTAGTTCTAATGCGCTGCTGAGACCTAGATAAGAAAAACCAAATCATTCATCATAAAGTGTCGAAACAAAGCTCAACAAAAGTTATATTGAATTATAATGAATGTAATAGAGAGATAAATCATTACGAGAACAACTACAAACTCAGAGACAACAACACAAAGAAAAGAACAGCAAAAGCAGTAGGATGAAAACAACAACATGAACAACACCGCCAATATCATACCAATCACAAGCACACAAGGGGGGCAAATCGATGAGGTATTTTGAACTAACAAGCTATTAGCTCAAATAGCCACCATGGATGGTGTACTGGAATGACGTGTCCCCCAAGATTTATGATACACCAATACCAAATAGCGGTCCACAGGAGGGTACAGAGAGATGCTGGTGGTATGGTCAGCAGGTAAATGGCGGCTAACCTTTGCAATGGGGATCACATTGATTTATTAATGACTAGCCTAGATACCAGCCGTGGTCCATCATCATCTTCGCCACAACATCTTGCGGGTCAGTTCAGCCGATACGAACTACATCCTCTTCCGAGTCTACCAGTGTAGTCAACTGTTAACCCTACACCCGTTTGGGTCTCTGGCATATACAACTTAGGCGATCTGAACAGAAATTTGTAATTTTAACTGCTACATACTGTTTACAAACGCCAAGACAGCACATAGCAGTAACTTGTTATCCAGCATTAATTATGATTATAACTATAGCATGATTGATTTCCTAGGGAGGAAGTTGTATGATTTCTATGCCAGAGGTGCTTGGCATTTAGACGGTTAATGGCCGTTAGATTGACGTCACAATTCCTGGTCTTCAATGCCATCCGTATTTATCTTTGTTCATCCGTGGATCCAGTCTTTTCAAAATATTTGTTATTTTCTTCTCGTTATTACCCGCCAGGTTCACGATACATTATAGTGGAGCACAGAGAGGTATCCATTTTCATTTTCATCACCGAAATGGCTTTTGTCATCTTTCGTTAATATTTTGAATATCAATATTGAAACCGCCAAACCTGCAATTAATTTAATACGTTATTAAAGATAAACGGAAGAGTATCCTCAAATTCCACTCCCACGTGTCACGTTATTTAAATTGCTGGGTCAGTGTCATCAGCGCTTTTCTAAATTGTGTTTTTAGTTTTTGTACCTTCCATATCCTTTAGGCCAAGCAATCACATTTACATTATTTGTATCTTATTTTTGTTATTACTGCTCGTTATCATTAACAGTTCATCTTCACTGTATAATTAATTTACCACGGGAGACATGTCGGTGGTATGCAGACACATAGTTCTCAGAATCGAAGAATGACACAAAATCTCAAATTTTGATCCAGCAAGACAACACGTTTTTATATCATTGTCTTGGTAGCGTACCATCGGTATATTCCTCGTTAGTATTATCGTAGACTTCGCCAGCCACATTTTTCTAGAAGTAGACAACGGCATTCCAAGTTACAGCCGTCATGTCAGCCTGCCATTCATGTTGAATACTCGTCAATTATAATACAACATTGGAATTTCCATGAGTATATATGATATACAATTTTTAACAATATCATCACATAAATAACATTATCTCTTACATCATGCGAACTTGATAGAGATCAAAAGCAACAAAATGAACGTTGATGGACAGAGAAACAATAAACTTTTTCTTCGTTTATTTTCATATTGCCATAGAAACCCAGGATGGCGACTTTGTCTTTCTCTGCAGCAAGTGACATCTTTGACACGCCATTGCCTATTCACAGAAACAAAAAGGGAAGGAATAAAAGGACTGCAGTCACGACAGAGGGAGAGAGAGGGGGTGGGGGTAGGAATAGAAAAATGAAAGCGATTGAAGAGAGGAAAATGAAAGAAGGAAAGAGAAAGAAAAAGAAAGAGATAGAGAGAAGGAATTGGGGGCAACAAAGGAAGGGGGTTAAAAGATGCAGGTGAAATCGATCATGAAGGTTTTATTGTGAAAGTGAACTGAATAGTGGCTAGTGCTAATTCAAGATTTGCGAAAACAATCTGGTCGATCAATACCTTGTTGTTCTTCCTCTCCCAATCTAAAATTGTGTGCTTGTCTCTACAGAGAGGTTAATGATGCCAAATTGGAGTAATAACGTACCGGGGGGGGAGGGGGGGGGCAGGTGCTCTTGTCCAGGAAAATTAGTTACTCACACGATGTCTGCCCTAACGAGTGAGATTCACACGTTTTTGTAGTTTTAATCGATCTCTACAGGTTATTTCAGGCATTCACGTTTTTGTACATGTCCAAGAGTGGACAATAATATGTAGCCTGTGGAAATGTCTCATTTTTATAATATATCCGTCTTTCCAGTTTTAAACCATACCTCAGATTTCAGTGCACATTTTTTCACGTGTCAAAATTTCCTCATTCCGTTTAGAATATTGCCACATTGCCATGACACAGTGAAGAAACTAAGGCTGCATAACGCACAAATCAAAAGAGAAATAGAAGAAAGCAGACAATGATTCTGTTTCACAGCTGCAACAATCAAACTGTTAGCTAGACATATAGATGGATATTCATGTTATTTTAGCGCTAGTGAAATTTTATAGCTCATTGTTGTTTATTTTTGAGGCCACAATATCTAGATCTACGTTTATTGATTGAAGCAGAATTCTGCAACATTTTACGTTAGAACCTCCATTAAAAAATGGTCAGAGATTTAAATACTATGGAGATCAGCTCGCATTGAAATCTCTTACCATTTTTTAAAAATCTTAATGTCAACGTCTGACCATATATGCGACTGAGTGCTGGAAGTGACCGCTGGATCAATGGACTTAAGACTTTTCCACTAGTGACTTCTCCTATTCCTCATTGTTCGTCAATACCTATATCTAACCGATACCATCAACATCATTTAAAATAGTCCTAAGTGTACTTTTTGAACGCACTCATGCTGTTCCTTGAATCGAGTTTTTTTAATTTTTAGTTTCAAGAAAAGGACCAGCGCCAGAGGCGGTTTAAAAGCGCCCATATTTGCATCAATGAGCCGACATTAAACCTTGGAACTGTTAACATTTAGCGTGAAAGTCATGTCTGTTTTAAATTTATGTTAATCTTCTATGAACTATCAAGACGTATAGCCTATTAGATTGTTCGTTTATTTGTTTATCTCGACATGCTTTTCGGAAACGGAGACTTAACACGGAACTCCATTGGTATATTTTAAAATAATTTTCTGTTTCTGCATTTTTTCTTTTTTTTTTTTTTTTCCTTCTAAATTTGTGCTCATTCTTGCAAGTTACATACTCAATATTAAAAACTTTGAATCATGCCTTTTCTCCGTCTTTCTTGTTTTATTATCTCCGAGAGATAAACACATTCTGTGAGATAAAAATTTGCGTTAAACAAAACTATATATATATATATATAAACTGCTCCTTAGCTGCAGAGGTTTTTTCAGACGATTAAACTGGCATGGTATATATTATTATTTATATAGCTCAAATCCGATTATGTGAAATCTGGAAGGCCAAATGCTTAGCGATCCAAGCATTTTAGTTCGGAGGTTTAGTGGCTCATGCGTGCTCTCGAGAGCGAGAGGAGAGAGAGAGAGAGAGAGAGAGAGAGAGAGAGAGAGTTGTGTGGAATACTAAATAAATAACCGATAATAATCAACGAAAACTGACAAATCTGGGCAACAGTGAAAGCCTCTCTCTACGTCAAAGAAACTCCGTCAAGGAATCAAACAAATTGGGGAATAGCCGGCAAATACGTTAAGTTCTGAGGCCCAAATTTCCCAAAGTTCTAAACCTACAGACTGTCTTATAGGTGTGGAATATAACTATAACTATAGACATACTAGTATAATCCACTGACAATTGCGCTCAGGTGCTCAAAATAGACTCAATAGTCTTTTGCGATCAGGTTTTCCTTTTTGACCAATCAAAAATAATTGCCTCGTTTGATTTATTTCGGGGCATTGGATGAAACCTTGTAGATTTTGCATCTATATTTTAGATTCCAGAAAAGAGAAATACTACACTAGGCCAAATGGCTCCAGCAGCGGGCGATTAGGGTTAGATCTGGCGTTAGATTATGTCTTGGGGTTAGGGTTATGCTTAGGGTTAGGGTAAGAGTTAAGGTGAAATATATATTACAGAGATTCTTCAAAAAGTCTACCTTGGAACATTCAATTACAATATTAAGATTATCTGGTAACAAGAAACCATAAGGACTAGTCTGACCGCCTGATAGCAACAGCCGTGTCCATTATATAATACAACTTCTTTTTTTTCTACATACTCATGATAAATAGAGAAAAGTCATGCATGTCAATATGAATAACGCCCTTTGAAATAGATGACATACTTGAGTTTGACACTATGGTAGCTGTGCTTTGAGAAAACGAAAATTGTGACAAAGGGCAGAGCCAACATTACCATGGAAATGTAGTGTTATGGCACCACTAATCTAATACCACTGATGTAGGTTGAGCTGCTTCCTTCACAGGATTAGTCCAACCCTGTAATCTGGTGTGTAATAAGTATGTTGGATCCCTCGAGATTCCTCTCACGTGAGCTGTTCCAGTACCCAGTGCTGGTGCGGCCTTACTCTCCAGATTGTCACGAACAATTCCTGAACTTGGGGCCAGAAGCTTGTAGAACAAGTCTTGATCAATTATATTTCTCTGGCAATCTCTATCGTGCTAAAAAGTATGGTTTACAAGGTACCAACTAAGAAGGTCGTTCAGCCAAAGTAACAGAAATAAATACATTTATTTGTTTATTATTTATTTACTTATTTGTTTAATCATTTAATTTCTATGTATTTATTCATTTATTAACAATATTTATTTTATTTATTTATTTATATATTTTATTTTATTATTGATTGATTGATTGATTATGTCATTTTTACTTATTTATTTAGGTATTTATGTATTTATTTATTTAGTGAGTTAGCTAATTAATTAGTTGTTCGTTCATTGACTGTTAAACTTTAGGTTAATGACAAGTGTCTTCATTTTGTCGATGTATGTTAAAGAATTACATTTAAAAAACAAAAACAAAAAAAACCCCCACTAATTAACGTGATGAGTCCATAAATAGAATGCCTGCACTCTTCCTGCATCGTGAAACCTATATGAATCACTTTCACTCACTTGTCACAAGCCCCCGCCATGTGGTCACTCTGAAGTTCAGATGCGGACGTTGTCTCCAGAAACGTGCAGCTACTTTTCTACACCGCTAAGGTTACATGACAGTGCCAATGACAGTCTACCTTTAATACGAGAGAAAGTTTGAAATGATGGCTCGCACTAATTTTCGTTGACACTCAAGAATCGTTTGAGTATTAGCGTCCGTTTTCCAGCAAACTAGAAGACTAGAAAATAATCCTTTTCAATGGTGTAATATAATCTTGTTATATTCTGCCAGTGGGTTGGATCCACTTATTTTATCCCCTTTCTTATCCTATTCAGCCTTGTCGCATCTTCAGAGTGGTTCAAATTTATTAAGCTTATTATTATTATTATTATTATTATTGATGTTATTATTATTAAAGTTTATGTTATTATTATTTTTATTTTTCGTAAAATTTGAACGTAATATATTTTAATGGTGACATTTTCCGTTCTCTGCCACCGAACTACGACATTCACAATCTATAGGGCGCCGAGTATTTGAATAAAGTTTAAGTGGATTTGATTATTATGTCTGGATATCCAAAGTAATGTTACTATCTGTCATTCTCTTTGTATTCCCAGTACTGCTTCACGATCACTTACAAAATAGAAGGACAACGGCAGTATGACCTCCGCAGTGACTCGGATGCAGAATGTAACGCATGGATTGACGCTATCAAGCGTGCAAGGTGAGAGGACAATAACCCGTTGCTCAAAAGACAGATTAGTTCTGTCACTATGGCGTAAACAATTGCAGACAATAGTAGAAAAGATTTTGGATGTGGAAGAAATTTTTGAGGAGATCAACCAGAACGAATTGACAAACAAACAATCCGGTCATCTCAGATGACGGTCAACATTTTTTTTTTTAGTGATTTCACAGTTCTCTTCGTTTTGAGTGTAATCATTCCTTATTCTTATTCTCATCAGACCCTTCAGTGATATATCGGTATTCGCAGGAAATTTTGTTTTTAAGAATTTCTTTTCTTGTGCTTGGTAAAATATGCTCAGTACTAATGATGTGAAAAATCTGTGATATTTGCAAATGTCCATGACAAAGGGTAAACAGGTAAGAATGGTCAGTACTTCTGATTTTATGATCATTGGGTAGGTCAAGAGAGCCATTGGCGATGGTAATTCCATGATGTGGTCTGAACTGCCATGATCAGTTTGTCAAGTCTCCTCCAAACATCTGACCGTTTCCCTGCCACTTCTATCTCAGAGTTGTTCCAGAAACTGCCTCAGTGGGTTTACTATTAGTCCAGAACTGAATAACCGTGAACTCTTGCTTGTGCCGTAGACTCAATTAATTAACCCAGAGGTCTTTTGTATTGAAGCAGGATTAACCATCTCTTGAACATTCAAATAAGAATAAGAATGATCGAGCACATAATAATATAATGTTTAGAAAGTTCTGTTTGAAAGACACAATAACAACATTAACAAGAAAAATTTAATTAAAATCTAGAATTCTGAACCGAGATTAAATATGAAATGGCATTAAACAAAAATAAATAAACGAATGAAAAAAAAAAAAACACCTAAAAAGCAAGAAAAAGAAAGAACGAAAGAAATACCAGCACGTGTATTAGGCTGACCTAAATGGCAGGAGTCTACTTTTTGTTACTCTATGCCTATTATAGTGTCCTCGGTAGTATAGTGGTAAGTATCCCCGCCTGTCACGCAGGAGACCGAAGTTCGATTCTCCACCGTCAAGAGATCCGTTTAACAGCAGAGACAACCACTCCAACGGATATTGAAATCGGGCCTATTATTTCTTTAAAGTTTATATTTTGTTTTTGCACTATCGGTGCCGATTTATTGGAGATTTGCTTTGTAATTATTGTAGACTAAGCTAAATTGTAAGAGGCCAGAGGAAGTCAAGAGAGCTGTCATTTCTATAAAGGACATCAGAACTCATCTATTGCTTAGCTGCAAAAGTAATGAACAAGTAAAAAATATATATTCACAATTGATTGTTTTAATCAGAAACAATGATTAGAGTATTTTTCTTGTTATGACACTGCGTCCAAAAGTACATTTTCGAACTCAGAGAACACCGAGAAACTGATCAAGCAGTGCAGATCGCACCTTTCAAAGAGTATCACAGCAAGTGAGGCTATGAATATCACAATATCAGTGAGTCAGTCGTTCCATACCTTTATGTCGTAAAGACAGGGGAGAAGGTCAAATGACGGTCATGTTTCTAAGTCGATAAATTTAATCTCCATTGGGTTGTAGAAGCCTAATAAAAAAGACAGTTAATTTCTTTTATGTGTTGTGCAACTTCAGTGGAATCATTAGTGCTAGGATCTTATCAAGTTAGATCTGCGTTCACTTGTGTTCTTGTTTTATTATATTGTTTCCTGAAAAGGTTATTGGTACACTAGTACCAATAACCCGTACTAGTTATTGGTACACTAGTACCAATAACCTGTGCTAGTTATTGGTACACTAGTTATAACTAGCACGGGTTATTGGTACACTAGTAGGGTTATTGGTACACTAGTATAGCACTAACCCGTGCTAGTTATTGGTACATTAGTAGGAAAATGGAGTTGGTACCATGGTGAGGCAGTTCATGTGATTACTTATAGTAGGCCTACCAACAAATAAATGAAATCTAGTTCTAGCTAAATCTAAATCTAGATCTACATGTAGAACTTGATCTAGCTCTAGATGTTGATTAGATGTAGATTTAGGCCTTCATCCA
>JBCEWB010000003.1:1191947-1207340 GCA_039654565.1 Peronia peronii
AAAAATCGGAAGGACAGGAATTTGTGGGGGAAAATCGGAATATTCCGATAAAATCGGAATAAATGGCAGGTCTGTATGCCTCATTGGATAAAATTAACTGACATATAAGTAAAATTACATTAATTCACCATGCATATGGGCATCATGGATACGGTCTTTATCTTGAATAAAAAAAAAAGAAAAAAAAGAAAAAAGAAAGAAATTTAAATGATTAAATATGCCTCCTTTTAACTTGTAGGGACAAGTACGAAGCTGCCTATTCAATTGATTTGTGCTATGCAACAATACTCACAGCTTCTACAAAAAACAAAAGCATTTTTCCATTTATAGCTCCCATAGACAGCTTACATCTACGGGGTCCCAAGTTTTTTTCTGTTAGTGTCAGTACAAAACTGGATAATCCTAAAAAAAAACATGCTATTTAGAATGTAAAATGTGGCTGTTATCCAACTATGTTAAGAAAGCATTCTTTCAAGAAATCTGGATTTGAAAACCTTTTAACCAATAAAGAAGGCTGTTGTACTTTTACATCAAGTCAATTTTTGTGTATGTGTAAAACCATAGAAAATTGCTTATCAACACAATATTTTTGTGCACACAAGAAGCTGAACTTACTGAGGAATGAAAAAAAACAAAATCAGTTTAAAAAAAAAATACTTTGTAGCAGGATCCCTTCCCTACCTAACAATCATAAGAAGGTATTAAGAACTCAACAGTTTACCCATGACTGTGATTCATACTGGGTCATTGTTTATTATCAATGTTAAATGGCAATTTAATTATATCTAAATGGCAAAACGTGGCAAATGAAAAACAATGTCACTAACCAAGTGGTTAAAATAGACCCACTCATCTACTGCAACCAGGTTTTTCTTTTGACTTATCAATTTGCATCCCTTAATTTGATTTGAGGTACTGGAATTGGCCTCTTTTTTGAGGAGAAAATGGTGGCTTCTACAAACAGGCTTCTCACAATACAGAAATTTTTGATACCATGGTTCCAGATAAAGTGCAACAAGTATTGAGTTGATTTCAATAAGCAACACACTCATGTAACAATAATTTTAGTTTGTCATCATTGTCTACATTCTATATCTTAGTATACAGTGATAAGTCAGTACTTTGCATAGCCCCATGCGGTATGGCCAGGTTATGCCAAGGCCATGGATTTGGTTAGTCTACATCCCGGATTAAGTCTATTCTTAACTCCAGAGAGGAGAAGTTCCACACCTGGTCAAGTGGCCTCAAGAATGATATGAACAGGCTTAGGGCAAGGTGTAAGGAAAGAGTAAGGGGCGAGTATAGGGTTTATTCTAGTAGTCTGGAACATCTAATTACGGTATCAGAAGTAGATTGTCCACCTGGTAGCAACAGCTCTTTGAGACTATTTTGATCACCTAATAGCAATAGCCTATTTTTATACTTGTTTGGTTCAGCTTTATCCAGCATAAGGAATAGATTGCCTTCACTACCAGCATTATCATTTGAGATGCGACACGATGAAATCAGAGTCTCGTCAAATTTTGAGCATATGGATTTATTGATACCAAAGTTAAGCTTATCCATTTCCCTTTCTGTGTGTGAAAAAATTTTTGTTCTACCTTAAGTAGAAGTCCAGCTATTGGCAATTAAAGGCAATGAGGGTGACCTGTCACTGCAGCTCAATTTAGTGAGAAAATAGCCTATCACTTTTGTAAATCATTAATCTTTGTTAGCCCATGCCACTAAACTGCAATTTTGGGGCCTTTACTCAATGCATTTCAGCAAATTTAACTCCGAAATGTATGGTTAGATTGATATTGAGGGGTTTTGTGAAGAAAAAAAATTACATTAAAAATTCGTTCACTGTTGAAAAATGCGTGATGTCTCCGGTCGCTTCAGTTTGACGGGTGCCTGATTTCATCGTGTCATGTCTCATTTGTACATGGTTAGACCAAAATTTTCTTAACTACTGCACATGCCTCTTTCAACAGAGTTCACACTCCCTAGATGCCTTAAAATTCATGGACTTTTCAGGGAATCTATGACTGTTTGTAAGGACTTCATGAAGCCGAATATCTTCAAATACGTGTGGATATAAATGCATGTGTAATGACAATATTTGCTGAACAGACTTACACATATACATGAACAATAAATGGTACAGCATATCCCACGCTAGATTTGTGCTTCATCGATGCTAAAATTCACTCTGCACAACACACAAGTATATGAAATTAACAGGTTAGATGAGAATCAGTTTGTGTTTAGAGCCAAATCCATTCAGCTGAGTGACTTGTATGTATGGGTGGGGCAGTGTACTGCAGCACTTGGACTGGCTACACAATTTAAATACATCTGTACTGTGACAATCTACCTATAATTTAAGAATGACCATAGTCTGACATGCACAGATCTATATGAGAAAGCTATCTCTGTACATAGCATATGTCTAAATGTAACTTGTCTTTCAGCTAATACACTGGGTAGAGAGAGGTTTTAGTAAGAATCATTTAAAATGCTGCTGGTCTTTACACTTTACAATTCATTAAATCTCACTGCAACTGCATCTAGATCTAAATCAATTTGTTACTTGCTCACCTGCATCAAAAACTACTTTTGTTGTTGTTTTTACATAATACATGTATGTATACTTTCGTGTAATCTAGAACTACTGGTACACAGAAAAAGGTTGTGTAATACTAATAAACAGACCTAGATCTAGGTCTATGTAAGGACATTACATGATTACAAGATGACCGGATGATGCTGCGACCTTATTATATCTATACATAATACAAAAAAAGCTCTTACCAGGGTTCACACTCCCTAGATGCCTTAAAATTCAAGGACTTTTCAAGGACTTTACGATTGTATATAAGGACTTCCTGTAGTTGAATATCTTCATAAACGCGCATAGATATTCACACATGTATAACAATATTTTGCTGAACAGACTTACACGTAAGTTTATACATGAACAATAGATGGTATTGCAGATAGCATGCTGGATTTGTGCTTTACTGATGCTGAAACTCACTCTGAACAACCACAAGTACATGTAATTAACGGGTTTGATGAAAATCAGTTTACGTTAAGAGCCAAACCCATTCAGCCAACTGAATGACTTATTGTAAACAACAGCTCCCTCCAGGCATCTCACAATTACTTTTTCATTGATAAATATAATTGAAGATTCAATGTGGGATGTAAAATTTCATTTAAAAGGCATGAAACCGTGCATAGTTATTTTTATCAATATCATTTTTTTCCCCTAATGTGTGTATGACGCAGTAGTGTTGCAGCACTAGCACTGGGTCTGTATAATTTAAATACATCTGTACTGTGACAATTTACTTATAAATTCAGAATGACCATAAATTGACATGTAGAGAGAGGTTTTAGTAAAAATTATTAAAAATGCAGGTGGCTTTACAATTTCATTAAATCTCACTGCAACTGAATTTAGATCTAAATCAATGTTGTTACTTGTTCACCTGCATAAAAAAAAAAAAAAATAATTTTTTTTGTCTTTTATATAGATCTATGAAGATCTAGGCTCTATCTAGAACTACCGGTACCCAGCAAGAAGGGTGCGTAATACTAATACGTAGACATAGGCCTACGTAAGAACATTACCAGTTGATTGGATGATACCGTGACCTTATTATTTCTAAACATACAAAGAAAACTTTTACTCGTAGATTTACTCTATCTATAGACCTATTCATCTCTCTTATTACAATAGAGCTAGATCTGGATCTACATCCCGGTATATCTCCGCGGAATGCTGAGCCGAAGATCTGACGAGATCTCAGTAGGCCTGTTGACTAGATCTAGATCAGGTTCTCTTTCTGTTCGTATATCTATTCATGACGGGATTGTCAAGTGATGACCTTTTACAGTTCACAAATGGCAAACGATCGCTTAACTCAATGCTGAGTCTAGATCTTTGAGTAGACCTAGGTAAACGCGATTCAAGATCCCAACACATGCCTAGGTTGCCTGTTGCCCATTCGTATCTTCATTCCAGGCATGCGCACAAAACATTTATACTTTCGTTTTCACTTTCTTTGTTCCCCAAATGTACTGAAACATTGGCAGCCAGCAAGATGCTTCTGAATCAAAAAGTTCATTTTTTCCCCTGAAGTCCAAAGTCTGAAATTTCCCGACTAATAATTTGATCTAATCCCCCGCGATATCCACAATTACGACTAAAACTGGCGTCGTTGAACCGCACTGGACTTGCATGCCTTGACTAGGCTACATCAGCAGTGAATGAAATACGAAAGAAAATCATCAACATCCGGTCACGTGGTAGGAAACGAACTTACGGCAAATGTAAAATATGGAGCGGCTCTCGGGCACGTTCGGTCGACAGAAAAATGAAAAAAAAAAAAAAAAAAGTCCTGTTCTAACAATTGGCCACTGAAGGAAATTGACCACCCGTGCAAAAATATAAGGACTTTTCAAGGGCTTTGGCAACAATTTCCAAATTCAAGTACTTTTCAAGGCCTTGAATTTTTTTTCTCAAAATTCAAGGACTTTCAAGGACCGTACAAACCCTGTCTTACTCATAGACTTACTGGATCTATTTTTCTCTCTTACTACAATAGATCTAGATCTACATCACTGTAGATCTTCTCTGCGGAATGCTGAGCCGAAGATCTTGACGAGATATCAGTAAGCAAGGCGTATTAACTAGATCTCTAGATCATGTTCTCTTTCTGTTCATACATATATCTACTCATGATGGGATTGTCAAATGATGACCTTTATAACAGTTAACAAATGGCAAATGACCGATGGACTCAATGTTGAGCCTAGATCTTTGAGTACGTAAATGCCATTTGAGATCCTGACACAAGTCTAGGTTGCCTGTTTCCCATTCGTATCTTCATTCCAGGCATGCGACAAAACATTGGTAGCCAGCAAGACTTTTATAAGACCATCAAAAAATTCATTTTTTTCCACTGAAGTCTAAAGTCTGAAAATTTCCTGACTAACAATTTGATCTAATTCCCCGCGACATCCATCAGAATTATGAAAAAAAAAAAAACTGGCACCATCGAATCGCACTGGACCTGCAGGCCTAGACTAGGCTAGATTAGCAGTGAATGAAACAAAGAAAACCATCAACATCTAGGCACGTGATAGGAAACGAAATTGTAGCAAATGTAAAATAAGGAGTGCCTATTGGGCACATTCGAAAGGGGGAAAAGCGGGGAAAAAAAAAAAAAAAAAAAGTCCTGTTCTAACAATTGGCCGCTAAACAAAAATGACCACCCGTGACAAAATATAAGGACTTTGGCGACAGTTTCCAAATTTAAGGACTTTTCAAAGCCTTGAATTTTTTCTCAAAATTTAAGCACTTTCAAGGACCGTATGAACCCTGTTTCAAGCAAGAGAAAACCTACTTATGTGATGCGTTGATTATCACTGTCCCTAACTTAGATGATCCTGACACTATTAGCCCATACATGAACTAATACCACAGCCGATTTGTATGGTTGCAGGAAAATTTTTTCTGACATTCATTTGGGGGGGGAAAAAAAAAAAATGGAGACAGGGCGATACTGTGAATGATTATGGTCAAATTTATTACATGCAGTAAATTGTTATACTCCAAAAGTACAACCACCCTTCCAACTACAATTTTGAGTGAGATTGCGAAAAAGAGGACAAGCAAAAGGTTACATTTTTGGTTCAAAGTTATGTTCTCACCCCCAGAGAATCGCGACGTCTCCGTTTTATGTCCATATCTCTGCCCTGTCCGCCTACCCTTTTACGGTCATTTCGCATTCCTCCCATGCCACCTCCTCCAAATCCCATTCCTTGTGATTGCTGAAGATAAGGCATGTTGCCCATAGCTCCTGCTAAGGCTCCAAGACCCAGCTCTCCAAATTCCCCAGCACCACCTCCGAAGCCCCCAGCACCACTGAGAGCAGCCTGCTGTTGTTGCAGCAACTGCTGTGCAAGGAGAAGTTGGTTCATCTGATTGTTCATCATTGGCTCATACATGTTTCCTCCCATTCCAGGTCCTTCTCCTAGGAGACCATCGCCACCTGAAATGATAGAATTTACATGACAGCATGGAAAGACACATTGTACAATTGAAAAAACAAAAGTATCTTTTCTTTGTTAACTGCATAACTGGATTAAAGATGACCATCAACTTATACTCCACAAGCCATTATTTAATTACAATGTGGATACCAGTACTAAATCTAGTTCTACCATAAATGCCAATCACTGAAAAAGATGTTGTATAATAAGATAAACAACTCTTATAAATTTAAGAACATGACCAAAAGAACGAGAGAACCAAAGAGTCAGACAGGGTTTATCTCATCTTTACTCACTGATGAGCAAATGCGTCAGGTTGTTCTAATATTTTGGTCGGCCCTTTATACAGCCACCTAATAAAAAGATGTCAAGCACACCTAGAACCTTGATCTAAACAGAGTTACATAGTCACAGTCTATACATTTCAAAATCTGATATATATAATTATATGTCTTGCACCCAGGGCAAATGAAATCGAAGTTGTCCCGGGCAATCTTGAGTTATGGCCGTTTTAAACTGTTTTCCGACTCAGATATAAAAATTTACACCAAAATTTATATTTTTTCCAGGTTAAAAAGGGTTAAATTTTCATTGTTTGAAAAAAAAAAAAATAAATAAATATATTTGGTACCGGAGTCACAAAATAGAAATAGCCATAGCTCGAAATCGCCCAGGGCGACTTCTGACTCATTTGCTCTGGGCGCAAGACATGTGATCAATTGCCAAATGATGACAACTGAAAAAGGGACACAGGAAAGCAAATATCAAGTCCATAGTTGCTTTGTGATGGTTTTCTGTGCCGTTACTTGGTGAAAAAAGTATGATAATATGCATATGGGATGAGATGAACTTGAATAATTCTGCTGAAATTTGCTCGTTTCTAAAGGTCACCCAGTCCATTACACAGCATGTGACACTATAAATACCATGGACTTTGCATTTTAACATATCAGTCTAAATCTGCATACATCATGGGATTTGGTCTATATTTATTAACGTATGGTATACTTTTTAATTCCATGTGGCGTCAAATAATGTGTATTAAATTTTATGTGACCAGCAGTTTATATTCAGCCCCCCTCCCCACCACAATTTTTAAATTATTAAAACCATATCCTCCCAAGGTACGTAAAAGATGTTCATTATTTAAAAATATCTACAATTTATTCAGACCAGTGTAATATCAGAAAATATTCTCTTATTTCATAACACACACTACACTGAAACTAATAGGACACACTAAAAAAAAAAAATTCACTTAATACAAATGTCAGTTTCTACTCTTTATGTGCTATTACATACATATTTAATTAAAAAAACAAAACAAAACAAAAAAAAACCCAGTAAAATGATCCATTTCAAAATATAACTAGCCCACATGGATCAAAGTTGTGTGCTTCTGAACAAAATATAGATTTATTAAAATAATTTTCTGCCACAGGTTCTAGAGTTTCCAGCATACATAACCACCAAACTTTGCTTTTCTTGGTCTTATGAAGATTATATTAGACCAAAGTCTAGCAGCCCTATAAGTTTCTGCTATGTTCAAACACAGAAATGTGCCATCGGCACAGTGCATGATGTACATGATTTGATCCTAAGACAAACCAGATGAAAATTCCAATAAAAATTAAAGGAAAGTTGACAGCTGATCAAACTGACACTGAAGACAACAAATGTCCCGCACATCTTCCATTTCACACTGGGCGCATCATTAAGCTAATTTAAAAAACACCAATACTGTTTTCCTAGATCCAGCAAAGTCAAAAAGGGCATGCAATACTGTAACCTTACTGAAATAAAAATTGATATTATGGTTTCAGTATATTTTCATTTCTAAAATCCCCTTATTCTTGTATTAAAGCAGAAATAGAGGAAGACTTTCTTTCCCTGTAGATCTAAAAAGTTCCATATTGTTTGAGCCGTTTTACGGCACATTTGTTTGTGTTTGGATTTAATGGTGCATGCATGCATCAGCTATATTGTGTCTAGCATGATGGGATACATTTACAAATTTAAAAAGATTGATCAAAGGCTATATATAAAGTACAATACTGTATGCACGAGGTATCTTATATAACAATGTACGATCTCAGTTCAACCCACTGCACTATAGGGCAGCCATTTGCAAAGCAGAGTCCTCAAATGCTGAGCTATCACCCTGCAATACAAAGACAGGGCTGTTGTAAAGCTCAGTCTTTAAATGACAAGCTATCACCAAGCAATACGAAGACAGGACTACTGTAAAGTTCGGTCTTCAAATGATGAGCTATCACCCAGCAATATAAAGAAGGAACTGTATAAAAGTGAGTGAAACAAGGGTTACCTATAGTAGGGAGCAAAAACTAGTTACAGAAAAATTGCATTGCATAATTTCTCAAACCCAGAACGTCGAGCAAAAGTCAGTTCGACTCTTTGTAGGACAGTCACTCTTTGAAAAGTTCATTTTTTGAATGCTGAGCCATCACCCAAAGAAAGGGCTACTGTGACTGGTCCCGCCCGTTTGACACAAAAAGAATATTCAATTTTAGGGCAAGGCAACGTTAAACGCTGTGCTAACATAGGAATCTTCAAATTCTTGGTTAATGAAGGATTCTTTTCAAACCACCATGGCATTCCAATTACCTGTGTTACTTTTTCATTTGTGGGTCTCTGCAAAGCAGTGCTTATATGACTGCTTGATGAGAAGCAATAGCCACCTAAAACCGGTCATTTCATAAAAACATGCCATCCTGCAAAATTAATCTACCTTTTACTGGGATGTTAAACTGTTTTCACCAGAAAATTTCCCCGCCCCCTGCCATTTTATCAGGTTGGTCAGATGACGTCCAGTTGTGTAAGACACTTAAAAAAAAATTAAATAAATAAAAAACTTCCATGCCTTTTATATTAAGAGAAATTTGCAAGTTTTCACAGGAACCTGGGAGTGTGTGCCCTAAGCCACACCATCATCATAATCATCAAGCTTAACTTTTTTTCTAGATCGAGATTGTGAACAGCTCTGCTCTCTTACATAACTCTTTCTGAGACAATGGAAATCCCATTTTTTTTTTTGGTCGATACTTTCATGTGTTGAATTTCCACAACAACACTCATGCGACCATTCAACTGCATGTTGACAGATGTAGGAACTAAGTGCTGTGAACTTCCATCTCAAACTTCAAATAGCAGCTGAGCATAAGTTTGGCTCTCAAAAGGAGCATGTACATGTGCAAAATTCTATCGTGTTTCCTGTTTCACTGTTATCACGTGGGACTTGTATTGCAATAAAACCGTGCTCCGTTCATGAACTCAGCAAAAGTCTGCAGCTGATCGGCCAAAAGCGGAAACGTCAATGACGATCAGAGAGTCAGAGTTCCGAATAAAGTCAGAAGTGACATACCTACCAAACAATACAAATTTATACAAAGCTTTTCTCTCTTAAAGGAATGTTTGTACCTTTTCTCACTCTATCTCAGAATTGGTCACCTTTTGGCAATGGACCATATACATGATTCGGAGTCAGTTTTTGGACTTACCTCCATAATGCCTCCCACCTCTGTCTCGCCCTCCACCATGTCGATTTCTATTCATTATAGATCAGATAATGATTGTCCTAAGTGGAAAAGATGACACAAAAACTTGTTAGTATTGTTTTCCATAAATTTAACTGCTTATCAACCTCTTGGAAATGAAATTTAAAAAAACAGAAAAAAGAAAAAAAATGGTGCATTATTTGCTGAAAAATGATTTGTATGATTTGGCACTTCACCAGTCGAGTTTCTTCTTAATATCTGATCTTAATATCTGCCAGAAAAAAAAAAAAATTGATCAAGCTACCTGGATATAGAGCTAAGAGAAGGTTGCCACTGTAATGATGTAATACTTCATCTTTCTTAAATGCACCATAGTTTTATAGGCTGCTGTAAATTAAACAGGACCTAGCAAGGTGATGTCATGATTGAGGCATACTGCCCTATGTATCATAAAAGCTTGATATCATTATCATGGCATACAGCTTGGTTCAATAAACCTGTTTCTTGAGATGCTGCATTTCTGTGGCTCTAGAGAAACATAACATTATGGGATCCTGCACATTAGAAACATCTAAGACACATGTTTCTAGTCATTCCCCCCCCCTCCCCCCACCTTAATGTCTCTCATCCAGATGACCATTATTTTCGAAATCAGCCACATAGATAATGTTGTTATCTACATTGGGCTCCTTGAAAAAGAACAAATAAATTAGAAAATGAAAGGCAAAAGTCATAAGGTAAGCAAAATTACATTAGCACCCATTGTTTCCCATTCAACTTACATGGACAATAAAGAAGGTTTATGAAGTCGACCAATGCCAGCACACACAATACATATACATGGATACCCACTAACACTGTCCAGTAGTAACGCAAACTAGGGTGATACCCAACCCTGCCATTTCGCTCGTTTCCAACACAAGGTGACTTTACCCCCTTTTCAATACATTTCCTGTTCCTAAAGCCCCCTCCCTCCCTGTCCCCCCCCCCCTTATTTTGCACTCCCCCTCTTCTGTCATCCAAATCTACTAACTTGTATACGGTATTATACTGTGGTCCCAGAAGAATGCCATTTTCACGAAAAAAAAAAAAAAAGGCCAAAAAAAAAATGCATCTCACAAATCACAACAGATTTTTTATAAGTTTTCAGATAATAGTCTGCACAGCTCATTAGCAAGCATTCATTAACATAGATCTAATTACAAGTAACAGGATTAGTAATTAATCTTTAAACACTTAAGGCACTACTGACATGGATAATTTCCTGATCCTCGCTCCATAATTATAATATATGTACAAGCATGACAAATACAAGAAAAACGGATGGGCAAAAAACCGATGTCACTGCATTTATCAAAGGTCACGATGAATAAAGTTGATATTGAAACTCAGTGCAAAGTTCAATAATTTAATTTTTAAGTCTCATGCGGTTTAGTAAAGTCTATTCAGCTAGCCACAGGAATTTGGAAAAAATGGTGTACTACATAGTCTAATGATCAAAAACAGAAAAATGTGGCATTTGTTGTCAAACATAGTCTCTAAAAATTGTATTTAACATTCACATTACACTGGTTCAAGCTATGCTATGTTCTGCTGGATCATCAAATGAGTATTTCAAACAAGCCATATGTTTTGCAGTATCTTTACTTGCAGCAAGCACAGATTTTCTTCGTGATTTAATACCAAATTGCAAGCAGAGCAAAGTAATTTGCCTCCCAAGACATGCATCCATTCCTTATACTTAGCATGTCGCTGATGTGGTGCGATGTTCAGTCCATTTTAGAGGTTTGTTTCGGTGTACTGATGAAGTGGTCCATTTTAATGAGATCTAGATCTAGACTCTAAATCTTTCAACTGTCGACTACTTCTGTCACTAATCTAGAACTAACAACTGAACTAGATCTGGATTCCATACCAGTCCTACCTACAAGATAAAACCTTGTGTCAAAAAAAAAAGAACAAATCACGCAGTGGTCATAATAAACCCCTTCGTTGCGATCAATTTTTCATTTCCCAATACAATATTGATTTTGGCTTCGCTGGGTAGTCACTGCGTCAGTGCACTAGATCTAGGCCTTCATGCTGGCTATGTAAGGCAGGCACAGACTTAAATTTCTTTGCTGGAAACCTTCCTCTCTTCAATGTTTTCACCTTCCCCCTCTGCTATTAAAATATGTCCCTCTCCATAGCAAAAGGCTTGGATGCAGTTCTAAATGTTTATCTGTTGAGGACACCGGGCCAGGCTGATCATCATTGCTACTCGATCTCGATGTCTCAGAGTCCAGTTCTTGCTCACTCACATATTCTGACCTAGAATCATCATATTTGTCATCTTCAGCCTCCTCGCCCAGCAAAATACCATAAATATACTTAAGATTCAAAAAAAGGGATACACAACAGTGTTTCTCAGACATTCTGGTGCGATTATAGGTCTAGATGTCTACTAGACAATTGTTTATGATCTGACTTTAACTCTGTGTAGAAGCAAAGAAACCACTACAGGAACCCCGTAGCTGTGATTTCCATCCGTACTTGGTACGTCATGGCAGTGGAACATACATGCTTTCATGACGTACCAGGTATGTCGTGATGCTGGGGATGAAGGGGTTAATAACTAATCTGAGGCTAGAACTGTGCTCGACTACAACTTTCCCATTTGAGTCTTTGCCATTAGGTGGGCACCTAAAGTGTTGCACTAGGGGTTTGTTATGAAGTTTTAAATGTGTCTTGTTTACATGACTTTTTGTATTCATATATATCTACTCCTACAAAAAAATGTGTTTGCAGACCTAGAGGTCGCATGCTTAGCCATGTAGTTGACATTACGCAACAACAACCTGAAATCTTGCGGACATAACTATGATGACACATTTTTACAAACTGAACAAACAAAAATTATTTTCATGTTTCCTAAGTGGTTTTGTTTTAAAACATACACATGAAGAGCATATAAAATGCAGGTGGTCAGGAAAAAAAGAAATTTTAAATGTCTGTAGGTCTGCATCTGTGTCATCATAGTTATGTCCATAAGAAATGGAAAACTTTCCATTTTCATAATTTAATTTCTGTCTTGAAAATTTGGATAGTCGCAATGCATAGTTTCAATGAAACAATGGCACTTCATTCATAATTACTTTGAATTTTGACAAAACATCGAACATAACTATGATGACAAATATGGGCGGCAGCTTTAAATCAATTTAAAAAACATTGAGAAGTGCTTGAACAGTCATTGAAATATAGACATTCATAATTTAACAATAATATTAATACTGCCACAGAACAGTTCTCTGTGGGAATAGAAAAGCTGGCAAAATGGGCATCTTGGATGTGTACTGGTTTGCCATCCCTTCCCAAAAAAAAAGTATCCATTTTAAATTTAGCAGTTGCTGTAATCAATAGGGACAGAGAAGCCTTCTGAAAGCTCATGAATATCACACGCGATTAGGTTTTCAGGTAGAAAACATCAACAATACATGAGTCATGTTCTAAATCATCATATAAATTTATGGTGTCTTTGTTTTTATTCCTTAGCCGAATTCTGTCATTGTTTTTTTCCTCCAGTTTTCATGAGAAGCACAATGAGTTTTATTTCGGCTCATCATCTTGAATTTTTTCAATACTTTCATAAATATACTCTTTGTTGCATGGCTTCGTTTTTGGAAAAGGAAAATCTTCTACACTGACTCGAACACAAGGGGCTCTGGTTATTGCATGTGTGTCTGAAGTTGAGAAATGAATTGTATTTTATAACTTATAAGATTTCAGCACCAAAGGATGCAATTTTAACAGTGCAAAAAAAAAAAAAATAGTTCAACTGAAAAGTTAACCAGCACTGCTAGGCCTGAAAAGTATCAAAATGAAAATTTGGGCAGCAGAGCTGAGCCTAGAAGAACAAAAGAAAAGGTTATAATGGAAAATTTGGGGTGCATGGCTGGGCCTGGAATTAAAACAGATGAAAAGATCAAACTGAAAATTGGGCACTGTTGGGCCAGACTATGATCTAGATTAGATCTAGTGACTAAAATGGGTTAAATTTAAACTTCTGCTGCTGAACAGTGTCAATTACATCTATACTCTAAATAAAAATTGTAACCCGCAGTAGTCTAGGGTTAAAATCCCAGTCAAAAGTTAGTTCTTTCGGACATAACAATGACGACGATGTCAGTCTCGTCATTTTGTTAATTTCAGTGACACACACTCTTATTAGTGTGTTTATAAGATCTATAAATAGCCATGACACATGCCAAAACAGTTGCGATGCTACTACTAACCGAGGTTCATTCAAAACGTACAAAATACGCACAACTGTGCTTTCGAACGCAACTTCCATGGGAAATCTGTCGAGCATAACATTTTCAAAATGTGATGATGACAATAGAAAATTTATCAAAACTCGCCGAATCCGTCATTTTGCACAGTCTTGCACCGCACAACAGTAAACATGGCTTTCAACCAATCAATAACAACAATAGTGGATATTCGCAGCAAATAAATCCTTATTTCTGATTAGGGGGCAAAGTTATAAATTTAGAACAGTCACAGCCTCGAAATCGAAATCGGCCCATAGAACGGATGATAGTACGCTTGTTCCAGGGCCCCAAAACAAGAGTTAGCGATGGATTTACGGCCAATCGAAATTGACCTCCAAAATGATGAGACGGGTTATGTTCCGAAGTAAAAAGTTCACAGGTGCACAGAGACTAAATAGCAAATGATATCGACTTTCCTGATGTAGCACCACCAATAGTGTAGTTGTAGCTCATATGCTACACACTAACAACCTTCTGTGCATTGATTTCATTGTTGAATTTGACAGCATAAAAGTGACAGTCTCGATGCGTCACGCTTCACATATTAGAAAAATATTAATTTTATAACAAGATATGTTTGTAACATTTCTTCTGGCATCTTTGCTGCTATGGGTCTGCTCCCACAGCTGAATCACCATATTAAACACATCATACTCAAGTTTTAATGCTCAGGTGTCATTTTTATTGCCATAGGTGGCAGTTTTGTAAAGTATATGAAAAAAAACCCCACCTCTTGGCAAAGGCTCATTTGTCTCGGCCCATTATTGGGATACGTTAAAATGGAAGTAAGCAAAGTGCAGGTGATCTTTAACCATAGGATATTGATACAGTATCGACACAAAACTTTTTATTTTCGTGCCAGGTAAGAAAAGCGCATCAAATTAACAAAAATGTAAAAATCAACAAAGAATTTTTATTGATTTCCATTACTAAAAATAGAAAAAAAAAGTGAAAAAAATTCCAAACTTGCGAAAAGTGCAGCAGTCGTGCAGCAAGTAGGTAAAAAAGCCACTGCATGATGTGGCGTGCGGCCCCATTTTTCTCAGATCACAGGTTATAAGGAACGACCTGGGCATCCAATCAAAGAATATGTTTACGGATAAGTAGTCATGGAATATGAAGTAGAGCTGTGAGAGTGGCTAAAGAATTTTTTTTTCTTCCAATAATGAAGAGCTAAGTGGAGTGCACTGTATTTGATCTTCCAAACAGTTAAAATGTGTCACTAATAACATCACAAATGACATGTTTATGAGTTCACAAATGTGGTGTATATATTATTTTAAAGTTAATAGTTTATAGAGAAATGCTGATTTAGCATATACACTATTAACCTTTCACTGCACGTGGTACAAGCAGACCCGCCTACCCTCACAACAGCGGAGGAGGGATATCTGACTCAAAAAGGAGGGAAAATCAGGGAAAAGGAGGGAAATTGACCGACCTATAGTTCCTACCTAGAATTACTATGTATTACATAACAAACCAATAGAACATCTGCATGTGAAATTAAGGTTTCATTC
>JBCEWB010000003.1:1214105-1237646 GCA_039654565.1 Peronia peronii
TCACTCACTCACTCACCCATTCACTCACTCACCCATTCACTCACTCACTCACTCATTCATTCACTCCTTTACTCACGCTCACTCACTATAACAAATGAACAGACACCAAGAGTAAACAGTGAACATCATACTATTACCATCCTGGCCTCACTGAGCAGACATGTCCTGGGGTTGCCTAATCCCCCCCCCTCCCCCCCCCCCCCCTCAATAGCCACCACACCTGCCGATGTCCACCCTTGATGTCTGTCCACAGGTACACCTTGGACTGGATGAGCTGGCTTCTGTGCCCTTTGTGACAGGAGTTCTTTTTGCCAAAGTCCGGCTCAATGATGGTGGCAGTTTCACTGACCAGTCGGCCAGGTCAGCACCAACCTATAGTATCAGCTATGTAACTCACAGTTCAACACAACACTTAACCTTGTCATACATATCTGAGTGAGACTAGAACTTAGAGACACATTTCATCCTCTGCTATATGATTAACAAAATCACATGTTTGTCCTCTGTTATAAGAAACTTAGAGACAATCATTTGTTAGTAACGACGATTAATTACCTTGAATCATTTCTGATTGAGACAACAACTTAGAGCCACATTTCATCTTCTGCCATATGATTGATAGAATCACAAGTGGGTCTCTGTCATAAGAAACTTAATGAAAATCATTTGTTAAGGATGGAGCTTGATTACCTAGATTTGAAATAGTGGTTTATGCTATGTTGAAAGTCTTAATACTGAAGTTGTTCAGTGCTGTAATGTAACCGTGATTCATCTCATTCATAGTTGAACACAACATGTAGCAAAAGTCATTTTTGATTATAAGTAAAACTTGAAGGCAGATCCAATCTTCCATGAGTGTCATACAACACTGATCACAATAAATGAGAGTCCATTTTGAGAATCGTGACAGTTAATTGTAAGTACTGGGACTGAATCACAAGGATCTGAAACATTTGTTTTATGCATGAAGACCAAGGGGAAGAACCCATACATGACCACTTCTACACATGAAAGAAAACTGAACAAATTTTATTTTTAAAAATTTTTATGCTTTTTGTTTGTTGAAGTTACTGATTCAAACAACAATGGTGGTTGCTTTTGATCTTTTTTTTTTTTTTTTGAAATGGGCTCAGGACAAAACCCATGGCACATAATTCTGAAAATGTTTTAAAGCTAAAACTGGATATCTGTTGTTCTTCCCCCTTAGTCTCCACATGACTACTTGTGTCCGTGGGTGGCTTGAGGGACTGAATCAGTTAAGTCTATATTCTAGTTAAATAGCTATCGGCGAAAAGATAATGTGACATTTATATGAATTGATTATCACAGTATTGTAGGGACCATTAAGTCTGTGACCTTCACTATATGAGTGCATCTCAAAGCAGTGTATTAGCAAAGTAGGTTATCAGTGCATGGCTTATCGATGCATATCATTAACATCATTGAGATACATAGAAATTGTGCTGTCATAGTAGATGAATAACGCTTCACCTTTTTATTGTTATTATTATTGGTATCTTTCTTTAAAAAATATCTATTCACACACACACACACATTCACATCTATTCTCATTTTTTTGGAAAGCATACAAAGTGAATGCCTGTTAAGCACTCGTGTCATATTAATCTAACATTAACATTTTCTCAGGTTCAAATACAAATTCGTGGCATCATGATGAAATCAGCATGTGCCAAAAGTGAATGTTTCAAAGGCAAACGTAACTAAAACTGAGCATTTCAGAACCCATCTTTAGACACATGTAGGAAAAGAAAAAACACCTATCATTTCAGTCCAGACTGAGATCAAGATTTGAAGACTTTCTTTATTATTGCTGTCTGGGTACACATGTGATGCCCTCATGCTGCCCACCGACTGTATCTTTCCCAGGGAGGAGGTGCACAACAACTGTGTCAAGTGGAAGAGCAACTTTGAATTTCCCTGTAAGATGACAGCCAGCATGTCCAGTGGTGTCCTTGACCCTTGCTATGTCAGAATCTCAGTCAGGAAGGTCAGAACTTGCTTCTTTTTGTTTCTTTTTTTTTTTTTCTTTTAAGTTTTTGGTATAATTATTAATAATTATTAATTAGTTATAATTATTATTGAGAGCCCATTGTTTGCAGGTATGGGTATCATAGAGAGATACCTAATGGAGTCCACAATATTTCAGTCAGTTCCTTAAACGTGTCTGAGGAACAAATCCCAGAGTTTCAACTTCTCAATGACTGTTGTCAATACAGGGTCCCAATATGCTGTTGATTTTGTGTTGAGAATGGATCAGATAAATTGCAGTTTGACAATTTTTCACATTATAATTTTGGAGAGTTAGTGATTGAGCCATATCTTACAGTTGTATATGTTCTCGTAGATGTTGATGTAGAGTGCGGTTAGTATGTGATGTCCTCAAACTTAACTATGTCAGAAATCTGAGGACTTGCTGCGTCTTGGTTTGTTGTTCTTGAAGGTCTTTATACTATTATGGACAGTATTTGGCTTTATGAAATGATCATTTATGTATATTATGAGCTTTAAATATCACCATTAAAACCAGGAGAATATATGAATACCATGAATGTTGAGAGGTAAGCTGTCAACCGGTAAAAACCGTAAGTGACTCGATAATTAAAATACACAAACAACAACTCTAGGGAATTAGTAAGTTGAACATTGAGTAAGTTGATAACGTCAAATTTTTTAGCCTGCGTGTCTCTTCGTCAAGGCATCATTTTCATTATCATTGTCACTGTATACATATATTATTATACAAAAAAATGTCTTAAAATTAAGACGACTGTCCACTGGCAACTAATCAAATACATCAAAAAAGTTGAAAAACAGTATGAAGAACTTAGAATTGAGTTGATAAAGTAAACTATTGTCGCTAACCAAATTTTTGAGCCTGCTTGGCTCTTCGTCAGGGCAGTAATGAAAACATATAAAATATAAATAGGATTTTGCTGTACGCGAAAAGAAATGTTAATTAAATGATTTGTTTGTTGTATAGGAGTTCCTTTTCAATGTTTAAAAAGGAAATAAAAAAGTACATTTTTAGACATATTACTATTATTACATATTACTACTACATGTACCTTTTCAGCTCTCTCACTACAATTGTTACTATTGTTATCATCATCATCATTACTGTAGTAGTCGTATACATGTACTACTACTCTATCTACTTCTTCAGCTCTCTCCCTACAATTGTTACTATTGTTATCATCATCATCATTACTATTTGCTAATGCTGTTATTGTTTGTGCCACACCCAGGAGCTGAAGGGCGGAAGGTCCCACCAGAAGCTGGGCTATGTGGACCTCAATCTGGCTCAGTTTGCTGGCGGGGGTCAGGTGTCCAAGCGCTACCTGCTGGAGGGTTACGACACCAAGCACCGGCAGGACAACTCCAACATCAAGATCAGTGTGGAGTTGTCTCTCGTCTCGGGAGATCCAGTTTTCAAAGTGTGAGTCCATTCATAAGATACACTAGATAATATCCACATTAATAGTTGTTACAGCTCAAGTCATGTTGGATAAGAAAATCCATGCCGTTAAAAAAAAAAAGAAGAAGAAAGGCCTTTACTGGAAATATATTGAGTTAGCAGGCTTGTTTTGAAGTTTATCAGTTGTGTGTGTTTGGTTCTTCAATTTTTCCAGTTGAAACATGTCAGCTCTTTTGCCCCTGCAAACAGCTCTTTTTCTCATCAGTAATGATTTGGTTCAGTTCATGGTTTGCTTCTATATTTCTAAACATATATTTTTCCTCTTGATATGTTTAAAGTAACATGGGTACAAATATTTTTTTCGCAGGCCTTCAAATCACTCTGTGACTCAGAGTTCCTCACTGACAGGTTCGGTGGACCCCATTGACCTGCGACCGTGTGATAACCACAGCGAGGACAGCCTGGCCTCCAGCAGCAGCGGTTTCAGTAGCCTGACCAGGCGGGGCAAGATGGGCTCGCTAATGTCAGGTGAGCTCTTTGATATAGCAGGCCTGTGTCTTTGATCTGACCACGGTGGTGGCACTGATGACTTTAAAAAGTTTGGTTTTTTTGTCACAATGATGAAGAACCAGCAGAGCCACGCTCAGAAAATTCATTTGTTATTTATCCACTTCATCCACATGGAATTTTTGAAAAAAAAATTTTTTTTAAAAAATTTTATTTATTATTAAACGTGAGTAATCGGTTGGCAGTGTTTGTGATCTTTAAAAGACATTTCAATAAAATTAGGATGATAACGATAATTGATGATAATGAAAGGACTGTTCCATTCTTTTATTTTATCATTATGTGTCTTCCTTTAAACTTATCTTTGAATTCACTTGTGTGAGTTCAGCAGGTCTTTCAGGCTGAAAGATTCCTAGCTATTTTTGCATTTAGATCCAGAATTATTTGAGGTCTTTTGCTTTTCCACTTTCCAGACGGCATGGACGTGGAGGCAGCTCCAGATGGCCTGGGTCACTCGCGCAGTGCCAGCTACGCATCCCAGCATTCCCGTGGCTCTGGGTATGGTTCATTGACTCACAGTCGTCAGTCCAGTACTGATAGCGAATTCGTGCCTGGTCATGCTAGGTGATATCTGTTGCTTTTCTTAGTGCCTGCCTTGGTTTCCTTCCTTCACTCCATCCCGGTTTTCACATGGGTTTGCCCTGGCACACCTCGCTTACTCACTCACTCACTCTGGTTTATCCTTCTCCGCCCTTTCATCCCAGCTGACAGGATTTTACCTGGTCAGGTTTAATAGTCACTACTCCAGGGAAAGAAGTGGAACATCCCAGTCACATGTTTAACATAATGGTGCTTAAGAAATATCTAGGGATATAAGATGTGTGTCTAAATTCCAAATATTTATTTCAGAGAAAAAGACAGTTTTAATGACATGCCACACATATATATGTGTGCAACAAAGCAGGGATAAAATCTCCATTACATGCTTAACTCAATAGAGTTCAAGAACCATTAGAGATATAGTGATGTGTCAGGCTAATACAAATAAAGAGGGTTTCAGAGATCTGCTAAAATTATGATATACAGCAAATTAGGGGACAAAGTTTAATTCTATAGAGTCTGAGAAATATCTATGGATTTATGATGTGTCAGTCTAAATCCCAAACATGAACTTCAAGGCTAACAGAAGAAAGTTATGATGTACAGCAAACAGGGGGAATCTTGAATGCATACTTAATCCTGTACATGCCAAGAAATATCCATAAGTATAAGATAATCCTGTACATGCCAGGAAATATCCAGAAGTATAAGATATGTGAGGCTAAACCCCAAACATTAATTTCAAAACTGAGTGCCAATGAAAAATTTTGGAGACATTCTAAAGTTATGAAATCTTTGGTCTTTATTATTATAATTTTTTTTTTGTACATACAGGTGTTAATCTGTATGCCACTACAAGCTATTTCTGGAATGGGATTGTATCTTATATATAGAACATTGGGGTTAGGAGGGTTATAGCTTCCTCTGTATTTGGTGAAATACGTTTTTGTTTCCTTGTGTTTCACATCCACATTTCTGTACATGATATTGGGGATGGATATTCATTTTTCTTTTGTTTTTCATTTTAAATTTTTGTTTGTGTTCTGGTTGGTTTTCTCTATGTCTTTTTGTTTTTCATTTTTCATTTTCTTTAAGAATTTCTTGGTTTTCATTGGATCAGTCAAATAAATGTCCGGTGATCATATTTTCTTCACTGTTATCTTCTTGCATATTTTGCAATTGACGTAGCAGATGGGGTGTTTTTTGTATTATCCGAGATACAATTTCATTATATGTCCAGAATAAATTACTAGAAAGCTCTTATTTAAGCACATATTCCGGGTCCATAATGAGATAGTGGTTTATTAGGGACCATAAAAAGACGCAGCTCTATGGCCAAAGTGACGAGAAATGGTTTGGAAATTTGCTGCCAACAGTTGCTGCCAGGAAAGATTTGTAATCATTTTATCGTTGAGTCATTTTTCACTAATTTGTCCTTCATTAAAAAAAAGAAAGGGTTAAAAACTGGATATTCATATAATTTCAGCAATATCAGTAGTATAACCATTCAACCATACACTTGCTCAAACTATAGATTTTGTTTGTAAACCAAATGTATATTATGTAACTTTGTCTAATACATCATGTTGCCAAGCTGCTTTTTTTTTTAGCTAAATGTTATGGAATTTGAATCCTGTTAAGATAATTCAGTTCAAACTGTAGTTGTAGTTGTAGCATGGGTTCATGAGTGGTGTAGCTGAGCCTAACTGTGGGTGATGGTCTGTCAGTCAGCATCCAGGCACTTTGCCTGTCAGGTTTAGGATCATCTTCTGTTGTACATAGATGTACATGCTAACAGCATGCCAGGGTTCATTATAGCTTGATCAGTTAATATTTCCATTTCATTCTCATTTAAGTCACAGATGTAAAGTTACATGAAAGATGTTGTGGAGTGGGTTTGGGGAAGCAGATGCATTGACTCTATTTAAAAAAAAACAACAGAAAGTGCATTCTGTCATAATTCAGTGACATGCCCTTTTTGTTGTTGTTTTTTTTCTTTCATCCTTGCATTGAATGTGGACCAAGAAAGGAAAGAAAAAAGAAAAGAGGGGAAAACAGTGAAAGAAAAAAAAAAAAAAGAAAAGTTGCTTGTGCTGTTCATTCCCAGCCTCCTCCTCCTCCTCCTCTGCCCTCTGTCTTCCCCATTCACCCTCTCAGTTTTACAGTCTAAGCTGGCTTTCACAGTCAAAGAAAAAAAATTGGTAGAGCTCAACAATACTGTCATAAGATATGTTCAAGGCCAACTTGATGGTTGCATAGTAAGAAGATAAGATAAAATGAGCGAAGATAAACCTTTATTTGTCTCTAAAAGGAAATTTCTTTCACAGTTAATGAGACACAATATACATGCAATATGCATTCATACACACACACATACACACACACATTCGGCTTTATCCTGCTGTCCCCTGATCTTTTTGTTGGCAAAAAAAGAAGGCAAAACCTAATGCCAGCTTATGATAACAGAGAGGTCGTAGGCTATACAATGTATGTAACCCATTAGATCTCCATTTTATCAGGAATACCAGTTACTTGTAAAGTGAGCTGTATTTGTAAGGAATTGAGCCGTATGTAACATTTAGGATGACAATCAGAATTCAGAATTCTTCAATATAGACCTGCTGATATAATACCAGTTACAGTTGGAGGGCCCCTCTTTTTATGTAAAACTTATATAAATGTAGCATCGATGGATTCAGTTTGCAAAGACAGTGCAGTAGTATGAGTAAGAGAAAAAGTTGGGATAGTTGCCATCACGACACTATTAGAGAATACAGACCGTTTCTCTATGAACGTTTTGCAAAGACAAAAGGAGTTAGAGCAGTAGAAGTACATGTCATAATACTATAATTCTATAGAGACAAAAATAATATGTTGAATAATAATGCAGTCATTCTCTGTGTGTGTGCGTGCACGCGCACGCTCCTTGTTGGTTCATGTTTTTTCCCCCTTGTGCCCTGTAAATTTGATACTGTGTACTCCTCCACTCACCATTTTGACCAAGCTCCTTGCTCTCCCCTCCCAACACAAACACATACAATGCCCCCCCCAAACTTCCCCACCCCTCTGAAAAATGAACAGACCTCATACTCTCTCTGTAGTGGAAACCTCTATACTAAGAAAAACACATTAAGAAATACCACAGCGAGTTTGGATGCATTTTTGTAGATAGATGTGAGTTTGTGGTCAGACGATTATTACAGCTAATTTAAAATAAAACTGTTCTCATGGATTTAAGTTTGATAAATTTTTGCATAATTATTGTTAAAAAGTCTGGGTCAGATATTTGCATAGAAAAAAGTGAAAGGAGATTTTAAATATTGTATTTAAACATTATTTATTTGTTAAAGCTGAAATGATTAATTAATTAGTAGATATCGCCTGTCAGTTTGGAAATAATGAATGACTGCTTTTATGTGAACTTGTCTTTGTGCATTGTAAGTATGTTAGAGTTTTTAGCATTAGTTATAGAACAGAACTAGCTTTTAGTTTCTTGTTTTTGTTTTTGTGGCTTACATAGCTGTATTTTTCTTTTCCGTCTTTATGGCTAAAGAGCATTCGCTAACTGTCTTCTGTGATAGATTGGATAATATAATTATAGTTGATAACATTGTTTTTGTATTATATGCAAACATTTTATTTACATATAGCAGTGAAAAGATAAGAATTTAGACATTGAATTCACATTTAATATTGTGTAATAGTATATCACAGTAATATCATCAGCTTAGTAAATTAAACAAACTTCAAATCCTAGCAATTGTTTTTGAATTTGTCATGTATACATAATATTTTTCCTTGGCATTCCTATTTTTACTCTTTACCATATAGAAGCTGTTTTTATCAGTATTGAATTTGTATGCAACATTAACAGTATCATTTGCCCAGACAATTTTATCTTATTTTTCATGACTAAGGGTTTGTTGTATGTCGTCTCCATCATTCAGGACACCAAGTAGTTTGTCATCCACGCTGGAGAGAAGACGGGTAAGGAGACTTAATTTTCCTACTTTTTTTTTTTGTCATTCCTTTTTATGGTAGTGTTCGGCACATTGTCTGTTATCTTCACATGGCTTTTTTCTTATTTAGCCTGTTTAATTATATTGTAATATAAAAGATTTGAGATGGAAAGATATGAACAGATCAGATCATGAAATTACATATAAAAATATTGTATTTTTGTGTTGTACATAGTATACATGTCAAGTTACATGCAGTTTGTAAGTGGCTGTCTTTTTTACTAATGTATGGTACTGTTTATAACTTTCAGTAATATCCTGTCACAAAGTATACACAACAAAAGATATACAGTATTCCCTCATTTATCATGGGTGTTAGGTTCCAGGACTGCCCACAGTAACTGAAAATCTGCGAAGTAGGGTGCTATATTTATTATGTTATTTACATACATTTTAAACCTTTATAAACCTCCCCTATACTGTTATCAATCCTCTCTTGTGTTACACACAAACTTACCGCAAATTTGTTACTGTGAGAAAATCATAAATCTTATTCATATGTAAATAATTTTTAATCCTTTGTGAGGTACTCACCATTTTATTTATAACAGCGCACCCCACTATACATTATAACAGCGCACCCCGCTATACAGAATATACATATACATGTACATGTTAAAAAAAAAAAAAAACGCGATATAGTGAAGCTGCGAAAAATGAACCGCAATAAATGATGGAAAACTGTACACTGTACATGCACTGCATTAAAGAGCTAATGTGGAAGTCCCCTTGAACATTGCAGGCAGTATAGGTTGAGTCAGATACCAATTTTGATCAGGAGAAAAAAAAATGAGTTTGGACAATGCAGCAGCGCCAAGCTGTCGTTTGTTGTTTCTGGTCTCTGAGACTGGTAACAGACTGAAACCCTAAACCAGCTATATTTGTCACCATTTCAGATTCATGCCTCACTTCTATCTTTGGATCATATCCAGGAAAACCATGTATTGTACACATTGTTTTATGTTGGATTTGGATTGTAATTATGTTACATGTGATGACATCTTTTCACATTCATATCTTGAGTTAATGGGGGTGGGGGGAGATTTTTTTTTCAAACTTTTATCTGATTGATATGAGACAAAGAAAAACTTTTTTTTTTTCTGTTGTTTTAGCAGTTGCAAAATGAACGAATAGGAAAAATTGGTCAGTTGATAAGCCATTGACTGTTCTTGAGAACTTTTTGAACAGACAGACGTAGTTGTTTGTATTTATTTGATTCTTTCTGTTGATGGTTTTGTCTGCTGTTCTCTTCCTCCCCTCCTCCTCCCCAAATCCACCTCCATTGTACTGTTATTTATGAAATTTTAATTATGTTTATGAACCGAGAATGATACATTTCATGTAAAATGAGAACATTAACTATATCAAATTGTGTCACAATTATTAACGCTGTTTCCTTCCATCAGAGTGGTATACATGGTCTTTATCATGATAAAACAATTCTTGTCTCTAGTAATAGAGTTTGGCAGAAATCGTTCTGCCCATGTATAAGGTATGAGTTAATACAAAAATTTCTTTTAGAGATGAAGATCAGATTTGCTCTCTTAGAGAAGATAGTTACAGATCCATCTCTCAGATAGTCACTGCAGAATCCCAGTTTCAAATATTGTAGTTCACAGACAGGAAAGCAAAATCTCTGACTTCAAACCAGATTGAGCCTTTTGAGTGTTTGTTTTTTTTTGTTTAGTCTGTTTATAATGTCTTTCTTGTTGACATGTTTTCAGAATAGTGATGAGATGTTTTGTCTGATGGTTTCAGAAAATTGAAGAATCGGGCAAAGAGGTTGTGGTTGGGGCCACACGAGTGGATGCGGAGGCTCTCGTGCAAGAATTGATAGAGAATACAGATCTAAACCCCACAGAAGAGAATGAGGGTGTGTAACTCAAGCTGCATGATGGAATTGTCTACCTTTGCCTGATCTCCTTTTTTATCTGTCATTCCTTTTTGTCTGTGTGGTTTGTCCAGCCATCTCTTGACTCACTTTCATTCTGTTCTTTTCTTCTTTTTGTCTATTTATCATCCTTTTGTTCATGTTGTTACCTCAACATGGGGCTTTAGCTCGAATCAGGGACTTCAGATTTCCTACTGAAGTAAGAAAACAGATTTGTTGGCTGGCATAAACTTTCATTGCTGGTCCCCAACTATTTTTCTTTCTTTTTTGTTTTTGTTTGCATGAATACTTCAATTTTATATACTTTTACATGTACATTGTGTAAAGTATATAGAGCATGAAACATTTTTCAACTTTTGAATGAAAAGAACTTGACATCCTTATAAGATTATTACAATATTTATTATTATAGACTGTATTTTGAGTAACCTTCTTGAATAACCTGAGAATGAGTTTCAGATGGTGGCTTTATGAATGGCCCCCATGAAACACTTCTCAGAATGTTGCCAGATAGCAAATATTCATCATGGTGGGGAAAAAAAAAAAGGTTGTGGAAATAGTGTGATAAAATATGACCACAAATGACTGATTAGGTGTATGATTGATGTAATGTTTTGCTTTGTCTTTTTGTCCCCTCCAGCATCAGGACTGCAGCTCCTAGTACAAAAAGATGGGACCATGGCTTTGAGGTAGTCAGTACCTTCTTCTAGACAGAACCAGCATCTGCATCAGCAATCACCAGGCAGTCCATATTCATTATTGTCTTCATCATCATACGTGTCATCCTCTTCTTCACAATCATCATCATCATCTTGTTTATTGACATTCTTGGTATGGAGGCCTATGGATGTTTCTCACAGCTGTGATAGCCAAGGACGGATTTGCCAGCTGTGGCACGGCCGTGGGAGAGATCCAAACTGACTGGTGTGACAGAGGTGGTCCCAGTGACAGATGAGGACAAGAGAAGTAAAACATCCATATGAATGTGCCAGTGTTTGAGAAAGCAGCAGTCCAGTACTCCAGTTGTCCGTCAATATGACCAGTTATGTAGCACAGAGAGATTAGTGTCCAGCCCACTTTCTCGACAGTGGTTTTTGCAGATGGATCTCATTTAACGGAAAGTTTGGACATGACATTCTGTCTGCAAGATGAAGTAGTCTCAAGCTGCAGCAGATTGTATGACAATGTTCCGTCAGTGTTAAAACAAATTCTTGTCCATGAGTGGAAGCTCAGTGATTTGTCGGGTTAATCCTTATATATCATGTGGATAAAATGATATGTAACACAGGAATGTGAATTGAAGAAAGCATTGATACTTGACTCTTGCATCGATCATTCACATGGAAGAGACCCTACAGTACTGTAGGTTCTGCATGGCAGTGATCAAAAACTTCTGTGCAGTATGAGTACAGTACTTCAGGTATTTGAATCTGCTATTGGCCTCATGGATTTCTTAGTCTGTGGAGATGGTCTGTATTGAAAAGTATCTACACAAGAAAGATGATGATCCTCTGATTTCTTTGCCCTGCCTCTGTGCTCAGCAAGAAATGACGCTGGCTATTTCATGACATTACTGTGTTGACAGTGTACAGGTATCTAGAACAGAACAAAACTTCAAATTTAGCCTTTCAATATACAAACTTAGAAAACAGACAATAACGTGAAAAAGAGAACACCTGTTTCATTCTGTACAAATTTTCATTGTGAATCATCTCTAGCTATGATTTGTTGTATAATGATGAATTGCTTTCATTCTGAATGTTTGTCATGGGTTTCATTGCTAGGGTTCCCTTTGGCATTCCAGTGAAAATGTGTCTCCTTGGGTTGTGTGGGGGTTCCTACACTGATTTTCAAGCAAATCATCTCATGCTTTGTTTTGTGAATGTTTATCATAATGAAGTCAAAGAAAATTATTCAGAAGCAAGGACAATGGACCTGCCTTGGATTTAAGTACTTATTATGCATACTCATATGATGCAGACTCGTATGATGTGAACTCATATCAAAAAGGAAAAGTTATAATAGGAAACTGCACAGTTGGACAGTGGTTTGTTAGGGAAAAGAGAAGACAGCTGTATTAGCAATCTGTTACGTTTGAGAGTTGGGCACAAAGCACCTCCACCTCACGTCAGGGTTCTCTTAGATTTCTATACACATGAAGTAACGACCACCTACAAAACTGGAAGCTCAGTTATTAAAGTATTCAGACAGTGGACCATCTCTCAATAAGAGTTTTTAATTTCAAGATAATAGTTGACTGCTGCCATCACTCATATTCATATAGACACAAAATATACCTTCAAAGACAGACAATTCAGGACTAATTTGCAATTTCAATGGCTGGGATGAGATTTAATCAGAAAGATATCAATGTGGCATAGAGGAAGAATTGTTAGAATAGTTATTCAAAGACAGTAATTGGAGAAGAAATATATCAAGTTCACAAATAGTGAATCATCCAATACAGTAAGGGGGTCCCTGTGATCATCTTTAGGTAATAACTGGCCCTTCCCACCTGAAGAGAGGACAGAAGAAGACCAGAGTGAAGAAAAAGTTGATCTCAGGCTAAAGCAGACCTAAAGTGAATGGATTTTTTGTGTACAAGGGGACTCGAGCACAATGCAGAGCTTTATGGGAACAACCAGAAGTGTGTGAAGACATGTGTCATATTAACTGTTTATGTTCACCCATGTATGCACAGTTGACTGAAGTGTTTCATGCTGATATAGCCATTCTCAGACAGCAACAAATTCATTGTGCATATGCTGTGACCTTTCACAGTGTTGGCTGTAGAACTGTCTCCTTATGTTACTGTATCACTTTCCCTTCAGATGACATACTTACATTCTTATCTATCAAATATTTTTCCTGTTATTTCCCTAACTTCTTACACAAATTGAAATCACAAAAGGAAAATACAAAGTCTCACAAAGGCTATTTGAGTAGGAAACATCTAATAACCTTGACAGCAAAAGAAAAAAGCATCCTAGCAAAAAAGAAAAATGTAATCATCAAAGCTTTCTGAGTAAGAAAGAGATGAAAATTCTTGGAGAAAAAAAGAAAAATGTCAGCTTTGGTGGAGATTACCAATATTATTATATGAATGCATTGTCATGATATCTACGATTTTCTGTCAAGAAAGATCTAGTATGTATCTCGAAGGAAAATAGCCATGCTTGTTTTTGCTTGAGTTACATAAATAGTTCTGATCCAACTGTATTAATCACTGAAGACCTCAATCTCTTGGCAGATGAAAAATTACTTTATTGTTATCGTCAAACTTTGGAGCAGCTGTTGTCTAAAGGATTGATTTATATATTTAGTCTCTGTACCTGATAATGATATGAAAATCCATCTCGAGACCAAATTGCAGGGCAAATCTGAGTCGGTTTTCTTCTACCACAAACTTTTACGTTTGACTGGGAAATTTTTATTTTTTTTAAAAATATATATATTAATTATTATAATGATGATAATGAAATGAAATAAAGAAGGAAGGCTACTGGAATTAAGAATTTTTTACTTCCAGCATTGACATAAGGTAAAATATTATTTGCAAATTTGACTAGTGAAGGTAGTTGCAATGACATGTACCTGTGAACTTTTGTTGGGATCAGTCTGTTACCATTGTCATACTTCAGAGAAGCAAACAACATACAAGTGTATATTCCTTCTTGGTGTATGCTTGTATTACAATTGCCATGCCTAGAATGAAACATTTTCTCATTTTTATCATCTTCATTCTCGTCTCCTTTATCCTTGTCAAAAGAAAGAAGAAAAACCCAAGATGTGTATTTCGTGCACCCACACGTGATAGATATATTTTATTTCTACATTGCATGTGTCACATTTTCCCCCACTAAATGTAGTCATTATTATACCCATCATCCCACATCCTTTCCCACAAAATTCTGTATTCAAGCTGGGAGAGAGAATTTTATCCCAGAATCTGTCCAGTCCCACCTGATTTGTGTTTGGTTCAGTTCAGATGGTTTGGCTGACTTAGTTTTTGTGTTGAGTTGGGTTTGGTTTTTTTTTTTTTTAACAGTGCTTCAGCACAATTGCAGCTATACTGTGCCTCCCATGGTAGTAACCACATTCAGAAATAAGACTTCGGTCATGAGCTACAAAGCCGAAAGATTGAAATACTGGTACTTGGTGTTCTTGTGGGTCAGTTCATCAGTTTGTTATTAGTAATGGTCTCCTGATGGACAGGATATAAAGACAAAAGAAAAGAGATGTAAGTGTAACAGATCATCTGCTCATCATCGTACAGACCTGTTATTTGCTCTGTGATGCTTGAGTAGGTTCATTTTATAGTAGTTATTAGACAATGTAGATGTTTTGCAATGGTTTTGGTGTTTGAAGTAGACAGCTCTTATAATTCTTTCACAGTTCTCTAATTTATGGGGTATTTTGTTTGTTTTTTTGTTGAGTTCAGTTAGTTCCTTTCCATGTTTACAACATTGATGCTGTCTATGAATTCTGGAAACTGATGATCTTCTCTTGGGAAATGGTGTATTCTTGTCCCCATACACTTCAGTTTATTTGTTCTCTGCTATCTTGACTGATGCATTGATGTCCAACAGCTCTGGAATTTTTAGTTTCATCTGACACTTTTTGAGTTGTCCAGAGTTTGAACCCAGCAGCAATTGCATTGGAAGCTTTGTAAGACAAAGAAAAAAAAAGAACAAAAAATTCCATCAGGAACAAATCAGACCAGCATTTTTGATAAACACTTGTTGATGTTGTTGATCCTGCATTTCAGAGACAGCTTTGATTTGACCAAGACATTGAATGACATCATTATCTTTTCTGTTGTTAAAAAAAAAAAAAGTTTTGTCCCGAGTTTTAAATTTCGCCAACCATCCAGCTGCCCAAAAGTTATCCAAGAGAAGCCAAATATTTTGGAAGTTGCCTTTTAGATTTGCCATTCCACTGTGTCCTGATATACATGTTTCAGTCTGTTGGATTGGCAGAGTTTTGTACATGTATGATAGTAGTGTATACTGTAGCAGTGATTTATTTGATAATGTGTTGTTTGTTTTCTCCAGAGATGATGTCCTCCTTCTGTTGTTGTCAGTCAGGCCTCAAGTGTAGATATGGGATATGTAAGAGACAGATTTCAGATATCTGAGCTGTAGTGACAATTTCTATATTTGAAGGAAATAGGGCATGCATGGAGAAAGGCTCATAATGGAAAGTGATACATATTTGTCTGTATGTAAATACGTATTTAACAGTTATTCTTTTGAATTATTTATTTATAAATCTGGATTTCAATTTGAATTATTTGAATTTCTCTTGTTTCTTATTTACTTCACCAAGTTGAATTTGCACCGTACGTCAAGAGAAAAAAAATCAAAGCCCAAATTCCATAGCATAACTATTTTAATTCTGTCAAACAGCATACATTTATTTACAGTTTCTGTAGATGAAAGTCAAGCAAAAACAAATAGAGAGGATACTCTGTGAACTTGTTACAAGTTTGCCTTGTTATATCAGCACAAAGAAAAAAAAAAACGCACGAAGTTTCTTTTAGCTGAGTAAGGGTTGAAGTACAAACTCTGTGATCTCTATGATTACCTATGGACTACTTTTGCATTGGACAGAATTTTATATCTGATCCTTGTTATCTTTAGTGAAGTGTTGGCTTGCGGAGGTCTCTTCTCCTGGAATGTTAGCACACCGAGATATTCAGTTTTGAAATGATATGAAATGATTTCCTTCAGCCTACAGTTACCATACCCCTGCCAAGGGGAATGCAAGAGATTCAAGTATTTCATATTTTTGGAATCAAACCACTACAAGCTTTACTCAAAGACACACTACAGTTAGAACTCTGTTATTCAGCATGCAGTGATAAAGAGTAGACCAGTGAATAGAAAAGCGGATGTATTTATGGGCTGTTTATGTCAAAAGTGTGGCATTTCTCAGGGTTTATATTTGAAAATTGTACACCAGATACAAATACTAAAGCCTTCAGGCATTTTGATTATCTCCTCTTTTTTTTTTGTATTTGTGTGTGTGTGTGTGATACATGTATTAATCGATAGCCTGGTCATAGAGTGAGTACAGCAGTGTGACACTGGTGAGTAGATAGATTGAATGATTTCTGTCTGAAGATTGAGTCTCACTAGGAGAAAATATAGAAGTCAGGAACACCAGTGTTCATTTATTTCTTTAGTTTTAGCGTTTTAGTTTTCTATGCGTTACCTGTTGTCACTGTTGTCTTTATATGCTAAGGGATTGAATGGGATTGGGGTTAGGGTTATTTTATCTGTGAGGGAATGTAGACATTTGTGTAGGCTAGGGATAATCCTAGTGTTTGATGATCAAATTATCATAGAAGTCTACCCATTCATGATGACAATTTTGTATACGTATATTATGTTTGAGCCCAACCCATGACATTAGCAGTGGGCATGTCTAAATATGTTGAACTGATAGAGTAACAGAACTACATTCAGGGAACTGAGCAATATTCTCTGGCTCTGAAGACACAATGAACAAAACCACAAGCTTGTCTTTCAGGTTTGAACAGTTCTGCAAACTTCAGAGCATGGTGACTTTCTAACACTTGCTTCTTATAGCTGATCAGAACATATATATGTCTTGCACCTAGGGCAAATGAGTCAGAAGTCGCTCTGGGAGATTTGGAGTTACGGCTGATTTTAACTATTTTCCGACTGAGATATAAACATTTTTTACTTGTTTTCCACAAAACAAAAATTCAGCCTTTGTAATCTGAAAAAAAAATTTGTTATCTGAGTTGGAAAATAGTTGAAAACGGTCAAAACTCAGGATTGCCCGGAACCACCTCCAACTCATTTGCTATGGGCACAAGACATAGCCAATAATTTATTATTTTTTTTTTAAACTAGTTTTCAAAAGTAAGTTATGAGGAAATGATGTTTAGAATTTATTTTGTGCCTAAACTGAAAATCCCATAATTTTGCAGATTGAAAATATTCCCGGCAAAACCCTCAGAAAAATATGTTGAAAGGTGAACAGAATTAAAATAGTAGTTTTATATCTTTCAGTGCAGTACAGATATTTACCGTCCTTGGAAGTTGTAATACTGCTGTATTCAATCTGAAGGAATCTGGAGAGCTGTAAACAATTGTTTGGCATTCGCTTTGGGCATTATTAATTGACTGGTGGAAAACTGCTGAAATCAGCTAGTCAGTGAAGATGTCAGCCCTATGATAATTAGAAGTTAGCCACATAGGATCTCTGTGGAGAAAAATAAAAATGTGATCATAAACACTGTATTAGTATGGATTCAACCTTTCCCTGTATCCTTCCCTCCAAACACACCCGTCCTACACAAACAATTTAAATCCCTGTCTGCATGTTCTTTTTTTTTTTTCTTTTTAATTTATCCTTTTTTTTTCATTTTAAGAAGGAAAAAATGTGGCATGCTGTTTCTTAATAAGTCAGAGTTCAGTTATCATTTACACACAGTTGTCTGTCTGAAACATCTTTATCAACATCCTCTCTCTCTTCCCCACAACCGCACAATATGTAAGGGATCATTTGGTGACAGACAATGTTCAGTTTTAAACGATACATATCACAATGTCATATATGATTTTATTTTATACAAGAGCATGTTATCCCCTTGCACTTTTCTCAGTGCAGTTTTTGTCGATAATTTTTGTTTTGTTTTTTATTTATTTTTTTTTTTGTGTACGTTATATTTTGTGGTGTTTTGTATTTTTCTTTTTCATAAAGACAGCGATCAAAGCAATGCAATCTCCTGTTTAAACTGTATTTCATTTCATCCATAGTTTATGTATCCATCATTTAGACATAGGCTATGTCATGGCACCTGCTGAAATGAGTGGATGTCAAATTTTAGTGTGTAAAGAGTGAGTGATGTCACAGAATAGAGTAATAATATATTTTGGTGAAAGAAAATTATCATGCTGTGACTCTTTACTTGCTGAGATGTTTGCATTCGGAATTCATTCTTGTGACCCCATGGTCAGGAAAACCTGATTTTCCTCAACAGTCTCGTCCAGCTCATTTCACTAGGTGATGTGACATATACATATAGAGATGTCATGCTTGAAAGTTCCCTGTCAGTAGTTGTAATTGAAGCAAACTGCACAAAACAAAAAACAAAAAAACATTTCCATGAAGTTTATGAGATAATTCTACAGGTGGCTGAAAGGGGTATAGGGGGTACAGTAACAAGTTTATGAAATATGCAACAATAAGCAAAACAGACTTTGAAACTGTAAGAGGTAAATCATTTCTTTTTGTGTGTATGTATTTCATCCTGCAAGAATTTGCTCACAGATAGAGGAGAATATATATATATATATATATGCCCATCAGCTTTTACTGTTAGCATAAGCCATTGTTGTATATTTATTATTTCACTATAGTCAAAGGAGGCCTACATGTATTTGTTTTCTATTTTGTCTTGAGACTGAACGAAATGGATCCATTGTCAGATTTTGCATGTATGGAGTTACTGATGTCAGCAATTAAAAATTGAGTGCTTTTTGGTGTTGGTGATCCAGCCATTGGGCCATTGTACCGGGGATCAAAAGTTGCTGGTTTGAATCCTGAAGGGACTTTGTCCTTGGGAAAGACAATTTTCATATATTTCCAGTCTCGCCAGACTAAAATGGGTACCTAACTATAGACACTGAATATTATTCTTAGACTGATAAGGATTTGACCACCTAACAGACAAACATCTTGTGTCCTCAGGAAACTGAGAATGTCTGTTAGTATCTCCTTTGGGTTTGTGGGGGGTAACAGTAGGTTGTAAAGCACTTAGAGCTTGTACTGTATGGGGATAAGCGCTCGAGAAATGCTCTGTATTATTGTTATTATCGCTTTACTTGGATGATGAAAACTGTACAGTAATAACATTTCTGTGTCAAGATAACCTCTCTGAGTTCACTCCTCTGTCCTGTCAGTCAGTCAGACCCAGTAGCTTATATTCAACTAAGCACAGACCTGGAAATCTCCAGTGGAATATTTGTACCCCCTGCTAAAAACAGAATGCTCACTTATGTGAAATCCCACAACAATAGTAGAACACAAGATTTCAGGAAAACCCAACGCAGAAGTACGTCAAGCATTTTCCTACATCGTTCAATAATTTAACACTGCTCACCACTGTTATTATTTGGAGGGCATCTAGCTTCAGTAGGCTCGCAGCGAAGAGTTGTAGTCATACATTTCGTAGCCACCGTAACAGGGTCAGACAAAAAGTGAGGCAAACTTGTGAACAGCTTAGTGTTTGTACCCCCTGCTAGAAATAGGTGCGGGGATTTCCAGCCTTTTCCTTGGTCGGAACAAATCTATTTTCTCAACAAAACCGTCTTTGACATTTGATTCATTTCCTCCAATGGTGAGGCGATGGTTTGTTTCATAAAAATGGTCAGATTTTTTTATCCTCTGTGACAGCAAAGACCTTTTGTTGACCTCGTCTTGTATAACATACCTGTACATGTAGATATTGGTATAAAAAGTCATGTCTCCTAGATGTAGATTTTGATTTATACTTACTAATTTATTCTCTCATATGTATTTCCATTTCCCATGTGTTGCTTTGAAGAAGATGATAAAAGGTTTTGTCATTGTAAGTCTTAAAAATTGGCCATCTGCAAATTTGGCTTGAAAAGCTCAGATATTTACATGTCATATATAGACAACTTTCAGTTTTTTTTTGGCTTTCTTGAATGTTTATTCTTAGGAATGGATCTGATCAAAGGTTTTCTTCATTATATTTTGCATCTGTAACACAGTTACCCTTTTACATAGTGGTCCAACATGGTAGGGAAGGACCCTTCAAATACCTTCAGGTATGTAATACCTTGTCTTTTATCATGACTAACTATTATTATAGAAACTCTGGTGATTTCTGTAGTTTCTGCTGACATTTTTAAGGTTGATGAACTTTTCCATGGTCACGAATCATTTCCAACAGGAGTAGCTATTTATTTGTGAAATGAAACAGACCTGGGAATATAAGGCCTACTGATAGGTATTCTACTTTGAACACAAATTTGGAAGGACCATTCTTGAAACTTACAATGACAGTACATTTTGTTGTCCACACAAATATTTTTGTATTTATGAAAACTATGCATGAGTACATTTTTAATTGTTCCATAGGCCGTGTTGACAGTTAAAGAAACACTGTGTTAACATAGCATATGTTACATAGGATAGGTTCAGTCAACAGAAGCAAGGGAAAAAAATTTGTAGATAGTACCAGGTAGTTTGATTTTTTTGGTTTTTGTTTTGTTTTCAGTGCTATTTTCTTTAGAATATAGGGTATCTGGAGACAGTACTCCATATCAGGTATGACAGGGTCAGTCAGTCTAATAGAGAGATTCTCAGGCAAAAAGTGAAATAAAAAGGCAGAGGTGCCCATGTTTAGTTTATCCAGGGAAGTGTGGAGATATCTGAATGAGGAAAAATATTTTAAAATGTCTACTTTACTTTTAAATTATATATTTATGCCTTTGACTTTCACTGATATAGCTATGCATGGAGGCAGCCATTGTTTTTATGTAAGTTCATAAGAAGGTACACGCACATATGCCTGCAGTTGGTGAGTGGTTGGTCTCGTAATTTTCAACCAGTTGAAAAGTGGAAAGGCATATAATGGGAGTAGCTTAATTTTTTTTACACTTATAGTCCCTGCCACATTTATAACTGCAAGTTCTAACCTTACACCACTTATTCCTTCATTGTAGGCATTGAAGAATTAAGATATAAGATATTGAGATACATTTTCAACGTTTTAATTGGTGATGAAAAAAAAACAAAACAAAACAACCTCTGATTCTTTTTTCAAACTTTGAATTTTGAATTTGACCGTTTGCATGTCCATATCCCTCTTGTGTTTGGACCAGACTGTTTCAAAGTTTAGCGGAGATACTGCAAGGATAGTTTTTCTCTCTCTCTCTCTCTCTGTCTCTCTCAATGTCAGCCCATTGCAATGGTCGTCACATAATTATCAGGTCTGTTACAAATGTGAGTGGTCATGTCCCTCCTTTTCTCTCTTTGTTCAATGATCGTTTACTGCATCGGTACTTCTGTGGATTTCCACACTAGCTTGGGACTGACCAAGAAAAAAAAAAAGAAAAAAGATCCAGATTGTTTCTTTTTCTGTTCAGTTGTTCTTTAATGCAGCAGGAGTCACATGTTTTTCTAGGTTGGATTAGGAATAGAAGTAAAAGATCTCGATGTTTCTGGCAAACTTATTGTTTTGACTGCCAACATGAACAGAGGATGCTGTCAAGGACTAGGTGTATATTTGAAGTATTTGAAATTTACTATTTTGTCAGCTCAGATTACGACCTCCATCATTATTGTTGTTTAGAACTGTGCAATCAGTGGAATCTGGACAAATCCAACTATTCATAAATATTTTAATTCATAGGATTTAGGTAAAAATCATTCGAGAGAGAGAGACTATCAGACTATCACTTTGATGATGTTTTAAATTTGTATTTCAAATACAGACACATGTGTTTCCCTCCTCTTTGTTTAGCACAATGCTGTATGAAATGGAGAGGTAACAATCACACATGTAAGCTCACAATTTTCTCTTTTTTTTTTTTTATAATAGTTTGGCCGAAAAATTGGTGAGACCTGAAAGAAATTGATCACAATTGTGAATTCTTAATGATCTCTGTTAATAATAATAATTGTTAACAAATTGGCAAGACAAGAAAGTTAAGTCAGCACCACATGTGAGATCAGAGGCACAGTAGTTTGGTGAAAGAATTGCAAGGCAGAGTCCATATCCTGTCTTCAGTGGAACCAAACTTCCAGTTCTACCAAAACTTTCAGATTTGTACTTGATAATTTCCCAGACCAGCTGTCAGTAATGATAAAATTTTGATTCATATTGAGTGCCTGAGTAGAGCACTTATGTACATGTATTTTTTTTTTTTTTTTTTTTTTTAGATGGAGTAGGGAAAAGGAAGGAGAAGAGGGAATGAGGTGGAGGGCTATAGAATTTTATGTTCACTTTTAATGTTGCAAGCTAACTAGTCTGTGAACAAACTCTGCCCAGTCGCAACTTTATCAATGCATATATGTCTATGTTGTCACCAGCTTCATCATTTATTACTGTAGACTTTTCTGTGTATGCAGGGGATTTTTCTGGTGACTGATTTTCAGGTATTGTTATTGCTTTCATTAATTTATTCATGTCCTCTCGATCACTTAATTTTGCCAGAGATTATGAGCCTTGTGTACATTAGATTAAGTTAAGTATTGCCTCGTCCATCACTCGCCTCAGCTTCATACGTAGTCAGTTTCATTCTCATCATCTTTTTTAATGTGGTTGTTATTAGATGTCATTTTCTCATGCATTGCTGTCATTCATGATAACCTTCACCCCATTGCTTGCATTCATGTGTCACCCTCAAATTCTCTGCTTGTCAGTCCAATGTTCAAACCACACCCAGTTTACTGGGATTCTTTTCTATGTGTGTGTCTGTTTCTCTGTCTGTTTGTTTGTTTATTTCTTTTGATGTATTATCAGTCATCAGATGTGAAGAACTCATTTTTGTCTCATATTATTTTTTAAAAACATGGACAAAAGCAAAACATATAAAATAAATAAATTACTTGTGTTTCTACTGGAGGTTTGGAATTCATGTGTGTTTGCAAATAACTTGTTGTGGTGTTTGATTTTTTATTTTTAGTTGTTTTTGTTATGGTTGTGTGTGTTGTGTTGTTGTTGCTGCAGATATGTTGTTTTTGTGTTATTGCTCCTGTATGTCGACAATGTCGTTGTTGTGTATGTTTTGAGTTGGCTGCTTGTAATACTAAGAAGTTCTGGCTATGCTCCTTCACTTCAGCCCCAGTGAACAATCTCCATCTCATTGACTTTTCTGTTCTCATTTGTTACCAGCTCAGTGTTCAGTAGCGCAGTCACATGTCCTTTGTGCTGCTTACACTTTCATAAAGTACAGGGTGGCGCATTGTCATGAACTTTCTTCCTGAATGTTGAATGGGTGATAGACGTGACGTAATAAGTGGTGATCAGGCGGTGAATGCGGATGAGACACACACAATGGTGGAGAAATCACAACAGA
>JBCEWB010000003.1:1237746-1287122 GCA_039654565.1 Peronia peronii
AAAAAGGGAGTAGTAGAACAGGGAGGAGCTGGGGAGGCAAGCTGCTGGCGAGTCCACCCCCCCCCCCCCCCCAAGCGAAGACATGATTTTTAAATGTTTTTCATTTATTTTTTTTTTTTTCTCAAAAGTGAAGACAGGATTCTTTTTTTTTCTTCCTCTTTTTTCTCTCGTTTTCTTTTTTTTTTTTTTTTCAAAAGTGAAGACAGGATTTTTTAAGACAACAATTTTTAATTTTTTTTTTTTAAACAAAGAACCATCGAGATAACCTCCTCAGGAGGTTGAAAGATGTATATAGAACGTATCGTAACGTCTCAGTTCTTGATGAATTTATCATCAAGGACTTGGAATTTACACTTACTAATTGCATTGTCTGTTGAGTGAAAGCATCCTGGCTTCCCTGCTCCGACTTTTGCAGTGTATTTTTCTTCTCTTGGTATATATAATATACCTTAGTTGGCTCTTTGTTGTTGTAAAGATGGAGGAAGTATTCACTTCAAGCTCAGGAGAAGGATCTGTTCTAAATGTTCCAGCAGTCACATAGTTGTGGATTCATTGGATTAAAGTTGTGATTTCTCAGGCAATAGAAGTGATATACAGTGATCCCTGCCTAAGAGCCGGGTCACCTGGAAACAAAACAAAAGCAGGCCCATAGACAGACAGCCTTTTACGCAGATCAGAAAGTTACTCAACCACTGTCTCTTGTCTGCTTTGTAAGTTGATCATGACCATTAGTTAAAGATTTCTCTGTGTGAATAAGAGCAGCCTTCTACGTTGTGTGTGTGTTTTGATTATATCAGACAGTTACCAGTCTCTCTTGGTTTGAATTTCATCAATAATCCCCAGCTTCTCTTAAATACTGAGTGAGTTTCAATGCAATGATATCATTGTTGAATGAAACATGATACACATACCATGACTTACCAGAATGCAAACCATTTGTACTGTATGGAATGCTGTTATGCTACTTTTGGTGCTACTTTTTGGTTGGGTGTAAAATTTAAATATGTGAATACTGAACGATTTAAGATCCTTGAGTGTTGGCCTCTATTTAATTAGATTTTCAAAATCTTATGGACAACAATGGTTAGAAGAGGCAATACATACATTGTTTCAAAGTTGATTGGCACATGGAGTTTCACCAATTCACAAACATTTAGGTAATTTAGGTATTTCAAAATTACAGCAAGGAGTCAACAGTGGTGTTGGATTAGTTATCTGCAGTACATTTTGTTTCACATGACCAACATTCATAAGTCTTATCTGCTGCCAGCTCTACTGAGATGATTTGCATGACTGTTGGCTATAGAGTCTTGAGCTTGTAGGGCCAAGCTTTGCCTGGCTACTGTCCTTGTCCACGACATTTGTCATGTGGCATGCAGCATCCAGAGCTATAGTCTTTCCTACAATTTATTCTTTAGATATGTTTTGATTTTGAAAACGATATATTCTTCAACTGTATGAGAACAAGTCGGTCCTTTTTTCTTTTAATCAATAGGAATAAAGTCTGTTTAAAATAAAAAAATAGAGAGATGCAAGCATATAAATATATTTATGTTTCACAACTGAAATATTAAAGAATTTTAATTAAAAGTACAGAATATGTTATCATCAGGGAACACTTTTTCAGTGATTGTAATCAGGATAGTCTGTTATTGGAGAATGATAGCAATACAGAAAAAATATTCATGATTATTTTACAAGTGATTGTGATGATATATTCAATACTACAAATTTTTTATCATTTTGTTTCATACTTATCTTTTACATAAAAGATCTAATAGAATGTAGCAGTTTAACGGTTTGGAGATTATATCACTGCAGATGAAGTTTTTATATATATTTCATTAGATGGTTGAAAATGAGTCTTGACACAAATGTGAGAGGTGTAACTGTCTAGATCTGAATCTCAGCTGTCGATGCTGTAACATAATGTGCTCTTGATGTCTGTTTGTTTTGTTTCCCTGTCTCTTCCTCATTTCTTTGCCACCTCAACAATTTGTCCCCTTGTTTGTCCCTCTTTTGTATTTACTTCTTCCTGTTTTTCTGCTTCCCCTGTCTTCACCTCAGGTCTCCTTTTAAGTAGAGTTTTAAAATAGGTTTTCATAAACTGTTTGCTTTTGTTTAGCTTTCATCTTTGAACATTTTTTTAAAAACTTCTTCGGATAGCCTTATGCTTTAAGATGTCATAAATCAGTATTGATTGTGTGTAAGTTTCTATTGCATTGTCTAGGTCTGTTTATTAAACCGCCTTGGTCCAGTAATATTTTTTCCAGTTGTGGACATGCCTAAAAAGCCCTCATGAATTTAAATGCTTATGATTTAACTTTTCATTGAGAGACTGATCGTATTTGATTTTGACCTTGTCGAGATCAGTTAGGGCATAATTTCTTTTCATTCTTTTTTTCTTTTATTCAGTAAGAAAAGAATAATCTCTTGGTCTTTTCTGTGAGTTTATTCAAGAAAGTCTCTTCCCCCCCCCCACAAAGGGAATATTTCCTCTTTCCTTATTTAAGATGCTGCTGGGTATGAAGAACTGATATTCATTAAGAGCACAACATTTTAAACAAAAATATTCTCCAGTTTTTATTGACTTGCTCAAATAGCGTGGAGAACAGAAGTGTCAAAAGGGTCAGGTTTGGGCTGTTTGCTCACAGTCTTTTTGTTTGCTTGGAACATGCTGGCTAAAGGCTTGAATGGATTTATCCTCACAGTTTATTGTGTCTGTAGCTATCCACCTTTTGGTCAGTGGAGCATGGGCTGTGAAAACTAATGGATATAGGATGCTGCACTAACTGATGAAAGTGAAATTTATATTGATCCAAGCCTTGATAAATAACTGGAATTTTGTTTGTTTGATTTTGTTGTTGTTGTTTCAATGTTATGTTTTTCATTGCGGAGTTGGTATGACAGTACAATAGCATTGCCCAAATTTGCATTTATTAGTTGTGATTATGATATTTTCTCTCTGTCCTGTGGGCTTGCAGTGAATGTGTTTGCTAACCTGTTTCTATTTCTGCAGGCTCGTATTGGGAAGATGAGGTTGCATTGAATATGGAAGGTATAGCCGAGCACAAACTGCCAGCTTGTGTGTGCATTGTGTGTCTGTGTGTGTGCCGAGGCCTAGCACATCACAACACATGGATTGTATCACGCTGAGTTTGGCTAATCCATAATCTTCTTCATCAACATCTTATCCCCCCCCCCCCCCCACCCCCCATCCCCTCCTGATTTATCAATGTCAATGATGGTACTTCTCAGATTTAACAAAACATTTTAGAGTCACTCATATCACACGAAGATAGAACAAAAATTGGATGTATAATTTTGAGATATGTCGAATATTTCCCATTGGAAGTAACATTTTGTTATGTGTAATTTTAATTTGTTATGTTTATCAGAGATATATTTCAGTGTCAAGTGTTTCAAAACGAAAAAGTGTTTCTAGATTAAAAGTCCACAAACAAATAAAAAAAAAAAAGAATTAACATAAAGTTTCTTATTTTGTAATTTACTGTTTCTTCAGTTGATCCAAAGCCAAATGTCAAACTTAATTCAGTGTCGTTGATTTAACTTTGGAGCATTTGTTATTTTTATTCCATGTTTTTTAAAATGAGGCCTTGACAGGAATTGAGTGAAATCACATGGCTTGTAGTCACATTTTCACACTGTGTACTGTTTTAAAATTTTAGATGTGTAAAAATATTGTGGTGACATAACTGATGCAATTTATCTGAAGTTGCATATGATGACAGTCACTTTAAATAAAATTCTCTCTGTAAATCGCAAACTTTGTGTAAATAAGGATTGCCCCTCCCTCTGTTAGTCACAGGAGAAAGGTGTTACATCTACTCCAAATATTTTTGTTAAGTTGTAGAAGATTCGCAGAACAGACACCAAAAAGGAATCGAGGATTACAAAGATAGTGTGAAGAATAGTGAGAATAAAGCACCATCAGTCGGTGCTAGTGTCAGTGTTACAGAGGTTCCAGTGAAAGAAAGTGGAATGCAAAGCATCACAGCTTTATAGTTCATCTGAATCACTTGATTTTTAAAATCACATGGGTTGTGCTGTTTTCTGGCTTCCTTAGATAGTGGCTAGGCTCTTACTGTGATGAAGATCTAGAGCACTGAGTGTCTGTTTAGAATTAACTCCTTTTTAACAAGTCCGGGAACTTTTTGTGTTGGCCCTACTATCTTAACATAATTATCTATGTTTCAGCATACATAATTGCAGTTACTGCTGTTGTATTGCCATTCTATCAACATTGTCTGACAACTAACACTTGAGTTCTGGACGGAAGGGTTTTCTGTTACACATTATTTGATTTATTTCCCAATCATTCTTAAGAATGAAAACTAAACCATAATAAAATCATTTCAACAGATGGGTGATGGAACTCGAAATAATGCATTCTTTCACTCAAAAATCTGAAAAAAATGTTTAAAGGAGTTTTATGGGTAATCTCACAGGACAAAAGAATGAAGATTTTTTATGTCAATATGATCTGTTAAACTTGTGATTGAAAGGTGGAGATAATATTGTATTGTATGTCCATTTCATTATGATAACAGTATCTTTGTTTGGACATTGCTTTGTTTGCTATCAGGACAGATATATGGGATTAACTTATTCCCTGGAAAACAGAAACCTTTAAAATAATTATAGTTAGAATGCATTATCTTTTTACTACATAGTTCATGTAATAACATAGTTATAACTTGTCTACCTTTGTGTCCCCACTTCTTCCTTTTCCTCTGTTGGAAGTGGTATCATTATTGTCAGTGATTCAGGTGAGGTCAGCTAAGGCCATTGTATTTTCTTTTACTGGAGTAGGACACCAGGAGCCCAACCATTTGACCTGGTTCAGACATTTAGCTCCTAGTCTACAAAAACAGTTTCAAAGTCTCCTGATTATATTAGGGGAAGGGGAATTTAGGGGGCAAAAAAAGAATGAAACGAGATGAACAATAGATCAGTGATTTTGAAAACATCCAATAGTAATTATGGTGCTGTGGTGGGAAATTGTCCACCTTTGCTTCATGTCCAGTGAAGAATTCACAAACCCATCATTGTCCAGGGAGTGGCTCTTAAGCCATAATGAGAATTATGTAACAACTGACACAGACTACAGTAGCAGTACAGACAATTTTGCTTTTCAATTTGCTTGTGTCTCAGGATTGATTTATTATAACTTCATTCTAAACAAGATAGACATATTATACATTTTTTTTCAATTATTTTATTTTAAAACATATCAGAAAATTTTTGCAAAGGGCAGAGTGAAATACAAATCCTTGATATGCTTTCCTTGATGTGGCCACCAAAGTCAAAATGGGAAATTGTTGTTTGTTCAAGCTCCAGTTATCTCAACCGCGCATGTTGTCAGTGTCTTTCTAGAAAGCAAGGAAAATTTGGGGCAGGCTCAGGATTATTTATAAATTTGCATATTGTTGGGTTTTTGTCGGTGGGTTTTGTTGTGTTTGTTTCCTTTGTGTGTATGCTGGAAAGTGATGTTTTTAGCCAGACCTTATGATTCAGCTAGCCTTGTTTTCTGTCTCCATTATTTGCCAGCTCGCTGTCCTCCTACTCCTCTTATTCCTGTTCCTCACCTCATAGATATGACCCTTGTTTTTCTCTAACATGTCTAATTTGTCTGTGACTTTACTTTGCTCCACCTTTCCCCTTCTTATCCACTTCTTTTACAATATTCAACTCTGTTTTGTTTTGTTTTTGTTTTTTTTTCGTCCATTATTTTCTTTCCTATTCTCTCAAGTCTTATTTAGGTTCAAGTAATATGTTGACAATGTTAAGATTTTGAGAACAAAATTTAAAATGTCTTTCCTTTCAACGGGTTAACACATGCGCAGATTTATACATAACAGATGCTCAGATTAATGTATAACAAATGTTAGGATTTATGTATTACAACTGCTTAGAGTTATGCACGAGATTCAAGCCATCTGAACTATAGGGTATTGTGTTACTAATGACATAAAATGCTCATTAGAAGGAATGTGTGTTGATGAATCAGAGACACTTAAATCTCTAATTTAATTAATCTGCTGTCTGTGAACAATATTTTTTTAAGCAGCATCTGTAATAATGCCTGAACTCCATGACAAAGAAACCTTTTTTTACACTGTCTTAAAAAAAAAGATAATAATGTCCTATATTTTTTTTTTCTCATGGACTAATGTTCACTGACTGTTTGTAATTGTATGGTTTATGTCACAGATTGGGAGGATGTTTACGCGAATAGTCCACTGTATATTATAATTTATTACAAATTGGTATTGATTGTGACTAATTTTACTGATTATAGAGAATTCTCTGTCTATTATTATAAGAAAAATATGTGTGAAATAACAATATCTATTTGTGTTAAATTGCCTACTGAAAAAAGCCATGACAAAAACAACAGCCAAAAAGAATATAAAACTTACAATTAGCTGTTAGCTGTGATGTTCTTACAAGAATGAGAATGAAGACTGATTGATTACTGTGGAGATTCAATTTTGGACACTCCCATTTTTAGAGTAGAATATGAACTTTGAACTTGGTAAGGAGCACCTCACGCAGAAATTTTTGACATAGTGATGTTGAAAATGTATAATAATTTAGATTCACTAATCTATTTCATTTGACATATTCTTGTTTTTGTCTGTGCAGATGATTCGCCCCGTGACCCATCGCTGGTCCTCATTCTGAAATGGGGTGGGGAGCTCACACCTGCAGGCCGAATCCAGGCAGAAAACCTGGGCAAGGCTTTCCGCACTCTGTACCCAGGTGGCCAAGGTACAACTGTTTTTTGTCTTTTTTTTTTTGCTGGAACACATAGAGGATTGATGAATGATTTTGTGTGGTAACATAGCAAAACTCAGCCATGCTCTTCTCACATTACAGGTTGGAATCTTATTTCATTTCAAACAGTTTTTTTAGTTGTGATTCAGCTGCAGACACAAGCCATCAATTGTAGTCAATTTGCGTTTGTTTTTTCCAAACATCTTTTCCAAACATAAGTCAATTTGGAGTTTGTAGAGATGAAGCAAAATGCTGTGAAATTTTATAACAATGACATACCTCGATGTTTGTAGCAATCAGAAAGAATTTAGTGAACTTGCAAAGGAAGGAATTGACAACCACATTTTAACTGGCATTCCTTGCCATGTTTTCTGGCGACAGGTCAGTTTGAAGCACCAGGTCTGGGATTCCTACGTTTGCACAGCACATTCCGCCACGACCTGAAAATCTATGCCTCAGATGAAGGCAGAGTCCAGATGACAGCGGCAGCCTTCACCAAGGTAAAAATAAAGATAACACATTACAATTGCAATCTTCTTTCTAATCTAAACATAGTGAGAGACATAATATAGTTAGAAAGCTGGCATCAGTCATCTTTGAAATAAGGTCGATAACTATATTCTGTATTTCATATTGGACATGTAAGAGAATCTGTTTCAAACTGGAAATGGTTATGATGGTACAAAATGGGCTTCTGTTCTGACAAATGCACAGTTGAATTTAGTACACTTTGTATGACTTCAGGAGTAATATGAAGTTTTTCTAGAGGCAATGTGATGTTGTGCCATAAGATAAGAGTCAAACGCATAAATGCTTCAGTTACCTGGTTCTACATCTTACACAGTTCCTTTCATATCCTGTGACGTATCAGTAGTTTTAGATTTTTAAAAGTAAGATGGTCCTGCCATCTAAAATGTCAAACTTGAGTATTTTTGGAGCTTCATCTCCTAATTAAATTCCTAACTTTGTAGCAAAATTAGATTGCCAGACAAAAACAGTATCAATTTGTTGCCAGTTCAGTAAGGCAAATTGTATTCTGAAAAGCAAAAAACACTTAAGAGTATGTGTTTTGCTTGAAGAAGGAATCAACGGACTCATTAGCAACGTAGCCATTACAGTTTCACTCATCTTTCCATTCTCACTTGTCTGAGATTGCCCATGTTTTGTCAGTTTTAGGCACTGTCATTTATACTGCAACTATGACTTTAGATAGAAGGTTTCTCTGTCTTTATGAATGTTATCTATTTTGCCCATGTTTTTTTCCTTGCAGGGATTACTAGCCTTGGAAGGGGAACTAACTCCCATTGTTGTCCAGATGGTAAAAAGTGCCAATACAAATGGACTTTTGGATGGGGAATCCAATACTTCCAAGTACCAGATTGTGTAAGTTCTAATTTATAGAAGCAATATTATTTTTTAATATATTGTAGAACAAAAGGGTAAATATGTACAGTAATATCTTTGTCAGATGAGACTGTTAGATAGCATATTGGTCACGACCATCCCACAGTGATGTAAGTTATTATTAACTATTTTGAGAAAGGGACAAAAATCATTTTGCGCAAAAGAACCTTGCAGTATATATAATGTTCATGTGGCAGACAACATCTATATACTGTGTGTTGTAAATGCACTGTGGGAAACTGTTTCTGTAATTGGGTTACCGGTGGAGTGATGATTATGGCTAAAAAAAAAAAAGACTGAGGCCGTATGATTATTTGTTAAGCGATATTAAAGTGCAAGTTTTAAAATGGTTCCTCTGCCTTCACTCATGTGTGATGTAGTTTCATGTCTGGTTTTTTAAAAAATTCATTATTTATTTGGTAACCCTAACTATTTTACGCACAGATGCTATATAAAAACATGTTTATTACTCAACAGTGTGAAGGAAAAACTGAAGGAAATCTTTAATCAAGACAGGGATTTCAACGAGCATGACTATCAGAAGGTGGGAACAGATACAGATTTGCTGAAACATCTCCAGTCCAATCTCTCCCCCGATATAAGAAATATTGATCACCAACAGTGAATAGACCTAATTACAAAATCTCAATGCATAAGTTTCAAAGTGACCGCTTTTAAAATATTATTATTTGACTTAGGAAAAACATTTTGTGGCCCAAGGATTCTAAGAAATTATTTTTCCAAAATGATGTGATTGAGATAAAAATGACCTATTACATTTGGAGTATCAGAGAAATCTGTTGGATGCTTATATTGTTTTCAGCTTTTTGCTTGCAGTCATGAGTATGGTCAAATAGATATCTTGATTTCAAAGACTTCATATAAAGTGAGAAATAGCAAGGGGCCCAGATTGGGTATATTTAGTCAAGTATTTCAATCAGTCAATCACTCAATCAGTCAGTGCTTCAGATTTGATTCACCTGAATTCATTCACTCAGAAAAGTAGTTGGTCAATCAATCAATGCTATAAATTTGGCATACCTGAATTCAATCATTCAGTCAAGTGCTCAGTCAATCAATCTGTGCCACAAATTTGGTTCACTTGTGCCCTTCACAGCTTGCAGCCACCAACAGCATCTCCCTTGTGAATGCCATGGAGTTTGTGAAAAATCCCTATCAGATGTGTGTACGAGTCCATGAGATGATCAAAGAAATAACAGCCCGCATCCGCTGTCTGAAGATGGAGCTCAAGTCCAGAGGTAGCATAGATGGCTATGAGTCTATAGTGTCTTTGTGTGATGTTACTTGTAATGGCTTGTCTTTGAGTTTGTTCTATCTGACCTCTCTGTTACCTTTGAAATTTACAGAAATAGATTATGTCTGATGCTACTAAGAGGGAGCTTCAATGGTGGCACAAGATCATTTGAAATCTGAAGAAAAGAGAAGATAAAAATTTCTTTGAAAATAAAAAAGATGTGTTGAAAGGCAGGCCTGTTCAGCTAGCAAATAGATTTCATAGACAGTCACTTAATTAGTGACAAAGAAATGGAACAGGCCAAGGCAAATGGACTACAGGGCAAAAAAATTCACATTAGATACAATTCTCAGTTATTTCATCTGTATGTTTAATTTGGTTTTTTGAATTTTTATCTGATTTTACAAACCAGATTTAACACTCTTTAATGGTGAATCCTGGGAATTGTTGATTCGCCGCTGGGCAAAACTGGAGAAAGACTTCCGGCTGAAAAATGGCAGATTTGATATCAGTAAGATCCCCGACATCTATGACTGCATCAAGTATGACCTCCAGCACAACCAGAAGACGCTCCAATTCAAGAGAGCTCAAGAATTGTTCATGTGCTCAAAGGCCCTGGCTGACATTATCATTCCCCAGGTAACATTCTTATCTACCTGTTATTATCCAACAAAGACAGATTACTGGAGTGGATGACCTAATAACAGATAGACGCTTTAGCTCCAAACTATGATCAATCTAAATATAGATGATAACATTTTTTGAAATACAGTGCAGACATTGGATAGCCAGAGGCATCAAGATCAAACTAGAAGGATGAATGAATATGAACTTTTACTCTGAAATAACTTGAAGATGATTTGAGGGCCAGTCCTTTATGCAGTCCTAATGGAGAATCATGAGATTTTCATTTTAAAGTACAATGAATTCTCTGTCACAGTCAGTATTGGATAGTTTGGCTAGACCTGGGAACATTAATAGAAGGTTCTCATCAGCTGTGCATGACACTGACATGCTATAAGCGAGTGCCATGAGTCAAGTGATTTATTTTCCATAAGAGAAGAAAAAAAAAAATTAAAGATCAGTTGTTCACTATTGAGACAAAACAAATTCGCAAAAGATATCTAAACAAGAAAGGATACAGTACCATGATATTAGGACTAGCAATATTGAACAATTTTTTTTTAGAATGGATGCTGCCTTAGTGTAAAAAATGAATTAATTATTACTATAAAATCCAACAGGAATATGGCATCACAAAGGAAGAGCGTTTACATATAGGACAGAGCTATTGCACACCATTGTTACGCAAGATTCGCTGTGATCTACTGCAGTGTATCAATTCTCCCACCACAGATGAAAGCACCACAAGGCTTGATTCAAAGTAAGTTGTGCTCAGCGTTTGCTCTTTTTTCTCTTCTGCATTCCTCCTGTTCTAACTTTTCATGTTATTTGTCATTTATCTTTGTAACACTTTGGTTCAGCAAGAGTTGTGTTGAAACTCTTTTGCTACTCTATTTTATTTTGTCTGTATAATTTGTTTGTGTGTATGTATTAACTCGCTATTTATGGGGAAATGTCTTTTTCTGAATCTCCATTTTTGTGTTCACGTGGCTAATGTAGGACACTTTCTCATTAGTGGCAAGCCAGGACAGTAGGTTTGTGTAGTGTAACTTCAAAATCAGAAGTCAGATAAAATGAAGTAGATGTATATGACAGTTTCGTAAAGCTGATTTTTTGTCAGTGACTTTTTGTTGTTTTACTTAATGAGTGTTATTTATAGAACATGAGAATTTCTTTTTTAATACTTGTTCAGCACCTAGAAACAACAAGCGTTCATGACCAGTGAAACAAATAAATGATTGATAATATGCTTGATAAGATTGGTTTCATTTGTGTGCCTTTTGCTATTTTTTTTTTTTGCTTAAGAGATCTTTTTTTATGTGAATTCAGTATAGTTATCCTTTAGTGGGACTTTCAGACAAGTTTTTTTTTTTTTTCTCCTCACTGTTGATGATTGAAAACTGGAAAATTTAGGTTTTTAAGACTTTCATTTGTTTTATTTCTTATTAAAATCCAGTGGTATATTTATAGATTTCCTTATAGATCAAAGATAGTATTTCTTTTCAACAAATGAACATGAACTGCAGCGTAATGTGAGACATTTTTTGTTTTTCAACAAATAAGCATGCCATTGTGTATGAGAAGCAAATTCAGTGGAGTCTAGCTTGGTTTATATCATGATCCTGCAGAAGCTATAAAGTAAACTTTTAGATATTATGTTTTCATTTTGATAGCACGAATGGGCTCAGTTACACTATTTTGTGTCCACAACTGATTTTGAAAAATCCATTGTCGATTCTTCAGTATTTGTAATCACATTATATACTGAAATTTATCTAGATATTTTTATATATCTTTATAAAATTTTATCACGCAGACAGAAAGAGTCTATTTGTTCATCAGAAAAGACACATCATAAAATATCAACACACAAAAACAAAAGGGTCTTAACACACAATAATATGCAGCTTGAACAGGTTCTCACTCACTCAGATTAATCATCTTCCCTTTTCTGGACTGATGGAGTGTACACAAGCATTGCAAAGGGAAGGGAGGGGAATCACTTGAGGTATTTTTGGAACATGAAAACCAAAGGACTGTATGGGAAAAAAAAACATGAATTCATAAGTTTCAAATAATCAAAGAAAAAGTGATTCTTTTTTTTTTCTTGACGGAACTGAACCAACAACCCTCCCCCCCCAAAAAAAGAAACTATCTGCTAATTTAAAAAAAAAACAAAAAAAACAGCTCATTGCTCTATATGTCAATTTTCATTAAATTTATTTGGAATGTAGATGCATGTTTTTGTTCTGTGACAAGATCATTTTGCATAGCTCAGTCAGTACAGCAATGGGGATTATTTTTTACCAACTCTGTTACTTCTCTTGTGCCAGACACAAGGGACATTGAACAGTGTAAAGAAAGAGAAAATCTCTTTTTTTGTTTTTCTTATCATTTAAAACACTGAAGACAAAACAAAGTTGGGCAAAATTAGTGTGATAAGATGTCATAAGACAAAACAAGATGAAGACAAAACAAAGTTGGGCAAAATTAGTGTGATAAGTGTCATAACATCATGAATTTAAAAAAAAAATAAATTGTGATGTACATTTTAAGCCTAGAGCACTAGAATAATTTTTTCCTCTTTGCTAAACTTGTTCAGCACACCTTGGCGAGACAGATGTTCCCATATGGAACAGAGAATGTGACGTCTAGTATCAGGCAAACGGAAATCATTGGACTGGTCAATAACCTTTCCATTTAAGTAAATAGTGGTCATGGCATACTTTGCACATTTAACCTTGTTTCCCATAGATTGGAGGCTATTTTTGGTTGTTCGTTTATTTTTCAGAGCAGTTTTATTGTCATTCCAGGCTATAGTTGTTTTTAGCTATTTATCTAGGAGCTGTAATTTTGCAAATGACCTATTGCCAAATAAGATCTGTTAAAAAATGTGAAAATTTCTGTTGTGTGATATCACTTTCAACAGACTGTATTTTGGAAACCACAATGAATTTACAATCACTCAAAATTTTACCAAACATCGTCCCACTGAAATAAGTTTTCTTTTTTCAGTGAATTTCTAGTTAAGTAAACGGAAAATAATTATGCAGAATCTGTTTTCCACTTTTCATACAATAATTTGACAAGAAGTGAGATCTGAAGCAAAGAATCATTTACCTCAGGGTGTCAAATGTTTTTTCCACCGCTTTAAAATCTACGGGTGGTTGTTGAAAAAAAAAAATATGAATTAATGTGACTGAAGAGAGACCTTTTATTCATTATTTGCTATTTCTCATGAATTTGACAGGATAAATATATATATAAGTTAGACATTTTTAAGTGCACATCATGTTCATCACATCTGCCTTTGGTAAATTTCACCAAATAGTAAAGACCTTCAACCTATCCTACAGCATCTGACATGGAAACCCATCATTAACTTACTCTCTGTTATATTTTGTTACCCCACCCTATGGTCCTCTATTCAAGATAGACACTTTCACTTAATTTACACTATAATTTTATGTTTCAATTGTCTAAAAAGATATGGTTTTTGTAACCAGTCACTCTGAAAGTGTGTGTGGTCATATCTGAGTCAGTTTTTATAGGCTGTATTCATTACATTGATTAGAAAGATCTGCAAAATGTTTTGTTTTTTACTTGTATCGTATGACCTATACGAATTTTTCTTATTTGGTAATGGGTCAGATAGGGTCATAAAAACAAAAGTTTTATTTAACTGTTTTGATGAAAAAAGCATTGCAAAATGGCATGATGTATATTATGTCATAAGTATTTCTGTTCTGTTCTGAAAACATTTATGCTCTCAACGAAGTAATGTGATTTGATTATGTCATATCCATGCATCTCACTTTCTAGAACATTCGAATGCCGTCATGCTCAAAATTGAGAATCACACATAACACAAATCATACATATCACAGAATCACTCATACGTATCACAGAATCTCATGACTCACAGAATCACACTTAGACTCCTGCAGAACACAGGCTCATACTTAACACAGATTCACATACATTGTATATCACAAAATCATACATCTCACAGAATTATATAATATAAAACTGGGCATATCACAGACTCATATAAGTCACAGATTTGCATATATCACAGAATCACATATCACAGACTCATATATATATATATCACGGAATCACACATATATCTCAGAATCATATATATCACAAAATCACGCATACCACAGAATCATACATTGGACCATCCACACAGCAGGTTCATAATTTTATAGATTCACACATATGAAATCACACATATCATAGAATCACACTTACACATCACTAAATCATACATGCCACAAAATGGTTCATATTACAGATCCATACATGTCTATATGCTCTGAATATCTCCTTCTGTTTCAGGAGAGTTCAGTTCGTTCTCCATGATTGCTTTGACATGGACTTGTGCGATGATTTCAGCATAGATGATAGGTGAATAAACAAACCAAACGAAAGGAAAATGGCTGGGGAAGAAAAGCTAATCCTCAAACCATATATTGCTGTCTGCTTCTTTAGGTTGCCACCTATCCTCAAAAACTGACAAAATGGTCATGAAATTGGGACTCTTTGTTTCTCTGTGTAGACAGAATGCTTATTGTGTTAATGATGGCCAGTGCGGTGGCTTGGATGTCTTCTGGACATTTACAATGCCTATCAAAGGAAAATTGTAATGATAAACAAAAGCTAATGTAAGTTCAGTGCTGTAATGCTCAAGCTTCATGCCCACGTAATGGTAAATTGTCAGACAGAAAAAAAAAAACTGTGTTCATAGGTCCATGGCAAAGTCCCAAGCACATCCTGCTATATCTTTTATTTTTTGTGAGTGTAAAAGGATATAACATGTATTTTTCAGTTTCTGTATCTTTTGATGAACAGTGGTGGAATTTTGTTTTCTGAAATGCTGGACAAAGTTATCACTTTGGAATCAGTGTGGATGAACTTTTGAGAGGCTGTAGCTATTTTCCAATATGTGAATTTTGCCTATAAGCTATGAATGTCAGAAATGGCCAGCGCTAACGGGAACCATTCACTTTGGACTGGTTCCTTTCTTTATAATTACATTTTTCTGTAAGGGCTGGGATAGTTGTTGGTTGTAACTTTTACTTTTTGAATGCAGAAGTTTCTTCAGATGATAATTTTGTCATGTTGCCAAAGAAAAAATATACAAATCCTTTGATTGAAACACTGGAATCTTAAATTGTTTTGAGTCGCTTACATTCATGGACTTGATTTTCATGCTCACCAACATATCACACATACTGACTTTTATGTTAGGTCCAAATATCAGGTACACTTATTTATTTTTGAGGGATTGACCATTTGACCACTGAAATTAGCATTATTGAGATATGTTCATTTTTGGGTTGATACACACACTGAGGGTCACCATTTTGCTCTCATTGCCAGTACTGTGCCATGCAGGTCAGACAGTGCTACAGACTCAAAGGGTTAATCATTCCATTCTAATCATTTATAGCTCAGTGATGTAATTTATTAATCCACACCTTGAGGGCTGTTTGTTTCTCAGCTGCATAAATGTGCACACTTGTTGAAGACATGATATTTATTTAGATAGAAGAGTCACACCCTCCTCGTTCAGTTCTTCATGTAAAACCAGACAAACTTCAGACAAAGGCAATGCAGCTCTTATTTATGACAACAGTTTGAAAGATTGAATTATTTCCAAATCTGAACTATCTCCATACATTTGTGAAACATAAAAGTCATCATACCTCCAACAAATCATTTATGAAAGTTGTTTGTGCTTTGCTCAGATTGCAGATGTGCATTTCCCAAGAGTTTTATATGTTTTTATCCCTGAAGTACTCAAAGTTCATATTAATCATTATTTGGCATGAACTGTTAAGTGGAATTGTAAGAAATTTGGACGATGGCTACACAGACTTCATTAATTATCATCTCAACAGAAAACTGTAACAGCAGAGAAACTGTCACATGTCATGAACGGTTGAATGGAATTTAAGAAGTGTTTCTTATGTCTATGTAGACTTCAGGAATTATCATTTTTCTGCAGAGAGCATGATCAAATGAAAAGACATGACTTTCCAGGAAAGCTCTTGTTTTGAAAAATATAAGTGATGTGTTTAATGGTGTAAAAATTGTCATACATTTCACCCTGTCATATTAGGGCACTTGAACTTTTTTTTTCACCGACTTTATGGAACAAATAGGATGACTCCTGGTCTTTATGATGACACATAAGATTTTGAAGGATGACTTTTAGAACAAACCTGCAGGTGGGTATGAAGCTGTGGTTAGATTTTTGAAAGATTTCATTGGTTATGCCAATTTTTATGAAGGATAGGATCAACTGCCGCTTTGTGATCATCTTGTGTCCAATCAAGTCCTTATGTTTGCACCCCGTCTAATTTTCCAGCTATGCATGCAGTTAATATGTTTGCACTGGAAGCCATAGATCACAAGTATATTGCTTCAACTGTTCAGAGGTTTGGGTTTTTAACAAATCAGACAACATGATGGCAGGTGTCTCATAGACATGCCGTGATTGTTAGAAATTATAAAATTGTCATCGTATGAAATGTTTAGATGTGAAAAGTAAAAGTGCCACAATGTTGAACAATTTGCTATCATATGAAATGAGATTTTCCTTTCACAATCAACTTCAGCCAGACATTGATCTTGTGAATAGATCTTTGGACTGTGGTTTATTTTCTGTTTTGACTCTTTTTGTGGAATATTTTAAATATGGTCTAAATATTGAACATTGAATTTTTAACGTTTATTAATCATATGATGACAGAAAGCAACCACTTCAAAAACATTTGCTAATGGAGAAATAGAAGTGACATAATGCTGAATAGTTTTGTCACACTGGCCTGTACAATATTGTTATGAATAGCAGTAGAAGGAGCTAATAATAATATAATAGTAATCATGGAGTAGCTGGAATGGGGACTTAGTAAAACAGCAGGAAAAATACCCTGCCTTCATGCTTTTTTTTTTTTCCCTGAGTTTGCATGTCCATTAGTTGACTGTTTTGGCAACATAGGTGATTACTTTAATTCAAGAAGTAATGGAAATAGATTATTTACACTAGAAGTGCAGAGAGAGCCATCTGCAGGTGGCTGACAGGTGAAAAGAGAACATAATGTGAGCCTAAAATTTTCAATGAGCCAGTCTGATCAAAGACTTACTCACTTTTCTCTGCTTTCGAATCACTTCAAATAACATTCAATAATGCATTTAGGAATAACTTGACAATTCTTGAACACGAATTAGCAGCTTTATTCCTTTATTTAGTTTCAATAAGACTACAAGTGTTAACAAACTGGCAAATGGCTATTGTTTTTGTTGAAAAACAGTGAATCATAAAAATGATCAGAAAAAAAATTATGTAAGTATGAATAACTTCTTACATCTGTTGCAACTAAATTATTGGAAGAGTCTGTCAGCTTTAAAAGATTGAGGAGTGATTATTCCTATTAATATTTCTGATGTTCCTCCTTTGGAAGATATAATTAAAAGACATCCATTTTGCTAGAGGCAAACTCCTACATCTGCTGATAAGTCACATTAGAGATCAGACAATGTAGGCTTCCAGTGGCAAGATTGTTGTCATCATCCAGTCCTGAGACATTGTCTGTGAATCATGTGTATCCTTCACCATGTAACATTTTGCAAGTGTCAGTGGTAATTCTTGAATTAAGTAAGTTATTATAGGCATGTTATCACTAAAAGTGGAGCAATTGTATTGTAACCCAGAGGTGGCAATTTAATATCCAGAGCTGCCTGATCCCTTTTTCTTTCATGCTCTTTTTATTATTATTTTTTTCAATCTTTTTTTTTTCACTGTGTCTTTTTTGCTTTTTATTATTATTATTATTACTACTAATTTTTTAGAGTTTTTTTTGTTTGTTTGTTTTGTTTTTGACTGTTTTTTTTTTTAAAGTTGTTTTTTTTCCCTTTTTTTTTTGTTCATTGGTTTATTTGGAAAGCCTACCTGATTGTGTGTCTTCTGTTCTGCTTCTGGAAGTGAGACCGTGACAAGAGATGACGAGTTTTTGTCCCTTATCATACATCACAAACAACACCTTTTCAGTTAAATCATATTTTCTTTTTTCTCATTCATGGGAAAAAAATTTGCATCTGTCTTGAGTTCACATGGCAGAAGATAAACCTGTATTAAGTTTGAGCCATTTGTGAGGAAGAAAGAAAAAATACAAATTCTCAAAAAGTTATTTGTGATGTGTATGTTAAAGGAACAAAAACATGTTCTTTTGTCAAAGCCTCAAGTTTGAAATATTTCATATTCTTCAAATACCATGCTATTACACTCTGGTATAGCTGATGTTGCTGCTAGCAGTGAAAAATATGTGATCCTGTGTGATGCTGTTCTTGAAAAACATGTCTAATTTCTTATAGCAGTGATGATTGAACAAAAGCGGACTTACTGATCATACATGGTGTTGACTGCGTGAATATTTACAGTAATTAAGGCAGTGTAATGGCTATGGAAGAAAGTAACACTGTCACAAGGCTAAATAATGTTGGCACATCGGTCTGTACTAGGATTGCCAGTGGATTTGTCAGTGAAAAAGAGTATATGGTATGGATGAAATCAGGCATGTACCAAAATCAAAAATTTATTTCAAAAGCATAATATTTTTTTGAGTTCATTATCAGGCAGTTGCAAGGAAAGAAAAGTTGTCTGTCATTTCATCCCAAATTTAGGTTAAAATTTGTATTTTTTATGTTTTAAAAAATTGTTCTCCTGTAAAATTTTGTAATGCGACCTACGATGTGGGATTGCCAAAGTAAAAAGCTTGCCGAACATTCACATCTGTAAGACGAAGAATTTAAAGGAGATATTGGTTCAGTCTACATAAGGAGGTTGTGAGACAGGTTTGGAGTTGTGGATGAGGGCACTGCAATAAAGTAGGCAAGAAAGGAACTGGAAGTAAATAATTCATAGGGATTGGGTAAGATTTATTCCACTTTGATATTATTTTTTTTATTGTTGTTTTTCTAACTTAAAGTGTCAACTGCATTTGAATAGAAACTCATATCAAGCAATGCAAAATATTGGTGATTGTAAAGAAGAAATATTTATAAATATATTATACTAAGTCAATGCTAGTATCAGTTAAAAAAAAAAATTCCTTACACAGTCAAGGAGGCTCTTTCCATACAAAAAGGCCAAGGAGATAACTGAAATAAATATATTGGCAGAATTATGAAAATGAGATTGAAAAAGTTTTGGCTGCATTCCCGGTCCCACATACACAACCCCTCGATACCATCCTCTCCCACTTCCTATCCTCTCCCTCGCTTCCCCCAAGACATTTCATCCTTGATTCCTTGATTCTTAATACCATTCAACTGGTCACCTATCCATAGCAAAGAAATTGTTTTTATCGGGAGTGATAAACTGAGAGAGTATCTGACAACTGTCTCGTCACAGAAAGAAGTTTCATTACACAGATTTTACCAAAAGTAGCTACTTGTGTGTGAAACTATTCGTATTTGTTTGTAGCCAGTTTTCATTGCCTTTTTTATTTTTATGAAGTAGTTTGTACTTGTAAGATGCCAGAAGATAGCTGTTTTCTCTTATAAAGGAATGTACAACACTGGTTGTCAGTGCACAGGAAATGCAAGGAAATATTCAGTTGTTATATCAGTTCAGTAATTTATTATTCATTGTAGTGTTGGAGAAAATCAACTATGAACATAAAGTTGTTTAGAATATTCTTCGAAAAAGACAAGTATTCACTCCATGCTATCTGTGTGGAATTGCTATTGATTTTGGACCCTTCTCTTCTCCTTCTCCCCTCCCCCACACACACAATATACCCTCATACCATTTTTAAAATTATTGTTCATACCAGCTATAAATGAAATTCAAGAAAAGGGTGTACAGAGGGAAATGAAAAAAAATGTTAGATATTTTGTAGTAGAGTCTTTGTCATAACAGAAATCTCTGGCATCACTTGACATGCTGAAGTTGCCTGCAATACTCTGCACTGAAGACTGAGAATTTGAATATACTAATCTACTTGGAGTGGGGAAGAATAACATCCATGGGATCAAACCCTTGCAATTTGAAGTTTGTGCATTACATTGTAGTAAAAGATAGTAATGTTTACAGCATGATTTCATAACTAAGATCTATCCAGTGTTTGCTTTGACAAATAATTTACCAGACCTACAACAATAATTGTTGTAATCTAAGCATTACTTTCAGGAAAGATAACTTGCATGTTTTATCAGTGCACTTGAGACTTGTGCATCGCCTTGTCTTATTTGGTCAGTTAATTATCTAATGGTGATGACTGCTACAAAAGCTTACACAGAAACATATCACATTAGGTGGATATCTAGTGTTTGGAAATAGTATTGTTTAAATCTGGCTTTGAAAAGAAAATTTAGTAAGTTGATAATATTGTTATTGTGTATCATTACAAATCATTCGCAAGTTATTTGAGAACCCATTCTATATCAGTATAGTATTGTATATATGAACTGGCCATAAATTTATGTTGTTTTCTGTTTTTCTCTTTTGTTATTTAGTTTGTATCATGGTCATGATAATGCATCCCAGTTAAATATTGTGGTGAACAATTTTGTTGATAATTTCTGTCATGATTTGCATCAGGAGCTACTAATTTTCTTTTTGCTTTGTTGTACCCTATAAAAATATTTATAGGACCTAATGATGCCACAAATCTATTGTTAATGACCGAGTTTCAACTAAAAAAAAAAAAAAAGCTATTTGATCAGTATTTTCTGTGAGCAAATGTTGAGATAATGGTGTTTTTCCGTGTTTAACAGCATTTGCAATGTTTAGCCTTAGGCCAATTATTTATTTTATTAGGTCAGATTTTGATGCAGTGTTTATTGAAATCTGACAGATGTTGTTAAGGACAACAGGCTGTGACCTAAGATGATAAGATGTAAGAAATTTAATGTCAATGCTTTCACAAGCTATATATAGAACACTCAAATCCCTGCAATATTAAAAGATACAGATTTTATTTGATCTATGATTTATGATTTATGTTTGTAGTGCCAGTCTTCTTTTATCTGAAAAGTAATTTCAATGCATGAAGCTGCTTCACCCTTGATATTTTGTTGATCCTTTGTTTTCTTTCTTTTGTAACTACCAAACCTCCTTTGCAATGCTGGGGAAAAAAAAAGATTCATAAATCTCAGTTGATAGGTTTGGTTCTTCGTGCTCAATATATTTCAGATACTTGTATTTTCTACAACATATATTTGTCATGGATGTCCAATAGAATAGATAGTACTTAATCAGTCTGTATTGTTAGTTTGCCACTTTTCTATACCATTATATCATTATTTGATTTGATATTGAAATATAAAATATCATTGCTCTCACATCCAGGAGCTTAAGGACAAAGTTATATCCATTGTATATTTCCAGATATTCTAATGGAGTGGCCTCACCTGAGAGATTTGTGCGAACCCGCCTTTACTTTACCAGTGAAAGTCATATACATTCTTTGTTATCAATGTTGCGATATGGAGACTTTTTAGATGTAAGTACAATCAGTGCTAGCTTGTGACTTTCAGTAAATATTGTTGTGAAATGCCATGTAATGTTTTTAGTTTAATTTATCAAATACTTGAATGCTTCGATCAAAAGTGATAAGTTTTGGGTGTACGTGTGTTTGTTTGTTTGTTTTTTTAGTCTGACTTTTTTATGCTTAAATTTTATAAGATAGCTTACAATGGTATGTCAAAGACATTTCTTTGAGGCTCTCATGGATATGGTTGCAAATGATTTTTTCAGTTGTAACATAGTGTTTGTTGTTTTTTTAGGGGAGGGGGGCAGTTTTTTCCTGGGCATGAAGTTGTGTTTTTTTATCATTAATGATTGTTTCAATTTTTACAAAGACATGATGCAGGGTTGCCAACCCTCCAGAAAAACCAGGATTTTCTCAGATTTCAAGCAAAATCCCGGGCATCGGGAAAGTGCTTAAAATCCCAGAATTCTCATAATTTAAATGATAATAATAACAAAAAAAAACACTGAATTAGCAAAACCACTAAATTTTGCTGTAATCTGGAATGTAGCCTAGATCTATGCTTTTAATCGGGCCGTTGCATTCACTATCACAGTCAAACAGAGTTTTGCAGTACTCTTGCCAAGATTATGCACGCGGCGCGATTCCCAAACCAGAACAATCTAGATCTACCTGTCTGGTGCCATGAGCATTGACTGGGCCTCTGGTAGTGCCAGCCTCTTCTCTAGATTTTCTGGACTCCTTATGATGAAATGTAGGGGGCTGGGGGATTTTGTACAGTCAGCCTATGTAACCGGCCAGGCACCTGCCTGGCTAGTAGGTTCCCGACTTCAAAGGACGAAAGCTGACCAGCCGTCTACGGAACTGAAACTGCAACCTTATAATGTGCGGCAAGTTCGATGTCATACAAAGACAACAACCAGCAGATTTTTCATCCCCCTATCCGACCCCACTCTCCTTGGCATCACATCAAAACCATGCCTTTTGAAGATTGTATTCCATAAGGTTTTGGGGGGGGGGGGGGGGAAGAATGTACAAAAACGTGGAAGGAAGAAAGCAAAGATCTTTTTCATCTTATTCTTTCTCCTAGATAACTCTCTTTTTTTTATCCAGGATTTCGCCATAAATTCCTCTCTGGTTTCTATTCATGTCGCACTTCCACTTTCATATGTTGATATACCATACATGTACATGATGTATATGTGGTTCCTCCACCAACTAAGAACAGCAAGATCTACTGCAAATATAGATCTAGACCAGAATGTTCTGTGGCATTTACTTTCATCAAACTATTGAATAGACCAAGGAATTAGTTGTCAACAGTGACTGAATTTTTCTGAAATATTTCCTGGATTTTATCTATTTAGGAATACAATATGTGTAAATAACTGCTGTGTGCATGAATTCTTTGATTGGATGCTCAAAACAAGTTTTAGCAGTGGTATGTAAAATCCCTGATTTAGGTAAAAAATCCCCGATTTTGTAAAGAGAAATCCCTGATTCGACTGATGGGATTGGCAACCCTGCATGATGGGAAATGATTTTTTTTTTATTCATTTTACACATGAACATGATCAAGGATGACTTTTTTTTTACTTTTCCAATGGCTATGGTCAAAATTTTTTTTTTTTTAACTCTTCAATTCTATTTTGTAGGAGGATAAAGATGAGCAGTGGAAAAGATCTATGGATTTTATTGGAGCCTGTGCTGAGTTAAACTACATGTCCCAGATAGTTTTGATGATGTTTGAGGATCCTGCCAAGGTGAGACCTGTGTTCAATGAAAAATAAGATCACAAGGTCACAATGTTCTTGAATAAACTCTGTCTTTGGATCCTAATCAGACAATATATTTGAATAAAAAATCTTGTGAGGCTCAGCATGACAGATTTGTTTCATAGCCAAAGTTGACTTCATAATACCCAAAAAATGTAGTGTCTTTAAATCAGTTTTGCACTATTTTTTTTTTTTTGTTAATTTTCTGAGCTGACTGTTATATTTGCATTGGAATGCAAAAAATCTTCAGGCACTCTTTCCAAGAAATTCAAGGCTTAGTCAGTCAGATTTTGCATGCTCATTTAATGTCTGTTTGATGTGTCTTGATTGACATTCTGTTTTAAATCACCTCTCCTAGGAGGAAGACTCTGATGACCGATTCCACATAGAGCTTCATTTCAGTCCTGGGGCCTACACCTCTTGTGATGAAATGACTGCTGAACCAAAGGGCATGGGCTTCAGACCAAAACCCAACCGAGAGACTAACAGCGTGAGTAGACACAGCAGTGACTGTTGCATATGAAGGCACAGTTCAAGTACTATGGCTTGACCAGTGCCCCTTTGTCAGCACAAAATCACAGAAATTGGCTACATTTCAGGACATATCTTACTGAGATTAATATGCATTAGCACATTTTTCAACAGCAGGGAAAAATGGTTTAGAAGAATTTATGTCGAAAGGACTGTGTGTGGAACAGTAACATGTCAGTCTGACTAAAACTATGCCACATTTCAGAGACCCTTAGTATTGTTTGTGCAGGAACAAGAAATTAGGATCAAAGAAGAGAATTCCACTGATTCGAAGCATATTTAACAGATCTCTTTGCTTCAGTATTTTGAGGCTTGTCTCAATTTTTGCAAATGCTATATAATCAGTTTTCGTTTGTATCTTGAATGATGTGGTATTATTGTTTTTGTGGTCAACCAGTAGCTTTTTTTTTAATGCTATGTTATTGAAATTGATGAACTTGCTCATGTATTTTGCACTTCATTAGATGAATATTTAAAATGCACCACTTTCAAAGCATCATCATGCCCTCTGGTGAGGATAAAATTGTCATGTACTTCCTGTCAATTCTCCAGGAGACCACCACACCAACCAACATCCCAGAGGCCCAGGAAGACTCTCAGGCCACGGATGTGGACCCGTTGGAACTGCCTCCTGCCCTGCGCCAGTGCTCCTCAGTGCCAGACAATGTCCAGCAGGAGGATCTGGGGGATCTGGTGGAGGCTGACCTCTTTGCCCATGCCCAGGAGGCGGTTCATAAGAAAGAGAGTCATTCTGAAGTGAGTGGGAGAAAGAAATTATACTAATCATTAATTTGCGGGACATCGTAGAAGTATTGAAATCAATGTTGTCTGATACCCATCTATATGGGAGCACTCACACTGTCACACACACACATTCCCACACACAGACAGAATAGAGAGGTGGTCAATAAGACGAGAGCCAACCTGATGTGAGTGATAGAAATAGGATATCTTTACTTGTGGATTACCAGAGAAGTATGATAAGTTTTGAATCAGCATTGCCTGAAGCAGAAATGTCCATGCACACACATTCACACAAACCAGGAGGTGATAAATTACAAAGAGAGCCACTGTGATGTGAGTGGTGAATCCATTCATTCCTTGTGTACATGCCTGTTAAGATTGTTCATTTAGTTGCAAGTCATCAAAGAGCTAAGATGAGAAGTATCAAAATCAACAGTTTCGTTATACAAAAAGTACACACACACACACACACAGGGGATGACTGACAGGCAAGATCCAGACAGACAGGCAGGTGTGCAGACAGGTAGACTCAATTGTGAGCTGTGAAATACCTTTACATAGAAATGAATCATCATGAATATATGGTTTAAATGCATTTTTTTAAAATTAAATCGACTTCAAACCCAAATCCGAGAAGTGTTATTGTTGTACTTTCCTCTCTTCTTTTGCTTGTAACCAAAAGAAAGAAAGCGATATTTGTCAGTTTTACCTGGGTTATTAGTGTTTTTCATTTATTATCCTCAGACCAAACTCTGCAGCAAAAAGACCCCGAAGTTCAAGTTTCACCCCAGATCACCAGACCCAGAGACCCCAGAGTGGGACTGGGGAGATGAGGAAGAAGATGAGGTGGAAGATGAGGAGGAGACAGAGGCTGGGAGAGGCAGCAGGAGAGGAAGCAGAAAGAGCAGCAAGCAGTCCAGTCCTGAAGTATGTGCTGAAGTATTTAACCATAGATGTGCTAAAGGGCTGATCTAAGGAAAAATTCTTTCATACTGTGTACTATATTTGGTTTGTTTTCCAGGCCAGGAACTGTCAGAGTTCGGCTGATCCACAAAAATCCAGGGTTCTTGACAATCCGCAGTTCCAGCGTCATGGTTGTCGTCATTGAAGCTGGCCGCAATTGTCGAAATCTCAGTTGGACCAGTAAATTTAGAATAATTTTCTCTGTTAATACACAACCGTTAACCGTAACCACAGATGAATCTGCTGGGCAGGGTTTTGTGCCTATTTTGCCAGACTGGATTTATGTTGGCCCAGATGGATCCGGGAATACATTTTGAATCTTCAATGTTTGAATCTCATCCTGTGACCTACCTAGCGGATGGAAAGGAATAGAAGATTGGTGGATAAATATCACTAGTAATCATAAAGTGCTTTAAAAACTTGTTTTAAAGAGAGCTTCTCCTGATTATTCTGTGTGCGGCAATTTCTGGTCCTTTGAGGCTAGTAGATCTAGATCTGACTTTGGATTTTCTGTCTAGATTAGACATCTAGACTATCTCACTGTTACCTGTTGGTGTCATCGTTTGAACAGTTAGATGCTTCTATATCGACTAGATTTATACTATTACTAATTACTACTCTACTAGACTATGCTTGAGATCTGGATCTAGTCAATATGTTAAGGGCACTTGTGACCGGGACTACCATTCTGCCAGTTAGTATTATTCATTATTGACATTGATTAGAATTTGTTTTATTGTTTTTAGCGTGACAAAACATTCAGTTTGCTCTTGTATGTGATTAAGTCTTCTTGGAATCAAATGAGAGCCATCGTATTATTTCGTATGCTAGCCGACTAAGTTCAGAGGTGGCTCAATTTTGCCCTGCAGGTGTTAAAAAATGTACTGACAAAGGTACACACAAAATACTCACCTTGAGGTCTAAACTGCCATTTCTTTGAAGACAGATGAAATTAATGATAATCTGACATTTTCTCCTGACATCTTTTGGATCAACTTCTATTGCACTGCTCTGTCTTTATCACAATGTCCCTCATAGACTGGCTGCAGAAATTTACAATTTGTGTATGTTTGTTCCACTATCACTGTCATTTCTTGGACCACCAAAGTTGTGTTATGCACAGGAGTATTTGTGTTTCAACTTTGATGAAATAGGATATTGTCAATTGTTCTGTTTCAACGTCAGTTTTAAAGCAAAACTTACATTGAGTATAGTTTCAGAATATTTGCGAAAATAATCTGCTTCTTTTTTTTTTTCTGAGTCTGCCTGAAACCTTACAAAGTGATTCGGGCAATTGCCCACAACATAAACCATAGATACTAAACAATTTATATGGATATCACGTAATGTACCAATACCGTGTCTTATGCCTGGAAGCTGGATATCTGTGCTTGTGAAGTCTAACAGGAATCTAACTTGCTCAGTGGATTTTGGAAGTTAAGGTGATTCATAACATAAGATATACTTTATTTGCTCTCAAGAAAAAACTTTCACAGTTGTTGAGACACGATATAGAAGCAACATACATTCACTAGAACATAGATTTGATTGTCACGAATAACATCAGTATTAGGGAGACTTCTTGTAAACAGAATTCAGAAAGAGGCAAATTTATTACTGAAATGCTGTAACTTGTTTTGACATGAACACATGTGGTGATTATATATCCTTTCACAGAAAATTGACCCGAGGAAAATCCCAGAGATAAGAGAGACCATCTACAGACAGAAGTCTCTGCCTTCAGAGAGTGAGGAATTGGACGAGCTCATAACGAAAGAGGAAATACGGAATTTAAGCCTTCCGAAGTCAGTTGAGCTGAAACTGAAGAGACAGGACAGTCAGAGTGAGGGAATGTCAGGGGAAGCAAAGGAGGACAGAGGGAAGGGAGAGAATTCTGTGCTAGAAGAGGAAGCGGATTCATTATCTAAGCTAGCCTTCAAGAAGACAGATCCAATACATATACGCAAGGTCAACCAGACAGGAGGTTTGTGCGCTGATATATTTGTGCATAGACAAGGCAGACTAATTCCTGGAAATATCAGTATTCACACTCAACTTGTCACATAGACGCAACACAATTGTCTGGGAGGGGGGGTCAGATGGTTCCAGGGTCACATTTCCTATGCTGTAAGCAGAAGATGTAGATGAAGCTTGCACTCGTATCTGTGTGTTCTGTATCACCATAATCATCTGTCACCATTTCCAGGGGTTAGATCATGCACCAAATAGTTCCATCCAATCTGATCATGAGTCAGTATTCAGTTTATGTGTATACAATATACTTGTCCTGTTTTTCAACATAGATTAAGCCTATGTTTGATACTACTTTTTCTACAATCACATAATACGTATTTGCTCTAGCTTTGTCGTTTTTTCCATTGATTCTGTCTCTATCAGCTTGAACTCTCTTTCACTTTGAATCTCTCACAGATCTGTCCAAAACACCCGTAGAAGACAAACGAAGTCGTAGTCTGGAGGACAGCACTGATATAGTTGTGAAGACTGATATTGATGGTAAGGTTTTACCTTTTCATTGTCCTTATCAGTCTTTCCAAGAAATAATTGCGGTCATATACAGTGGGCCCACTGTTTTCTTTTCTGCCTCTCAATGGAGAAAAAGAACAGGATACAAAACTTAGTAATGGACATGCCATTTTTGGAGTAATTATACCAAGATTGGCATTTTATTTTTTTACTAGCTTGCTGAGTTCCCCATCAATATCATATAGTATACCAAACTGACATTTCTATAACAGCAATTCAATGCCCTTTCACTTGGTATAATCATGTGATGGGAAAACAAAAATAAAACAAAACCAACAGTCATGCTATATTTTTCATTATAAAAATAGGATGCTTTGATGTCATAAGTAGAAATGAGTGTTTAATATAGAATTTAAAACATTTTGAAATAAACATACCAAGAAGTAAACAAGACTTATCTGCATTTGTATTCTGAAGATTTAGATCTAGTGGTAGAATCAGACACAGGTACTATCGGTGCAAAGTCACCAAAATTACTGTCATCAGAATGATTGTCCATTTCTCATCACCGCCATTCTCCATGAAGAACTCATTCATTTGTTTCACATTTTCACGGCTCAGAATAGATTAAACACTGTGCTAATCATATGGAATTGAGCTTTATTCAGTGGGAACAAGTTCATATACTTGACTTCCCCTTGACATTACTGGCAATTCTAGCAAGAGTTACAAGCAGAGAGAGAGGAAATGAAGAATGAGTTACACTGTTTATGGAAAGAAGTGTATCAGTGTTTTTGCTGTTTTCATTTTTGCTTTGCTTCTTTCATATCACATATGTCATATTGTTCATCCACTTTAAGATTGAGCTTATGAAACCCCATTACTAGATTCCAGTCAAATCCCTAGGATCTGATAAAATAGCACTAGTTATATTTTATCACAGCTGTCTCCCTCAAATTGTAGATGATTATTTCAGATAAAATTTGTCTTTGAATTTAGCTGCAATTATTGGTTTTCATAGCTTGGAGTTGTATATATATCCTGTGGCTCGTGATATGGACTGAGAGAAGAAGATCTCGTTTGCTGAGAGAAGAAGATCTCGTTTGTTGTAAAGTTCATCTTTTTTTTTTTCATTGTGTGTTAATATTTTATACTTTTTCATCGTTGCTTTCTGTGGTAATTATCACATCATTTCTCAGGAAAAGCAATATGTCTCCAATTTTTGCAGATGCACTTCTCTTAAAACATTACTTGAGTATTAAAAATCCATGGAACAGTGAAATGAATCTGGTTACACCCACAAAGTTTCATGTTTGACTAGATTGATATAAGTGAGTTATGGTCCAGTTTTTGATAAGTATAGATGTATGGCAAATTTTTTTTTTTTAAGGAGACATACCTTTCTATGCATATTTTTTATTTTTAAATAGAAACAATGGCTTTCTGCACATGCAGTCATTGGGAAACTCTGATGCAGTATATTCACTGCATGAACGAATTCGAAAAGGGAATTCTGTATCATTCAGGTCATAGATCTTAGCTCAGCACTGCATTTGCTTTTGGGTCCTTGTACAAAAGAAAAAAAAAAAAAGTCTGCTTTGCATCCACTTCACTATTGAAAAGAATGACCCTAGAGGTGTTGTTTTGATCAGAATTGAATACTCCATAGCTGACTCTCAGTATCTGACCACGTCTTTGATTAAATGAATACCATGAAGGTGTCCATTAAGTTGTGACCGTATAGTATCATACCATACTTCCCAAAGTTGGCTGATCAAAATCTGAGAATGATACAGCCATTGTGTCAGCAGTGTTATTATATCCTAGAATGAGGCGTTCTTTCTTCTGTCAGCCAAGCTACTTCCCCTGGCCAAGTTGTAGAGGTATAACATGCATGGTAAAGAAGGGGAAAAAAACAACACTTTTGTTCCTGTCATTTGGAACAGGTGATGCAAAAACATTATGACAAATTTGTCATAATAAGAAAAAAAAAAAAAAAAGACTTGTTCATTGCATATTGAAATTTTCAGAATTTTCCATTTGCTCATGTATCAAATAACAAAAGAAAAATCAACTTTTTCCTTCTGTATAATGCTTGTCACATACTTCTTGCACTCGGCAAAGGGAAGTAATTTGGCTAGTCGTCAAAATGGCTCATTGAAGAGTTGCTGTGTTTGAAAGGAACAAAATTAACTTCACAAAAGTATAATATCATCATGGAATGCAAAGGCTCTTCATGGTTTTTCTGCATTTGCTTAACTGTCATTGTTCAGTAATTCAAATCACGCTCAATGAGTCATCCAGATTGAAAAAAAAATTCTTTACAGTTTAGTTTTGCTCTATTGCCATCAAAATGTGGCAACATAACAGAAAAAAAAAAATCTTTACAAGGATATTTATGTCTGGTTAGATTAATGTGTGGAGATGCTCTCACAAGGCCAAGTTTGGCAATAATTCATTTCCGACAGATCTCGGGTATAACTTGGCTAAATGTCTCACATTTTTTCCTTCTAAGGTAAGACTTTGCCTTGAAGACAATAAGAACATATGGACCTTTTTGACAATGACACAAAACTATTTCTGAATCCTATGTTGGGTCATCATTCTCCCAGATAAACCTTTTGTACTTGATCAATGAAGGTTGTCTACTCAAGATTTATTGCAGTTAGTCTGACAATTCTAAAATATTAGCCTAACATGATGTAATTCAATATGTGCCAGAGGTGCATACACTTTTTGGTGATGTAAGCACTTTCATTTCATACCATGTTTTCACTGGTCCAAACTGAAGAATTACCAGAAGAACTTTCAAATACTGCTCAGGCAAGAGAGTTTCTCTCTTTGCCTCACATTTGTGAAAAGCTTCATACAGATCAACACTGTTTGGGGCAAATGAAACGTCAGCTGTATTTTTTTTGTCATGACAAGGTGGCAGAAGAGCAAAGCGAGGTTCGCAAGATTTACGTCACATGATGATTCACCTGGCTGGTAAAGCATTCAATTTTCCTCACATTTTTCTTTCTCCAAATCTGAAATTATCTGCAAGATTTTTCTGTTACCCTTCTTTAATCCCGTATTGCAAAAGGGCCTGCCATAGTATGCTCTTGAGTAACGATGCAATGCCATTTGAACTAGGCCCATTTTCTGGCTTTTGCCTGGCATGTATTTTACCAGCACAAGGGATTCTGTTGTCGAGAGGTGCTTCTGTTTTTTTGGTGGATTATTATTATGCTTATTTTATATCTTTTTTTATGCTATGAGGCATTGAGTTCAGCCTATTATCAGTCATTTTGTATGCACTAAACCCTAACAAGTTAGGCCTCGTCAATCACAAATAATTATTGTCCCTAACAATTCTAATTTCTTACATTTATTTGTGTACAGTACCTGGAAGATTTGAGTTCATACTATATTTTTTTTTTTTTTTGGCCAGTTACCAAACTGGAATAAACCAGTGTACAGCTAGGACTGAGAATTCAGAACAGTCTCTTTTTCATTTTCTTCCTTTTTTTTTTTTTGTTATTGTTGGTGTTTTTTTTTTTAATGAGCTCCTAATCTTGGACAAATTTAGCTTGTGGCCAGAACCAAAGTTTTATTAATGTGACTTTTGCACCTTTCATCAAAGTCTTGGGTTTTGTAAAGTGCTATTCAGTAGCTGAAAATTGTTCTTAGGCCACGCATGTGTTAATCTGGACTGTTGGTCTGTCTCTTTGTCATGTATTTTTGGCTACATTCCATCCATTTTCAGCTGGTGTATCTCCCACTTTTGAAAACACCACTAAATCTGCTCAATTCAGAACTTATTTTTTCAAAACTGGTCTGGTTTTTCATTACATTGTGGGATTCAAATTTTTCTTCACGTTATATGCTGTAGACTCGCCCATTGTGATTGGTCAACATTACTGATCAGTATGCAAGTTTTTAGTATGTAATCTAGAGCAGAGCAGTCAAAACAAGTCCATATGAGGCTCAGTGCTTAATTCCTTACCCCATAGTGACACAAAGATGGTTGTTTTTTTTATCACTCTAAAATATAATGAATCTCCTGTAATGATTGTCACAAAAAGAATATATGATAAGCAGCATTCATCACTTTAGTTCTAATGGCTAAGAGGCGGTGGTGAACCTTGTTCGTTACAGCAGCATCTTGGCACTTTCATTATGTACAGAAAAATGTTGAGCAGCATTCATCATATTGGTTTCAAAGAGGTTCACATAGCTGTTCCAAGATTCTTCAGTTTGGAGTTGGACACGCACATCAATGCATTGTAGCTTTTTGGCAGACCAGCTATGGTGAAACTTGAGATTCATTGATAGAACTACAAATGCTTTCATCATCATTGGCTGATATCATGGATTATTTTACATGGAGGCCAAAATTATTGTTTTCACAATGATTTTGACAATAGAAACAGGTTCCTCCAGTATTCCTCACATGAGGACAATTCCGTCATTCTGTTTTTTTTTCCTTCTTTACTCATGTTGTTGTGAATGAGTAGGTGGACAAGTTGTCTGACTGTAAAATGCTCATTAAATTGCAAAAATATATTTTCATCAAATGAATTAATTTGGTGGAACCATGTTCTTGTCGCTTTCAGAGAAAAACTTATCACCACTTTGTGGGAGGGCGAAATATTCGGGTAATTGACCGTGTCTGTTTTGTAATGTTATATTTGTAACAATAGCTGTGCTCCCTTTGGATACTCTTATTAGATGGAATCATCTTTCAAAATGCCCAGAAATGCTTCACTGGATGTCTTGTATTCTAGCAGCACTTTAGTCAGTGACAGTTATTCTTGTTATTTTTGGTACGCAGAGCTTTTCTTTTCTGTTATTTTTCCTCTTTTTTTATTTTCATCTGACGATTTTGTAAGTTTTTACTGCATGCAAACACATTTGAGAGAGTGAAAAATATGGGTTGAATTTTTTTGGGTGTTCAGAAATTTGGCCCACACAAGGGTGTTTTTTTTTTCTGCTCCCAGAAAAGGTTTAGGGTGCCCGCCCACAGACCACGGAAAGCAATGGAGCGGAACATGTTTTTTCCGTCTTTATCCGTGACAAAAGATAGCACAACGGATACCTCCTATATAACCTTGTATTGCCGCCGTTTCTGTGCCCACACACCTGGCAACAGACAGTAACGGAAAGAGACGTAAAAGATTCTGTATCACATGCGCTGTTCTTTCTGTTGTCTGTCGGTAAAGGGACATCACTTTTGACTTTGAACACACCTTGAACACACACACCCATGCTTCTGTTTTCTCAAAACAAGCCACAATGGATGACGAGAGGTTGATTTCCTTCGTTGAAGAAAGACCTGTTTTATTTGACAAAGTGCATCCCAAATATTCTTCCAGGGATTTCGCGAGAAAGAAATGGGAAGAAATTGATGAAAATGGTGAGTTTAGACTAGTAGAACAGAGTTTATATCTTCAAATAATAAGTTTTCGTTCACTTTTATCATTAACTATGGCATTAGCTATAATCACTCTTATTAGGAAGATCCATTAATCTTTTTGTTTCCTGTCATTTGTGAAACTGGCTGTTTTTATGTGTTTTCTAAAATTGAATATGGAAAATAAAACAAACAATCAGATCAATTTTTGTGTTTTGATAGAAATCACATAGAGAAGGGCAGAACAAGAGGTTATGTAGGCCTATGAGTATATGTGTGCATATATAAATAGGTGTGGGTGTGTGTGTATGTATGTGTGTGTGAGTGTGTAAGAGAGAGAGATGGAGATAGAGAGAGAGAGACAAGAGGGAGATAGAGAGAGAAAGAGGGAGGGAGAGACAGACAAATAGACAGACAAACAGAGTGAGAGGGAGGGAGAGCGAAAGACAGAGAAGGGAGGGAGTCCTCACATTAATGTCACCACCAAACGCGCACTGGGCGATACAGCTTTTCTCCAGTTTGTATCCTCTCTTTGTAGGAGTGCTTTGCACATTTCAAGTGGAGAATCAGAAGTGACCCTTTTCATCCTGAGATATTCTAAGCATTTCTCATCATCTGTAAGCACTTCATCTATCAAGCGACACCCGCCCAGTGATCCACGTTGTTCAAAAATGGGGTGGATCTAAAATCCGCCGTGCTTTTGCAGTCTTTTTCTCTTGTACCACCACCACAAGAATATTTTTTGCTTCCTATTAAGCCCTATGTTGTTGGCTTACCGGCACTGATTTTTTCCGGCCCCTGTGGGTTTACAATTATGCACGGACACAGACAGATTCTGATGGAACTTTTCCCGACGCAAAATGTTCGTTGTCTGTGGGCGGGACCCTTAGACTGACCTCATTTGAAGAGACTAGACATTGTGTTTTGTTGCTAAAAAAATCCAGGGGATGGAAAACTAAAAATACAGTTGAATCCAGAGCAAACATCTATTTACCTTGAGGTTGCAGTCAGGCCTGTAAACACTAGGAACCAGATGCTTGATCCCCCACCCACTCCAAGTCCCCATTTCCTTTTCTTCCTCTCAGCTGTTTGTATTATGAATGAGTCATGAGTATTGAGCTCACTGGTTAGAATAAAGACTGTGGGTGCTATAAAAACAGTGTGTACTTTTGTGATAATTGGAATTTATATATCATTATCTTCACATTTCAGATTTACATATATGATAGATGTGGTACTCTTATGGGAAAGAAGTTCCTAGCCAATTTTTTAGTAACAAATGTCCCAAATTTGGAAGAAGTTAAGTTCTAAATCAATTGTTTATCAAGTGATCAAACTATAAGCATCAGCAGATAGTAACTCACAAATGGTTTCTGGGGACAGGCCAGTTGGTAATGCGGTTAGTACCAGCGTCCATTTGTCCGTTGTTCCATGTTACCCATTACACTCTTCAGGGTAAAGATGGCAGATCAGAGACCTCCACTCTTTTTTTGTTTGTTTGTTTGTTATTGTTTTTTCAATATAAAAGTTGTATTTTTGGTAATGATCCTGCATTCTGACACTCTTCTGATAATAATTATTCTTTTCGTCTGAGAGCACATTAAATATTCTACATAGAATTAGTTGAATTCTAGTTGCTATCTTTTTTTACATGGATCATTAATAGCCTATTAAAACATAGAATTAAGTGTATTCTGATCTTTGTCTTTTTTTTTTTTTAAATGGATTATTAAAAGTCTACTAACTGGTATATATCATCTGTTTCTGTAATGGATAGTAACTGCACTCTGCTCTGGTTTCTTGCATTCATTTGTTTTGATTTATTTTGTATTTTGTTTTTTTTTTTTGTGCAGAGCTCAGCTTGATAGATGTACACAAAACTCTTTAGTTATCACTTAAAGTACTAGTGCATTAGCTGGTTACTTACTGGCTTGTAGCATTAATTGTTACATTGGCTTTTGCTATTTGTTTTCAGTTCTTAACCAAATCCATCATCTTCTGCTTGGGTGCAAAAATGTCTTTATTATAGTGGAGTGAAGTTGGAAGATGGTTTAGGACCGCTACTTGACCTTTATATTTACTGTTATCATTTATCTTACAGTCATCCAGCAATGCTGCATTTTGTGTTCATAACATAAATGACGTTACTAAATGCTTACATACATTGCCTTGAGGCTGTCATAATTACAGTTTGTTATATAGAGAGACATAATGTTATACTTTTTTCCCATTGTTTCTATGTTTGTGGCCAAATAATTTTTGATTATGTGACCCATGTTCAAAGTTGTCATATTACAGATGGGAACAGGCTGTCTTGTGAATAGTTTACCTATATGGTCTAGAACTATGTATCATGTTTAAAATAATTGGAAACCAATGAGCCATTATTACCAACCAGCCAGGTTACTTCCTTTCACCAGGTAGATGAGGTATAATTAAAGCATCGTAAAGAAAGAAAAAATCACTTGCATGTGTTATTTGTAACCTGTAAGACAAAAAAATTGTGAAGAAAACATCACGATGGGAAGCTAAATTTTGATGATGTGATGGATTTTTTTTCCCCAGAATGTTCAGGTCACCTTATTTCAGGTGGGAAAGTAAATAATTTTTTTTCCACCTTCTTTACAATGTTTGTACTATATACCCCATCTACCTAGCACAGGGAAGAAATTTGGCTGATAGTCACAAAGACTCATTATTTAAGAGACATTTGATATGGTATCCATTTACATGTTTCTGGTTAACAAATGCTTTAGATTGACATGATTGAACAGAGAAATAAATTAGGGAGAAAATGTGCAGGCTGTGTGATTACCTCTCTTTGTGCACGAAATGTCAGCATGGAGGTGGCTGTCTAATGGTATCATAAGAATATCTGTCCAATACCTTTTCTTTTTCTGTCAAGAATGCCTTAGAATGATTTTCACATCATAATGAATCCATGCATTGAATATGTCTTATGTTTATTAACCTTCAAAGTATCAAGAGACTGGTCTGTTCCTGTAGTCAATCTTTATATCTTGCACAAACAAGTCATCGAAGTCTGAATAATTATTTGTGATATAAAGGGACGCAGTTTATAATTATGGCACACTAACATTAAAATATCTTTTTTTCAAAACTGTAAGTAATTCATTATGTTTGCTCTAACTCTTTATGTACTTATTGATGCTTAACACTATAGTGTCCAAAGGAACTATTTTGTCTATAAAGATAATTCAAGAAATGACAGCTTGGGCCTAAAAGACAATATGTCTCGCGACCAGTCGAAATGAGACGTAAGTCGCTGGCTAGAACCGAGAAATCAGGCTTTGAATGAGATGAGGGAGGTCAGACATCAAATTTTTTTTTAATTGCAGAAATCGAAGGTGCATTCATTTCTTAACAAAACAGTATCGGTTTTACTCTCAATTTTATATTACTTAAGTAAAATCAGGTTTTTTGTGAGGTAAGCATGTAGATTTATGCGTTTGACCATTCATTCAAACTCAATTTTCTCTGAATTTCAGTCATTCCTAGGGGGTCCCCCCTTGTCTCTTTAAACTTCAATATCTCTGGCTAGATCAAAGCTAGCTCAGAAGTTTTTTCACCTCCCAAAAGAGTATAAAATATGTTTTCACATGATACCAAAAACCCCATATGGTGAAAAATCGACATGTGTCTCATTTTGACTGGCTGTGAGACATATTAAGACTACTTACCCTGCTACTGAAAAATACATTACTTGAAAGTAACTCATGTACAAAATATATCAGGCACCTTACTTAAAACGGCCCCTTGACATTTCTAGGTCTAAAAGGTTAATGTCCTTTGTGCATCTCAGGTCCAAATATTGTCACAGCCAGGAATGTGGTAATGAGCACTGTTTCACTCTATTAGTTCTACTTGTGAAGTGCATTTCAGAGTTTGTATACATTATTTTTCAAATTATTGTCTTTCCCAAATCCTGGCAATGTGAGATAATTTGTTTTATGTTGTGATCAATGAAAAATAGCCCGTCTTAAGATGGGAAAATGCACAATCTTTTATCCACATTTATTTCTTGATTATTTTCCTGATCAACTAATGAAACAAGAAGTTGGAACATACAGTTGGCTATACTTTTATTTTGAGTCTCAGTATTTTATTTATCATCCACAGCTCCATAATGAAGCAACTGCTGCATTTCAAGTTCACTTGTTGTCAGTTCTTCTTGACCATTTCTAAATTTATGTCATTACATGATTTAAACTATATTGGGGAATGTTTTTCACCAAGCTAATTATTTCTTTTTGCCGTAGACATCAGGATTGTTGACTGAACGATGTAAAGAATGACAAACTTATATTTTCACTTTTTGCTTGCAAGACACTCCATGAAAAATTCTGAAAAAAAAAACAATTGAGATGTGAGGAATCTTGTTTTCTCCTTACTGTAGTAATTTTGTCAAAATTTTCTGGGATTAACGTTTCAAACAGAAACAAGAAAAATGGGTTGTTACTTTTTTTTTTGCTTTATTAATACTTGTTTAATGCCTGATAAAAGGAGATAATTTGGCTGGTGAAAAAAAAGAAAAAAACTATTAAAGAAAATCACATTCCTAGGAGATAGTGAACAAATTTAATTTTTCTTTGTCATTTTTTTTCTTTTCCACAGCTTACCAAAGAAACTACAGGACTATTCATCTGCCTCTTGGCAGTGATATGCTGATGAAGCCACTGTCTTCTTTCTTCTTCTGCAACCAGGCTCCCAGAGGTAGGTGTTTGCTGTCTGCATCAACATCAGTACTATCATCTTCATCTGCCTTCAGTCCTCATCTCTTGTTTCCTCACTCTCCTTTATCAGTAACTATGGTCAAAATGTTTGTACAATTCTGGGTATTGTGGATTGTCATGCCATCATTATATAACGTCCCATGCTCATTGTAAGGCAGTCTTGGTATCATCTGTTGTTATTGTTTGTTGATGTTCTTGTGTTTATTTTCTCATGATCCATCTTGACTGTTATCCAGGTTCTTCTACCATGTTTTGTTGAAAAACTGAAGTCAATCATGTTCAATCACAAACTATTTTGTGAAACCTTATGAGGATCTATATTGTTCTGTATTGTTCTTCTAGACTGTTGTATGTACATTTGTTGTCTCAGTAAGTTCATTTCATTGTACCCCCACCTCTGCCCTTTCCTTTCTAAAGTGATCTGCATTATCTCTATCATCAACTTGTTTCCTTGTTTACTAACACTGGGGTTGTGTTATCATGACTTTCTGTATCATGGTTTATCACAAGAGTCTAATTTTCCTGGCGTTTGTAGTTTAGCTTCATTTTAACAAATTTTTACCAATGAAATATTGTAATGCAGGCTTCTTTGGTCTCCTTAAGAAGTTGTTCTTCAGTCAACTTCTGACTCCAATGCAATTAATTTCCAACTGTTAATTATCAAAGCTTTTTTGTACAATTTAATCAACATCTTAATGCTTATAAATAGTTGCACAAATAATTCTTCTAACTCTAATGGGACAGCACAGACATTGTCCAGGATCTGTTTGCTTTGTTTTTCTTCTAATTTACAAGAAAGAGAAGGACTCTTTTTTTTTCCATTCATTTGCCCGTGTATAATTTTACACCAGTTCAACAGATTGTTAGCAAAGAATTATATGTACAGTCATAATGTGTTCTTTTGTTCTGTTGGCTGTTGGAGCTGTTAGATGGGTTGCCGGGTTGGGGGGAGGGGGGGGGGGGGGGGGGGAGCCCATGAGGGGAATCACAAACAAAGGGTTTGGCCCTTGCACTCTCTTGAAAACCTCACCAGTTCAAATCCTATCAGGAGAATGGGAAACACTAGAATCTACCTTTGTTTCAGTGACTCAGTGGTCCCTTGGCTTCTTGGCTCAAGAAGCGACACATCTTGCCTATCAAAGATTATCCTCCCTATAGGGTTTGAAGGCATACTTAGGCTTTGAAGGCATAATGTCCAGTTGATGTATCTATCAATACCACTCATTACAGCTCCTTTACTGTGTTACTTTTGCATGTTGGAAAAAGGGGAAAAGGAACTTGATGCCATAGAGCTATCAGTAACAGGCCAACTTGTGAAATTAAGATAACAATAATCTTGTGTAATATCCGCAAAGAATATGGTCAAATTGGGCAACTTGGCCGAAGGCATGCTGACCAAAATTTAGCTTCAGTATTAAGCAGAGAATATTCCAGTATGTCACAAAATCAACGTCAGAATGAATTTATGAAAATTTCATGCTACAGATATGCTTATTCAGTTTATATTAATATACCGAAGCTGTTTGTGTTGTTGGTCATTACAGTATTGTCTTACATGTGGCAGTTAAATCCTAGAGACTTTGGAGCTTTGAGAGAAAGGATATACCAAGAAAAAAGTGTCTCTCTCTTTACCGCATGAATGTCTCCATCTTTGTAATGTTGTCAAGTAGTGGCACAGATTAATAGATCATAACTGTGGAATATTTTGTTCTCTCATGATCTACGCAGTGATTCCCTCAGTGATATGCTGTAGTAAGTGTGAAAAGAAGTTGTGTTTTTACATCATTAAAAAAAGATCCAGAAAGTGGAGATAATCAAACAGGTTTACAATTAAAACAAAACGGTATGACTTAGTTCTATCTTCCAGCAAGATAATGAATTCAAAAATGGTCTCATCAATTCCTACAAGTATAATATGTTTGAAAAAGAAGTGACACATAAAAGCAAGAAAAGTCTGCAATAGGTCATACAATCAGGCCATTTGACAACTGTCTACCTTTCTATGATGTGAAATAGATGTTAGAAACAATGCTGATTTGGATACAGATGCAAAAAAAAAAAAAACCAGTGCTTCTTTGGATAAGCTCATGTTTTTGTCAATAGAGGCATTCTTGATCTTGTCAACAGTTTTAAAGTCCTCATCAGTAAGCAATAGTGCAATTTTTTCTTTCGTCACACATGCTTACCCGGCTGTTGCATTTTGGGATGTTGACATTACTGAAGTTTTGGAACTGGTTTGGTTCTGTCACTGGAATGTTCTTTGCTTGTCATTTTTTTCTGTCCTGGTATCAGCTACCCAAGTAGACTTCAATTGAAATATGTCTTGCGGCCAGTCAGAGTGAGTCATAAGCCACCAGACCAAAACAGAGACAAGATAGATTGAATGTGATGAGCGTGATCTGATACCAATGTTTTTCTTGTGCAAAAAGCAACAGAACATTCATCTCTGATTATGAAAATATTTGCTACAGTCAAGCCAGCTCAAACTGTTCAGCACATGAAAGTGTGTGATTGAAGATTTTAGGTGATAGTTATAACTCAGTTTGGTGGATAATCACCGTATGACTCATTTTGACTGGTTGCGGGACATATCAAATAAAGGGATGGTGATGATATTAATTGGTTGTTACCGTTCTTTTGGAAAAGCCGTTCATCTCCATAGTTGGTGGCCATCTTGGTATAACTATGATCAGGCACAAGCTCTGGGAAAGAATGCAGTGGAAGAAAAAGCAGGATTGAGATCATCATTCATATGATTGCCCATACTTTCATAAATGGTGTGATTTACTGTGGTCTTGGTGTCTCTAGAGAACTAGAGAAGAACAAATGTAGAACTGTATTGTGTCTTCCTTTTTATTTATACCTTTTGTGAAATTGTTTGCTTATTTTGGCTGGAAGTTCAAAGAAAGTAATTGCTTTTTCATGTTGATTGATTTTTATTGCTTTATTCATGGTAGTTCAACTCTTTTTTTACATGTTGTCATTGGATGTGTCGAGGTGTGAATGAAGTAGACATTTCCATTAATTAGTTGTGCTTATATGTCAGTATGCTGTTACAGATTGGTTAGCTTCATAGTTTTATCAAATGTAATCTGTCTCAATTTCCTTTTTTTTTTACTTATCCAAAGATTGGGGGGAACCATGGCAACAAAATATGGGTGAGAACATGTAGTCATTTAGTTCTGTGATGTCAGAGGTATCATCAATTTTTCAACATCAAGTTATCCCCTTCTCTCTCCAGAGTAACTTTGTTGCAAGTTAAATTGGCATTTCTTCTCCATTTGTAGACAGCCTTGCATTTATCATTTTCAGTTAATTCAGTTCCTTTTTAACAGTTTTGGTTCAGATCATTTATAGCACATCTTTCTACCATGTATATGGTTAAACATTGTATAAAAATGTTCCTTTTATGCAAACAAATTTCTTTTCTTCTCCATTCTTCCAATATTTACTTAGCTGTTGTGGTAGACATTTGTCTTTTCGCAGTTTCCCTGAAATTTTTCCTTTGGAAATTATCTCATTGTTCCATTGATAACTATATACCAAGATGAATCGAATTCAATTCAGTATTCTCCATCATTTTTCTCATGGCCAAAATATGGTCAGGAGTATTCCCTTGGAACCATATGAGCTCTTTTAACATCTCCATTTGTTGTGAAGAGATATTAATCTTACCAGAGAGATGTACTGTCAATGTTTAAAGTACACTGCACATCAGTTTCTCATTTGCATTTTAGCCAGTAGGATCTAATTTTATGGTAGTGAATTTTCAACTCTGGATTCTCAATGGAGCTGCCTCAACTGACATTTGTTACTGCAGTTGCATTGTGTTATTCTCTCTCTGAATATGTTTGTTGGTTATATTGTGATTTCTAAATATTTAGTCATCTAAATAAAATATATTAACATACTTTGCCTTTTAACATAGTATTTGATACAGTTGGAACCGATTATCTCAGCTTTGTGAAGTAGAGTTCTGTGATTAATATTGTTATTTATAATATATTACTTCCCGGTCCAGTTGTTGCTGTCGTTTCCTTTTACTCTTGTTTTTAGTTGTTGGTTGTTATTTCATTCTTCTAAATTTGTTCTCTCTTAACTTCGTATCAGGCACATTTAAATTGTACTATACATCTAGTGCAGAGATTAGCCTTTTTATTTTTGTTCTTTAGAAAAGAGCAGAAAAGACTACTGTCTTTCAATATTGGGAAGGCCTCTGTTATACAGTATCTTAATATTATATATACATATATATATATATACATACATACAGTGATCCCTCGTTTTACAAACTTAATCCGTTCCTGGATGCTGTTCATAAACGAAAATGTTCATAACCCAAAACATGGAAATAAGAGTAAATACAATTACTGTAATCCATTTCGGCCTCAGAAAAACATGTATAAGTATTTCTACATTTTAAGTGTTTTTCTTTTGAAGAATATACATATATAATTAAATTAAAATGTATGTAGATGTGTTCTAAGAGACGAATACACAGTATCACTAGATTCAGTACAAAATTCTACTATACCTTTATTGTTTACACATACAGTGATTGGTGAAGGAGGAAACCAGGATGTTATTGCTTAGAAGGAGAATCCCCTTGGGGCTAAAATATGCGCACTAACACATCAAGGAAGAACACAAAATAACACACCTCGCTGATGGCACATGTGTACTTGACAAAGTGCAACTGAGCATGTGTTCCACAGGATTGTGGATAGTGGGGTGTTTGTATCCTAAATCATTGTTCATAAGTCAAGGTAAATTTGTTCTCAAAGCCTGATCGTAAACCAATTTGTTCGTAAACCGAGCCGTTCATAACCCGAGGTTCCACTGTATATATTTATATATTATGATCTATATGTGAACATGTGTATGTATTTGTAAATACTTGTTGTCTGGTGTTGTCATCTTATTTGCGGGGGTTGTACATCTTAGATAGCTAAGTCTGCTGTTTATTTTCAGGTCCTTTATCAATATAATCATGTAGGTGTTGGTGGTACACAATTTTATTGTTGATTGTGCTTCAGTCTTGTAGAGTTATTGTATCTGGAAGAGCCATTCTGTGCAAAACATCACACCCTTCTCCTAACAATCTATTTCTCCTTCTCCTCCCTTCCTTTTTATTGATCTCGCCATATAAATATTAATGGCTCAGGAGAAATTTCTTGCAGCGTTAACTCTTTATTTGACTGTTTGCAAGTCAGTTTGTGTCAGCTTAGAAGCAACATGGTCTGAAAATGTGACACAATGTGTAAATAACAAAACAAATAGCCAAGGTAGATCAGTAATGGCTCTCTTGAAAATCTGAATTACTGGATGTCAGAGAATAAATGGACAGAAAAAAACTAAATCATGGAGTCCCTAAAAATCATTGCAGAAAAAAAAAAATGGTGTGGAAGAACATTATTGCTGATGTTTGTTGTAGACCTGGCTTATAGAGACGAGGAAGAAAAGGGTAATTCTTTTCTTCAATGTTTCCATCTATACTAAAGGTTTGTCAGTGGACACTCAAAACCATCAATCTGGCCAAATTCTCCTCCCTCTTAGTTTTTCTTTTTTTCATCAATTTAGCAAAACATGGAATGGCCCCAAATTCTTATGGGTTGTAGATGTAACTATTCAGATAAATATTGCCTTGCTTGATTTGTCTTCTTACTATCTAAATGTTGTGTTTGCTGGAGCTTCTCCTTTTTCTTCTATTTTTTTTTTCTTTTTTTTTTTTTTTTATGTTTTTTTTTTCCATTTATCATATCCTTAAATACTCATAAGAAGAGGCTAAAGATGTGCAAAAATTTGAACAGAGGAAATGGTTTCATGAGAAATTGCAACTGTATGAATCTTTGACTTGAGGAAATGCAGCTTTGTGGCATGTTTGATAAGAAAATACCAATGTTAAATATACTATCTATGAGAAACACTTGGAGAAATAGTGCGGTTGCCTGAACAATTCAGGAGAAAATGCCATGATACGAAATGATATATGTACATGTATTTCAAAGGAAAAATTCAATGATATGAACTGTTGGCATGAAAAAATGCTGTGGCATGAAAAGTGTTTACAAAAAACAAAAAAGAAAAGAAAACTGTGACTAAATGAAGTGTTTAGTGCAAGAAAAGGCCAAAAGATGACTGCCAACTTCAAAAATATAAGAGGCTATGTTTTCATGAGGAAATATAACAGTCTTACTTTTTCTCACTGGAAATATTATACTCAGCACTAAAATTATACAAAAGTTCAGTATGAGTCTTGATCTATCTGAATATAAATTGCAACATTACAAACAATATGTGAAAGAAAACCTTAACTAGCATCCAATTTTTGGAGCTTCAAAGTTGTATGCTTGATCTTTGTTGAAGGAAAGTTTACAGTGTGATTTTGGCAATTCAGTGGCTCGTTCAATTTTGCATTCATTTTTTTTAATAGTGAATGACTAAAGTTCACTTTATGCCATTCTCATTTTCTTAAAATTACTAATAATATATCTTTTTAAGTGTATTGCTTTATTTGGTTTGATTATGTCAAGTTCTGTTATGTGTTGTTGGAGTTGCTGTTATTACTATTGTTGTTGCTCTTACTGTTTATAAGTTATAGAGCTAAGTTATTTTGTTCTGTGTCTTATATTTTATTGCCACCACCTACTGATGATATTATCGTTTCTGTATTACCATAACAGTGCTGGAGGAAATTGAAGAAGATGCAGTACAACACCCCCGTAAGGCTTTCATCCATTTTTCACCTCTCTTGTTTTTATATTTTTTCTACTGCTTGAAATAACTGTGGGCGGACAAAGTTACCAGGAAACCAGTGTTTTTGTATATCATAGACCTCAGTGTCACCTTGGCTGAGAATAGAGCGCACCAGAATCCCTGTCAGTTATCTACGTGTAGTTTAGTATGTCCAGTAAAAGTATGTAGCATAAAAAGCTTGCCACTGATTGTGATATTACATGAGCATTATGTCTCAGGAAAAATGCTTAATAACATTAAAAATATTAAAACATTGAAGACTGAGCTGAACATGAATATTTATCACCAGTGCTTGTGAGAAAATTTGCCCATGCATTACTAAAGATTTAGAAAAGGACATCTAGAGCTTGCCACTAAGGTAGCACAACAAGTCATAAGAGAAAAGGATAGATGCCTTCAGCATAGACATGATGGAGGTAAGATGCAAACTACATCTCAAAATCTTTAAAACATATTCACTTTTTAACTCTTAACGTATTACTTTTCAGGATGTTGGTTACTGTCATACTGTTAGAAATGTTTTTTAGTTTTTGTTATTGTCAGACCACTGGAATAAAAAGAAGCTGATTTTTCCCCCAAAGCATGTGACTATTTATTATTGAAAAGATTATTTTTATTTTGGAGTAACAAAGTGCAGAACAAAAACATCATTAGTACATTCACTTGTAAGAATAGAAATGTGTGTTTGAGGGAGATCATATTTATTGGTTGGCTTTTACCTGACTTAGTCATCTTGTTATCAGTGTTATTGTTATTGTTTGTAAAAAGATCGATCGTCATCTTGGTCATAAAAATATTGTTTATGATTCAGTAATTAACTAATGTGATCTGTTATTCAGAAAGCCAAAATGGTGCCTGAAATTTAACAAGGATTATTACAACAGAACATTTCTTTCAAATCATTTACACTGCAGAAACGTTAGGTCAGGGATCATCTCATGAACCAAAAAATAATCATTATTGCAGATAAATACTATTTTGGTCATTTTAACATCCAAAAGATTTGTTTAAAAACCATTATATCATAATCTCGCATCACATTAGCTTTCTAAATCGAAAAGGGGCAAATTTTTCAGTATTTCTACATTGTGTATGAACAGCTGGGGTTCAGCTTTGGGCCTATGAAACTGACCAGCTTGCATGTAAACTCTAGCTTTATTTAAGAATATGAAATGTTGTTTCCACCTCCTGTTTGTCTCTTGTAACAGTTTGCTTCGGGAATAAGGTGCGGATTAACATTTAAAGGTTTCTGCTTTTATAAGTTCAGTTTTCTCATTTGTGTAGTCGTTTGTTCTTGAAGTTTTGGAATTTAATTAATCTTATTTCAAGGCTTAGTTCATGTTTGTTTCGAGGTTCATGTCTTGAACCTCTGTGCTAGCTCTGAAAATATGTTATTCTGATCTCTGTTTGTTAGTTTTAATTTCTTGGGATTACCAAGTCAAGAAATGTGTTCAAAGACAGTCAAAAATATGAGAACTTGCTCTGAGCAAATATCTGTTTGCATTGCTGTTAAACAACTTTACCCTGAAAATGGGCTCTTCTTTTGTTTTCTTTTCTTTTCTTTATTTATATATATATATTTTTTTTTTGTATTTTGGAAAATGTATTAGTTATAGCAGATGTATGATTCACGACCCTGGTTTCAATTTCCATACGCTTATTAGCCACATTTTCCGTAGATACAGCCAGATGTCATACTACATATTATGCCACGATCGGTTTAATTTACACAGAACAGTTGCACAATTATTTTTTTTTTTTTTTTTTTATTTATAACAATGAAAGATCATGGCATGTCTCTGCATGCATAGATTAAGGAGCTACTTTTTAGGCATGTTTATTGAAAGAGAGATAAAGAAAGAGGGAGAGAATGAGAAAGAGAGAACAAAAGAGAAATATCAAAAAGAAAAAAAGTATCACTTGGAAATAGAATTGTAAATTGTAGATTAATTCTGTTAGATGATTTTTAAAATTTTTTTTTCACTATTCCTGTTCATGTTTCCTGTTCACATATTATATTAAGGCACTTTCGCCTGTAAGATTTGGTTTACATTAAATTTAATGAAATTTGTTTGGGCATTTATTTATGTGAATGAATGTTGGCAAGCTCTTGGCATGTTTCTCTGCTCAGCATGCATAGTTTTAAGGTAGTGGATTTATGGGCCTGTTGACAAAAAGATGTAGGGAATGTGTCAGTGTGTGGTTGGGGTGGGGTGGGGGGAAGGGATAGATTGAAGGAATAAATTGTATTGAAGGGTGGGTGGACAAAATTTTGTTTAGGAAGCAGCATGAAAAAATGTGCAAACTCAGTAAGTAGAGACGTGTCTATCAGTTTGTCTGCCTGCCTGCCTGTGTGTCTCTTTCTTTATCCAAATCAGTTTGTCTTTCTCTGGGCTTTTCACACTGACTCACATTGTTTCCATTTATCTTGTCCATGCACTCTTTTAATCAGCCTGTCATATCGGCCATTTTGTCTCCTGGTTTTGTAAGAAGTGTGAAAGTTATAAATTTGCTGTTAAATCAATAAGGGGGTTGTTTTGTGACAGGCCCTGTTCTTCTCTTTGCCAGATACAAGGAGTGTTGAACAGGCAAAAGTGATTTTTTTCCCCCTTCTTTACAATGCTTTGCAGTTCATCCCTTGTGTCTGGCAAATCAATGTAATCGAGCTTGTCAAAATAATCTCCATTCACACAGCAACCATCCTCAGATCTGCCAACATATTTCTGATATTTTTCTTTGCCAAACATGTACTTGGCTCAGAGTTTTGAGTCACAGTCTGCCTTACAAACCAGATGGAACATGCTTTCAATTTCTGGAGTGTCCTGTGCATTTGTTTGTTGATGGGCTCAATTGTTTGCCTGTGTCAATGTTTGTTTATATTTATGCTATCTCTGTGCATTTGGCATGGCATAGGCTCATTAGTTTGGAATATCCCTTTTTCATGTTGTATATATTTAATATACAGTCTTAGAATTGGATGGTGTATTATCTAGCAATTAGAATGAGTTATCTTTGGTTTGTAGAGTTTGTGTTCCCCTTTCATTTTGAAATAATGTATTGCTGCATTTTTAGAATTTTTGTTCAAGCTCTTGTTGTTGTGATTGTTGTGTTGTGCTTTCTTCTTCTGTTTTTCCTCTTTTTTTCTTTGTTTGGTTCTGTTTTGTTTGCCTCTTTTTATTATTGTTCCATCATTATTTTGGGACTTAAGAGAAAATGAGTGCCTTCATATGAACTTTTGGCCCTTAAGGTATCAGTAACAAGTGCTGGTAGGACAGGATTTTCTGTCATGATAGTTGTTGACCTTCAAAAAAGGATAGACTATATAGATATTAAATAGAGACCAGATCTGATGTGTAAAAGTGAAATCCTACAGATGGTAGACAAATACAAGGATGGCACAGAAACTTTTAGTTGCTAGGACCATCCTGATGCAACAAATGAAAGCTAACGCATACTACATGTACATGTTATGTTGACATTAGTGTTGGTGATGGATGGCAAAAGTCAGTAAATGAAAGCAACGAATAGTGAATAATAAATAAAATAAAAATAGTGAACAAATAGCAAGACAACGCATTAAGTAAACAAATAAATGAATAAATTAATTAATTAATTTTTAATAACATAAATAAAGTAAAATCATAATTTTGTTTAAATAAATAAATTTGTTTAAAAAGGAAGAAAGAAAGGTGAACTTAGCCTGTAGTCAGTACTGTCTATGTTGTAGGCAGTATACAAGCCTAATGACATTGTATAAGACAACTATGAATGATTTTTCTCTAGAAATGTCTAGAAATGTTTTAAATGCTGGTTCTCAGTTAATAATGTGTTTCAAATTAGATCCAATTTCTAGTGCTCCTCCTTTAGAAATCCCCAGCATTTATTTGCTTTGTTTTGTTTTTTTTTAAATTAATTTTCTTTGGGAAATAGTTAAGCTTTGAATGCACTGAAGTTACTGATAAATTAAGCAGCCTGGAGAAATCCTGTTACAACAAGGGCAGATCAAAATCACGCATGATACATTACAGTGTATTCTCAGTAAAATGCATGTTGCCTCTTATTTTTTCCTTCACTGTCAGAGTTTTGACACCACTGCCAACGTGTACTGTATATCAACATCTTCCTGTCCTAGTACATCAGTTGTATGCATCCGGTGTTTACTGATATCAAGGTTTCTTTTTCTGGTCAGAAATATTCGATATTGTGTATTCTTCCCACCTCAGCCTCCTTTTGTCCATCTATCCTTTGTTTGTCTGTCTGTCTATTTGTTTTTCTGTCTGTTAACCTTCTATCTATCTATCTATCTATCTATCTATCTATCTATCTATCTATCTATCTATCTATCTATCTATCAGTCTGTCAATCTATCTATCTATCTATCTA
>JBCEWB010000003.1:1287654-1307236 GCA_039654565.1 Peronia peronii
CGGATACAACAAACTAGCGATAGAACGAAAATGATTTTCATTCCCCGCAAATTTCGTTCTAACCGTGTTTGAGTGTAATGGCACGTGGAATGAGACAATCGATATGACGATGACTTTATAACATGTCATTATTTAATCTGCAAAGATTACATGAAGGAAGCCACTTCATTTCAGAGATACAAAACATTGCAGGATTTACTCTTTAAGGGCTGTATACTACAAGACTGCAGAAAAGCTTGTTTTCTTCTTATGTTAGGCTACTAATATATCTTTTCCACAATTTTCAAGTTGATATGATGTTCATCAATATTCATCCCAATATCTTCCTATTCCTTGCATTGATACATTCGGAATGTGAGATGATTAAATAATTGCTATACTCTTTGCAATTAGGCTGATAATATTTTAGCGACCAAATATCCAAATTCTGTGAAATAAACATGATGCACATTCAAATACTGTATATCATTTATGTATCCTGATTTCGCACACGAGAAGTTGCTCAATTTTCAAAGTATCCTGATCAGAAACTGGGTTATGTTGAAAAATGTCATCCGTGATGAAGTTCATGACAAATCACGGTGATTATTATCATGGCAGCAAATCACAATGTTCCATAACCAAATCACTGTTGATTAGTTTCACATCACCCAGCCCTGTCATAATTCTCATTCTTGTTTAACACACTGGGATCACAGTTGTCAATGAAACACATCAAACAGTGTAATTATTTCCAACATACTGAGAATACAGTGTTAAAATCTTCTTTAACATAATCACATCATTTTCTGACTAATTGTCTTATCTATTCCTTTCATTTTTAGTGCAAAAAAGTTTGCTAGCAATTACATGTTCAGGATCAAACATTGTGAGATTAAAATTATGATCAGATTCTGATTTTACACACAAAAATATCAAAAACCAATTATGGGAAAACTGATGTAAATCATATAAAAATATCTTCACAAATTCATTGCCACAGCTCACGGACCAATTCCTTCTGCCAATCACCTCTTTTGGCTGAACATAGTTTCTGGATATAATAACTATATGGAATTCACTTATCACACTGAAGTCTTTCATTGTCTTCTGATTATATCTATTCACATTTTCGTTTACCATGTATTTCACACACTGGGCCGCACTCTGTGTCCTCCGTGTTGCTGTCACTTGATCCTGTAAGAGCAAATGTCAAATGCACTTTTACAATTTCACTGCTAGGACAGACACACTCAGAAACTGATTATTACAAACAACATTGCATTTCTGGGGGAAATAAATATTAAAATCCTTAAACAGTCATGAATGTACTTCACCGCTTGAAAACAAAATCATACACATCTAACATTACTTCCCAAACACTTAACAAGCAAAATGTCACATCTGAAATGAAGATAGATCACTTTGCTGTTCAGCAAGTTTATTCTGAACTCAGAGATCTCTAAACGAAATGTGACTGTGTAAACTGATATAAAATTGCATTGTCACTATTCGGTGTTATAAAAGTTAAAGCAGGATAATTTTTTGGATTACATAGTTGTATTATAGGCAGAGAAATCCTCACTGGCCTTTAAAAGACTCATATCAATTGTTTGTAGATGATAAATCTTGAGCTACAACTGTATCATGACCTAGAAAACGCAATATCCAAATATATAAACTGGTTTTCCACAAACAATTCGTACATGGATGATGAAGAAAGTAATTACTTTCAACCTTAAAAAATATAGAACAATCCATTTTCACAACAATCTTCCAAACTTAATGGAAATCACATGAAATATTATCCGCAGTGACTGCAAAATGTTGAAACAGTTTAAAGTCATTTAAGAAGTGAAGATATTCTTGTAAAGGCAGGATTTTCCTATTATGCACAGTTAAAATTATTTTTCTCTTTAAGGGGGTAAGCGGGTGAAAATTTCAGATTTGTTATTTCACCAGACTAAGAAGAGAAACTTTGACATGTTGTTGTGTATGACTGGGAAAGATGTTTTTCACTTTCAAATTTAAAAAAAAAAAAATGATGGTTTCCATGGAAATGGCGGCCATCTTGAAAATAAACACTAATCGTAGAATCTTAAAATTTCAAAAACTACTTTATCTACAGGGTTATTTATGGTGTCAAAACTTAGGTTAGGATTATATTGGGGCAATAAGATGATTAGTTTTGTCCTTTTACACACATCTTTATTTATATAAATTTTTAAAAAATTGACATTCAGTGCTTACCAATAAAATACAGTTTGAAAAAGAAAAAAAAATTGTCAAAATTTTTTAATACTGAGAACAGGCATACCAAATAGCCTATTGCCCAGACTAATAATCAGAGAATGTGTGCGCCAAATTTGAGCCTTATAGAGTGTATACTTTTTGAGATTTTAAGATTTAAAAAAAAAAATAAAAATTCTTAAAAACTCAAAAAGTATACACTATAGGGCTCAAATTTCCCAGTCATACACAACAACCTGTCAAAGTTTCTCTTCTTAGTCTGGTGAAATAACAATCTGAAATTTTCACCCGCTTATCCCCTTAATGAAGCCACCAATCCTGTAAAAACAAGTATGCAAGTTATGTCCCCTCTATACTGGCATATTCAACAACTGTCGGTGAAACCTTTAACTTGCAGAGTATATGCCAAATGAAGTCTGATCTAGGCTAACTTTGCTGAAATCCTACAATGACAAACATGGTAATTCCAAATTCAAATCAAGGTCTGCAGAATCAACAGCTAGATCAGGACGTATTTAATCTAAAGTTAAGCTCACATTTATATGCTAAATAATTTTACTCAAGTCTGACAATTTGCAAAAATGTGGGAAAGTGAATCTGTTCAATGATAAACTACACATTCAAGTGGCCTTGAAACAACTGTCACCACTGTGAAAATAAAATGACAAAAGAACTGAACAATCATATCCACTGGGTCACAGCTAGTCAGTTCAGTATTCTTGTACAAAATAGTGAGAATCACATCTCTGCCTAATCATTATTGTTAGCATTCATTTGGCACCAAAATCTCTGTTGTTAATAACAGTGTTAATTTTTATGAAACAATCTGAAAAATTCATCCAGTAAAAGTGAAGAAAACATCACATATCAAAGTTTCTCAATACCTTAATGGAATTTAATGTCATATATCATTATTTATAAAAAGTCACTTTTGCTTTTTATTCTATACAGCTTTTGATTTCATATTTAATGAGACAACTGTACCCTCAGTACTGTGAAACAAGTATTGAAATATTCTATTTGCCAACTATCAGAGTTATCTATCTTGCTTAGAGTAGGCACTTCAGTGAAAATTTCAAACTAGATATATGCCTTTGAAAACACCATTGCTAGAAAGAGCCTAGCGTTCTGAGTTACAAACTTTTTGAATTTTTAAGATATCTTTATTAGTTCCAAAGATATGATTTTTTTTGCTTTAAAATTATCTGTGCTTTTCACCTTGTGATTTTGTGACTAAGAATGTGGATGACAAGACACAACATCATCACATATTTTCGTTCATTCTGCATGTAATTCTACACCACATATATCAAATTATCTGGTAATGTCAGTACAATAAAATAAAAAAAAAACAAAGCTTACTCTTGAACATTTATCGATGATATTTTGGGGGCATTTTATTTTTAAAAAATGTTGAAATATGAAAATTGGTGGAAAGCGCTGAGTCAAATCACAAACAAAACTTTGGATATTTTCGCTTCTAATCAACTGATTTTCATAAATAATACATCTTTTTTTTTTTTTTTACATGGTCTTCATTGTGCTCTGTATTAAAACAGTGTAAAACAAATAATAAAGATTACTGAAAACTACAACTTAAATTAGTAACAAGCTGTTGAAGAAAATCAATCATCATCATTACTGGCGACAAAAATTTCTCTATGACAATAAGTTCATCATCATCATCAACACCTTTTTCACCCTGTATCAGGGTATTGGCCGCGAACAACAGACTTCCACTTTCTCCTATCCTGGGCACTTCTCACTGCATCTTTTCACTGTAGCCCTCCTCTCTTCAAATCATCCTCCATGAGTTTTCTCCAGGTTATTCATGGCCTACCCCTATTTCTCTGTCCCTGTGGGTTCCATTGAAGTGCATGCCCTGTAATGCTGCTGCATGGTAGTGATGGGCGAGCAGTACATTTTTTTTTACCAATGAGAAGCTCGGGAAGTCACCTTACTTCTCGCTGGGACTGGTACCGAGAAGAGAAATCCTACTGCTCGGCTCTTGACTTTGAGACAGACAGCTGAGCGAGACCGAGAAGGACCAGCCAAAGGCCTAGTGATTCCCACTAGTAGAGATTTGGGAGGGGGGCGGGGAGGGGGGGGGGGGGGGGGGGGCCCATCTGATATTGAGTTCTAGGTATAAAAAAAAACAACAAAGCCCAGTGTAACCCCGCCTCCCCCCTCCCAACTTCAATAGATCTAGCCAACGCCAGCTACGGCGGACCGCCTGCCCGGCGCCAGGGTCTGGCGGCATGCAAGCAGAAGCTTCTCACTCGTGTCTCTGCAAGTTCCCCGCGATGAGAAGAACAACGGCCGACTCCCCGGGATTTTCTCGGGGTAACATCCACGTGTGAACTGTAGTGTGGCTGGAGAATCCCCCACATCAAAGACGCTCGCCGACACTATGTTTCCTACCCCACTTACTCGAATTTGCATGACACTTTCGCAGCGGGGAGGGGGATGTGCGGTGTGAATACGAAACATCCGCGCTAGACGGGGAAGATCGTGGATGAGGTGTGAAAATGAGGAGGAGACAATGGCCGATCGGCCTCGGATCACATAGGCTGTGGGAGAGTTTAGTCCTGTTAAAGTGAATCAGTTTGACAGTTGAAGTTATCCTACAGTCGTGCTGTCGCGTGATAGGAGGAACATAAATGTGTTGAGATGAAGTGCCGCGCAAGCTGAGATTTGTTACATCGACTCAAGCATTGCTTTTTCCTTTGATCTCATAAGGACCGGGACAGGAGAAAAAGATCAACTCATTAGTGACTACGGATGAGTCGACGTCGATTCATCAGTATGATTTTTAGTAAAGTAAAGAAGCGCCGGGACCGGTTCCAAGAAAAAAGATTGACTCATTTGAAAGTCGACTCATGAGGGTTCGACTCAGGTGTAGTCGACTGTATAAACAAAGGTAAGTAACACTCCTAACTAAGCACATTGAAAGTTACATCAACTTCAATCATGTTTATAAAATGCACTTAGATATCTAAATCAGAAGTCCAATAAATCATATGAGCTACTTTGTTAATAGTGTGAAAAATACAGAGCTCCAACAAAGTGAATACAGCTACAACTCAGAGAAAGAATATATTATCAAAAAAAAAAAAGAGATCCCCACAAAGTTTTACTGAAAGAGGGAAATTCCATTGATACTTAAAAGAAAATCACAGATAACTATAGATCTACTGTACAAAGACTTAGATCTTTGCAGTAAAAGATTTAAGAAAAAAAAAAGGCTCCTTCAAATCTCAAATATTAGATCTAGACCTAGAACCAAAATCAACAATTAAAAAAAAAATAAAAATTTTGGCACTTTCTAAGAATAAGTAACATTTTTCTGGCCTCTAATAAAAAAACAACAACATAAAAAATGACTTACTATTTAAAAAAACAAAGCAAGAAAAAAACCAGACCCCTCATATTGCCGTAGAAAACATGTAGAACTCATATTACTCATAAATAAAAATTTGAAATCAATATTTTGATCTCGTTTAAAGCTTTATCTCTAGATCTATAACTTTACAGGAAAATAAAATGAAAGTAAGTCGTATAAGGCAGTCTACGAAAACCTTTGCTACATGTAATTCAACTCAGCATTATATTTTTATCATAAATAAATCCTAAACAATAGCGCAAAATGTGTAATTACCCGTTAACCAACAACTGCAACAGTGGTGCAATCCCTCACTTGGTCAGGAACGCATAGTCATCACTGTCCGAGCAGGGTCTTATAGACAATAGCATGCGATCCCTCGCTTGGTCAGGAATGCATAGTTGTCACGGTCCAAGCGGGGTCTTATCGGCAAGAGGTTTTAAGAAGCGTTGGTGATAGGGGATATTTGGGAGAATGACAACTCCCTTTGGAACATACCAGTATATACCAACCAAAGTTTTTATTGCAAATGAATATTTTATTAATGACCAAGGGAAATTTCAAGCCTACATGGCACATAGATTTTTTTTTTCTTAGCTATCTAAAATTTGTGTCATTTTCAAAAGCGAATCTCTCTCAAACTGTCACTTCTTTCACCCAACGGAAGACGCCATTATAAAGTACATTCATTTCCACTTAGAAACATGTATCGGAAGTGATGTTTCGCAGAACAGAACGAAACAAAATAGCTGTGTCTTTATGGTCATTATGTGAGGTGCTTTCGCCGATCACAAAAGTCAACGGGACTTTTGGCAGCCGATTCTCACGCAGTGGGTTGCCTTCATTGAAGTGCCTACTTAAGACTATAACCCTCTACAGCCCAGGAAAACATATAAGACATGGTTAAAAACGGCTTCAAAAGATTGAAAAAATCCTGAGTTTTAAATTAAGTGAAAAAACACCTTTAGCGAATAAAGTCTAAATGGAGACCAAATAATAAGCCAGTACAAATGATCTCAAAGTAAGGTCTTGAAAATTCAGAAAATATGTTTATTATGAGGAAATAGAGCACAGACTTTCAAAGCTGACTTAGTCAACACAACTGATCCAATAGTCAGGTCATGGAAATTGGAATTATTGGAACAATACTGCAAATTTTTAATTTATTTTCTTTTGAAGCTGCTCTAGGTCTTAGAGAATTCTACAGATTGTAATCCATAAAATTACCTATGCTGGACTGCAAAATCTTTCCTGATCATTTTAAGTGAGAAGCATAAATTTCATATGAGGAACTATGTGAGGACCCAGTGAATATGTTTGTTTTCTGATGAAATTAAAAGAGAACAAGACAAATAGGAACTTTACTGGAGTTTAACCTGCATCATTGTCATGTGCCCCATTGTGGTCATGACAATGATCATGGTCGTGGTCATGCTGATGTCCTTTGCTCTGGGGTTGGTGTCTGTAACATTTCTTTTTATGGCCGCGGCAATGAGGTGTGCATCCTTTATCACCATCTTCATCAGAAGAGGAAGATGAGGAATCTGATTCCCCAAATACTTTTGGTTTTTCATATATACAACAACCTGAGAGATAAAAAGAGAAAATCTTTTGCTGTAAAGTATGAAGGCTCTGTGGGACTGATCATAACTAACAAGCACATCTCATCTTGCTCAAATGATATCGGGCTTCAAAACTAATTAATTAAGATTTATGTCAATTCTCATGGCCATCTTTATTTAAAATGAATTATTCCCATTTAAATTTATGATCTGTGAGAAGACAATATCTTAAATTTTCATTAGCTATAATTAAAAGTACAATTATGTAAATCAGTACTTTATTTCCTATACTGAACCAAAAAGTTCCAAGATTTTGAAAACTTGAATGCAAGTGAAGTGACTATAACAAAAACAAAGCTGATGATTTTCAATCATGCATTTTCTAAATTGTGAATGGTAATGAACTACAGCGTACATTTAACTTCAAGATTTGGTATTTAAATAATTAAAGGACTAATGCTGCTTCACTGCTTTTTCCTGCCACTGCCTACCCACTTCTTGCAAACCAAAGAACACCCACTTCTTGCAAACCAAAGAACTTACACTTCGATTTCTTCTTTCCCATGAATTCATTATCTACGGTATCTGTTGTCCATTTGACCTTGTGTTCATTCTTTGGTTGTTGCAAGCGGAGGTGAAGTACAGGCGGGCTCTGCATAAACAAAACACAACAAAATGAAAAAAGAAATAAAACAATCATGGTGAGAATTATATTTTACCTTGCTTTAAGATCTTATAAACCTGTACTGCCAAAATGTTGAGAGCATGATGACCTAATTAAGTTACCAACCAAAATATAGACGCCATTGGATTTGTTTATATGAAGGAAGGAATGTCATTCAAAAAGAACATGTATATATATATAAGTTCCCAAATAATTATTTTCCTAATTTAAAACAAAAAAAGAAAAGAAAAAAAATAATAAATTCAAGCATATTTATATTCTTTCTGACCAATCAGTTTTATTTTAGCTGTAGTTGGGCACTGACAATATGAAAAGTAAAAACATAATTAATATAAATAGATTCTAGTTCTCTAGTTATAGAAAATAAATAAATCAGTACGAAGGCTGTCATATAGATCTAGTGATTAGTTTCATAAACAGCTGAAGTAGACTTTTTCAGAAACACAGGGATAAGGCTTTCTTAACTTTTAACCTTGGACTCAGGAATATGAATGTGAAAGACTGAGGAAGTGATGAGTTTATTGTGCACAAAGGCTATTTGTGAAAAGAGAGTGACTATAACTATAATAAAACTGCTGGACCTAACTTTTCCAGTTTTTCTTTTCACATTGATTCTTATACCCTTTACCGAAAGCAATCTGATGTCTTACTTTGAAAAACTCCACAACATCACATTATTGATGCACATTTTACTTGAATCACTGATGAGAAAAAGTGAGAAATAAAGGACAGAGAACAAGATTACTGATGAACTGTTTCATTTTGTACTATAGTTAATATAATTGTAATTTAACCAGACGGTCAGTCATCCATGGCCAAATGGACAAGTGATCGGACTATCACCCAATAATTGAGGGTTCGAGGCCTTAGCTATGTCCTATTTCTAAAAATATTTTTGAGGGTTTTCTTAGTGAGTGTTCGTATTTGATATTCTATACAACTGTCAATTGTTGTTTTTTGTTGAGGAATTAGTTGAAAGAGATGTTTTTGCTAGATGCATGTGTGTCATCAATTGAGAGTGAAGGATTCGATCCCCAATTCCAACATGTCTACATTGTTTTTTTATAAACTTCTTTTCTATTTCTTAAGTAGACTACCAGTATTATGTGTGTCTTTTTGACAGAATGTTTGTAATATTCTGTCCTTTGTTTGTTTGTTGCTGTTTTTTTTTTTTTTTGAAGGTGTAGCTGAAGGAGATGTGGAATGGAGAGATCTAAATCTAGCTAGGAGTTAGGCCTTAAGCCCCGAGGCTAAATTCACCGATCTAGCCGCTTCCTTATAAAAAAGCGGTCGCAATAAATAGGACTCCCATAACAGGGTCACAACGATCCACTACAGTATGGCTATGTTGCTCACCTCCGATTGTTCCGATGTTTCATCTACTACCAAAGTCTGGGTAGGATCGTCCTTTGCTTTTGTCGATGTGCCGGGCTGTGACTCGGCCATGGCAAACTTATATTTATCTTCGTCTTTCTCTGTGCAGTCCTTCAGCTTGTACCTCTACGGAAATTACTGGAAACTATCCACGGCGATTAATCTCCCTTGTTCACAAATAAAAAGTGTATCTCTGTTCTACACGGAACAAATATTTATTAAAATCAGCAACGACAACAACAGTGGTGATATGAGAAAGAAAATAATAATGACGACAATGATGATGATGATGTCTCTTGTCCTTCATTATCTAATTCATACAGTCTAAAATATGTTTTTGTATTATCCACTTGATTTTTTTCTCGACCTTAATATTAATTGAACAGCCTTTTTTTGAGGCTTTCATGCTAGAAAATCAACCTGAACTTGTTTTTGTTATATCCGTTACATAGTTTACCTTTCCTTGTATGACATATTCATACTTATACTATTGACATCTTTCAATCTCAAAACATTGTTGTGTTACACTTTGTGGAGTTGTCTCCGGCCTATCTTCTCTGTCTCTTTAACACAGTCTGTTTCAGTTTACCTCCCTCCCCTCTTTCCTCCTACATACACACTTCCCCCTGACCCACTCTTCCCATCATTGGTCCAAATAGATTGAACTGGGAGAAAAATATATCATGGCCATTGACACAGACTAACACCAAAAAAAAAAAAAAAAAAAACCATGGGATAATGTTCTCCCGCACCCCCCCCCCACCCCCACACACACACTCCCAAGGCGAGATCGGATTTCTCCCTCCTCTCCCTTTGTTTAGTCAAATATTTGTTTTGAGGTTACATCATGTCTTATTATCCTGCACATTATGTAACCCACAACTCCTGCTGCTTCAAAAGGAAGAACCGGCTTTTCAATCGCTTGTCCCTGATTTTCTGAAAATGAAATTCCCGATATTGTTTTCAGACACTTCAGTGAGATAAATAAAGAGTTTTGATGGTATCATTTTCTCTTTCAATGTTTAGGGAAAGAAAAGAGGAGAAAAAAATCATTATTATGCAATGATAACAAGGATCACAACAACCTATTTCGCGTAGCAGAACTGTGTGGATCAAAAAGAGGAGTGGCGTCCCTTGCACCCGGCGATAGCAGACGTTACTCGGCCTTTGGTCCAGTTCGCTCATGACGTCATAACGAAGCGCGACCTTACAACACAGGCCGACACATGGGAGATTCTTTCGTTTTGATTGTGCGGAGTGAGGGCTGAATGAATGCATCCTGTTAAGTCCACGAATTGTGTCAAGTAAAAAAAATATTATACAGACGTTCAGAAAAGGTTTGTTTATACATCCGGTGAAATAATAGTTGCTTTTGATGCGCCAGTTTTAAAAGAATTTGACCACACCTACTCGGAAAGGCGTGACCTAGATCTGTATACTGTGCATTATAGGTTCCTAGTGTTGAATACAGTCAGTTGGAGTTACAGACCGAGTGTGTGCATGCCGTGAGAATTTGCAAGCTTCGCGGGTCCCCCCCCCCCCCTTTTTTTAAATGCATCTTTAAAAAAAAAGTAAATCGCATGGCTTCTTGTTGGGAAGTGGTGTTCATTGTTGAGAATACTACACTGAAATATCTATAAATTTTTTAAAAAATTTATGCGTATTTTTTGTCACTTGTAACTGTGGGAAGAAGGAAAAAGTGGAGAAAGTTTTGAAATTGACATACTCAAAATTATGGTGCCATGTTATAAGGATGTATTGGATTAGCGGCGAATACAGCACGCTGCAAGAGAAATGTTAGAAGCGAGTGCTTTGCATGACCTTGATGGAAGACGGTTAATGGATTACAGTAATACAGGAAATATGTGTTTAACATCAAAAATTCATGCATTAGTCTAGATCTATGTTATTGATTCAACCTTTTGATGGAGAGCATTAAAGGCGTTTTAATATTCTTTCTATGGGTGCTAGTCAAAGCAGTAATTTCATGCGGAAAAGCCATTTACGTTCTAATTTTTAAGCAATAAACTGTGTTTATCGTTAGATGTAGATATAGTTCATTGGTTATAGTACTAGATCTGTGTTAATTTTATAAGTATGTAGTCAGTATATGTGGGAAGTTATATCAAAACCTAATCTTTTTGCTACCTTTAATTAAAATGCTGGTTTTATAACTTTATAATTGGCTTCTTTGTACTGTTGTAGTTCTAACATGTGAGTCAGTGTGGCTATAATGGAGTATTCAAGTTGGACAGACAAAGCATGTGATTTATAAAATCATTACTGTATGATCGCTAAACATAAGACAATGTTTTATTCTGAGTGACGGAGGATACTGTGAGTGTTCCTTGGGACATGCATCTATGCCACCCACAAGCCGTCTATGGTGGATCGCCAGCTTGTCACTTGTTCCATAAGGATTCAGACTCTCGGCCCGTCCTTCCAAAAATACCCCAGGCTTCGGAGCAGTTGACGGCAACCAACAACTTAATCTTACTGGGTCCTCTGACCACCAAGCATCCGACATGAGTCCCCCAAATTGCTCTTCAGATTTCTGCAGCTTTAATCATTTTCTGTCGTCGTCACTTTTATTGCCATTGTCTGATTGCTTCGAACTCCATACCATCCCCTCCCCCTTGATGCCCGCTGAATATAATGTGTGCATGTGCAGGCTCTACCCACTCAGTCAGTCCAGCAAGATCCAGCCGTGCACCCATCAGTGTGTTCGTTCGTGTGCTACTTTTGAGTCTTTGCACCCTGCTGGTTCAGGTGCATCAACAAGTGTCAGGTGTGCCTGTGTCAGAGTTCTTCCCCTTCGGTGCCAATGTCAGTGACGATATGACCGAAAGGACGGATGACGGAGGTTCTGGGAAAATCAACCTTAGTGTTATGTTTCCTTTCTTTGGCAACGCTCATGACAGGCTCTATGTGAGTACTCCAAATTGTTGGTGCTGTCTTTTTTGTTGTTTGAATTAGAGATTTAAGCATTTCTGTGTATCCAAGGATAATGTCTCCTTCTGTTTGATTTCTCCTTTTTTCTTTTCTTTGTTTGTGATTGTTGCTTTTCAAATTTCAGTTGTGCTCATTAATGTATCATATTTTATTCTCATCAAATTCTTCAAATCTTTGTGTTATCTCTGTTGTTTCAAAATACTAATGATTGCTGTGGTACAAAGATGCCTGAACTGTTATGACCAACAATGTATTATGTTACAGTCTGTTTTATGTCATTTTGAACCATATTAAGACATTTCAAAATTCTGATCTCTTGGGCCTTATTTGAGTTACACATTACTATCTGTCTGTTAGATTTCTAGTCGTATTGTGTCGCCAGTTTGTCAGAGAATAAGAATTAACGAAATTATTTTAATTAATTTCAGGATGTGAAACAATAATAATTGTTATTTATCTATAAATTACTGGAGCATGATGGGCTCATATTTGTGCACTATTGCTTTGAGCTTAAGAGAAAACCTTTCTAGTACTATGTAACTGACTGAACTTGAAGATGTCAAGAAGTAGATTAAATGTTGACTTCTTACAAATACAGTTATAAAGGCAAAGTAAAGTCTGGAACAAAATAGCTGTTTGTCCATGTAGGGGCTATCTACAAATGAAGTTATATAGTTTTGGAATAACTTATTTGACTTTGAGAGTTTATGACCACTTTCTGTTTTATGATAAGTGTATGATGTGAAAGAGGGTTTGTCGCCACTAACAGCACTGAATTGATAAGAAACTTTTTACAACTTTTGCATTGTTGATATTGGTGTTTTTCCTTATTGTCATCCTTTCACAGAAATGGGAGAACTGATTAATTTTTAATATGAATTTTACTTCTGGAGTCAGCTCTCAGATTTCACTTGTTACTGCTGTGATATACTCATTGTCAAGAGCTGCTCTTTGTAGGAGTCCAAGCCCTGCTACTTTTGATCCATTATTTGGAGAGAATCTGGCAGGCTTACCGTTGCTTGTTTGTGACTTGGGGATAGTTTAAATTTAAAGAGATGGGTTCATGGTTAGAGTTTGCCAGTGTGAGAAAAATATGTTGTCAGAAGCTCTGGTTTCACTGCTGCAGGGGCAAATACGGTAAGAACTGGAAATTCATAAAAATGCCATTATGAACTGGGAATGTATGAAGAATGTCCAATTTGTGAATTTATGGACATGAAAAACGCCCTTCATGGAGAATGACAGAGTTGTTGTGCATAGTCTGAGAATGTAATGCTGGGAGATTGAGACTGAGGTTAAATGTTGGTCAAGTGAAGAAAAAAATGACCTTATTGCATGTTAGTGAGACTGAGAAACAGACCACTATTTATTTTCTCGTCAATAGTATGGTGTAACATGCAAAATCTGGACACCAATCCACAGATGTTTGTTGAAAAGAAAGCCATTGTTACAGCGCCTTCATTTAATGTTAACTTCATATCCAGATGAGTTAAAGGAGAGAAGATGACCTGATTTGAAAGATAGATAGTAGCAACTAGTGAATGTAAGAAAGCTTCAAATATATTATGTGAAAAAAATACAAAAGAATGTCATTGAAGTTCAAGAAAAACTCAGTATTTTTGTGGAAATTTCATTGGTTACTTCTCATCTTTAGGAATGATGAAGATTTTTCATTACATTAATATTTAGACTTAGACAGTGGATAGGTTTTTGTGATAGTGTAATATTAAATGAAACAAGGATAGAGGTTGTGTAATGTTAAAAAGAAAGTTTTTAGTACCAGAAATAAGTGATGTAAACGATGGGAAAAGTAGCTGACGGTGGCATAAAAAGATACAGAACATAAATAAATAACGTCCAAAGATAGAGCTAGGGCAACCCTCAACAGAGGTCATCCGCAATGCTATAAAATTAAACGAATAAATCTTGTGTCGTAAACTCATCCCCCCCCCCACCCGAAAAAAACCCCAAACAATTATAATGTTATTTTTGTATATATATATACACACACATATATATATATATATTTTTTTTTTTTTCGTTTTTTTTTTTTTTAACTGAGAACGCCCAAAGAAATTAGCAAGCCTCATTAAGGCGGCAAAAGAAAAAAAAAAGTTACATAAACAGCCAGGAAGAACATATGCTACAGAGGATTGACTACCTCTCCCCAGCATGGCAGGAGTGGGGAAGGGTTTGGAAAGGGGGGGGGGAGGGAGGGATAACAAACCAAATGAAAACAGAAGGGATTCCAGTAAGTCATTGTTTCTGGACACGTCCCGTTAAAAGGCGGTGCGGGAGGCAGCTCTCTAGTGCTAGAGGTAGAAATACTGTGCTCGTAATGTTGGGTGATTAGACTAAAAGTTATCAATAAAAAACTTACTTCGTTTCGACCGTCATTATTTTTACTCAGTTACAGTAATTCGTAATAAGGTGTAAATCGTCAGCCTTGTTTCATGTAGTTATATACTTGTTGACTTACACGACCGAGATGCAACAACTAAAAGTGTTTAAATTAAAATTTCTTATACATCGTATTCTAATTCCAGGAGAAAGCTCACTCAAGCATGAAAAGATCAGCGTTCACAGGAGAAAATTAATAGCTTTTGCTGAAGCACATCTTTTATTTGAAACGACAGAATCGTACGAAATTCTAACGTAAGACCCAGTCGTTAAAAAAAAAAAAAAAGGAAAAGTCGTATTTTGGCAAAATGTGTTTTCTCCTTTCACATCTTCCATATCATATTCTCTCTTTCGAGTGTGTGTTTGTGTCTGTGTGTGTATGTGTATGTCTGTGTGTGTGTGAGAGAGCGAGAGACTTTAGGGAATGGGGAATGGATGAGTAGGCGATGAAATTCGACGAATGCCTGTGATTTTCAGGTTTGAGCGTATTAATTGTAAGAAAAAAAAAATAGAAAGAAAAGATAGGCATCTATGTGGGTGGATGAGTTGGTGGACAAATCAAGTCTCTCTCAGAGGTGACTGCAAAAAGAAGAAGAGAAGAAATTTAACCTTCAAGCCGCAGATTAAAAGCCTCATAAAGTTCGGATAACATCTAGGTCAGGAAGGGCAGTATTCTGCTCGTCTCTAATGCATGTCTCATTCCTATAATCCTTGGGTATGCCGTAATGTTGTCGGCTAAATGCAGTGTGGCAACGTAGGCCTCATAAATATTTGTTCAGATAGTATCAGAGCCAGAAAGGGTAGGATTCTGTTTTTCTTTTATCAGACAAAATTTCATAGTTCTCCCCTGACAGTATCCATCCAAGGCCTCATTTTCTCTCTCTCTCTCTCTCTTTTCTTTTCTTTTTTTTTTATAAGCTTAGAAGTCCCATTCTTATATCCCGTAATGTGGTCGGCGAGAAGCGTTGTGCAGTGTCGGCCTCACAAAGTTCATATTGTTATATCTTGGCTATGAAGGGCAGAATTCTCCTAAACTTTACTGAACCGAATCCATAGTTTTTCTCTTATACAGTATCCATCCAGCTCCCCATTTTGTATGCATAGCATGTCTCATTCTCGTAATTTCTGCGTAGCCAGGAATATGGTTGGCGAAATGCAAGGTAGGCCTTTATCTCATAGAGTTCAGATTATAGCCGAGTCACGAAGGATAGAACTCTGTTTCCTCTTTACCAAACAAAATCAGTTTGGTATATTTTTCTTTTTTACAGTATTACAATTCAACGGCTTTGAGTGTCTCATTTTTATAATCTCTGCCTATTCCGGAATGTGGTCGGCTAAAAGCTTTGTGCAGTGCCGTGCATGCAATGCAGTGCCGTCTCTCTGTGTTTGTCTCTCTCTCAAGGCCGTGATATCTCGTGTTACTGCTGCACTGCTCGAAGAGCCTCTAGCCTAGCGCGTATCTAAGAAAGGTTCCATTGTGTTTGTTGTTGAGGGTTAAAGCCTGTGAAGTGGTATGTGTGTATGGGGGGGGGGGGGGGTGAACATTATAGCACCAGAAATAATTTCAAATCTTTCTCTACCCTCTACCAACGGCCGGATGGCAGTTATAGACATAGGGGTTGGGGGGGGGGGGGGTAGCAGAGGCGGGATTTATGAGAGGTGAATTTACAGTTTTTAACCCTTGAAATGTCAAGAAGCCGATCCGCTCAAATACTCGTTCACAGGCTCGTTGTTTACACATGGAAGTTAATTTTTAATCAGTTTCCATAATATGCACGTAACTAGAACTACATTCTCACATGATTTAGGCCTCAGCCAACAATTTTTTTTCGGAAACATTTTCACGCCTATCTATTTTTTCCTGACACTTTAAAGGTTAATCCCAGAAGTTAGGGGGAGGGGGGAACTGATCAGATCAAAAACTCGCGCTTCGTACTTTGTACAGGAATTTTCCTTTTCCGAACAGCCCACAGTGTAATAACGTGGTACTGGTATTATATCAGCTTAAAGCATGAAATACTATGCGCTGAACGTGATTATTTGTGTCATCACAGAATCCCTGACACTCCGCGCGGCGAGATTGGTCTTTTGACACTTTTAGGGTTAATTTATTTCCGACGCCCTTGACAACTGTAATAACCTTAATTTACTACATGTAAATCTATGCCATTCTGTTTACAAATTCAGTGCTGTTCGTCCGTTTTCGTATAAAGTTAAGTCAGTGTATGTTTAACAATATTTGGGCATTAGTTAGTACATATCAGTATTGTCGCAACATGCCCGGGCATAGCACAAATGAAAATTGAAGTTTTGGTAATTTATGTACACGAACGCTCGCACATTAAATAAGGGATGCAGCGTTTGGTGGAGCGCTAGGACGAACTGATCCCCACATTTTTATGTTGTGGACATTCATACAACACTTATCAGTTGAGGTTATTAGTACATGTAGTTGATTTTGTTGGTTGGAATTGTGGCTTTGGAGCCACTTGTGGACTGTGGCTTCATGAAAAAAAAGTGTGTGTGTTGGGAGGGAGGGGGGTGGAAGAATAAAAGAGTAAATGATAAGTTAATCTGCACTGGTGTAAATGTAAGAATTTAAAAAATGTTCGATAATATTTTTGTAGCTATTCTCTTTCTTCTTCAGCTACACTCTTTCCCGAAATGATACATGTGATTGTAACTCTCTCACACACACACACACACACACTCTCTCTCCATCTTTTATCCCCTTTTCCCTCCTCTTTCTGCAATATTTTTACCACCCCAATATCCTTCGTTTATTGGGTCCGTTATAGTTACAGGCTCCGTTATAAGCTTGTTATTACTGTAGTATTTTACTAAGTGATAAATATGTATATTCTCTCTTTCTCTCTCTTGCTCTGACTCTCTCTCTTTCCCTCTCTCTCTCTCTCTTCATCTTTATCCCTTCTTCCCTCCCCTTTCTGCAAGAGTTTTCCCCTCCCAAATGTCGGCGTTAGTCACACATCTTTTATTTATCAGGTCAGTTATAACAGTCGTCATTAAATTACTTACTTAATTAGTTACCCATTTTACTGCACTGCATGCTTATTACAATAGAGTGTAGTAATTGCAGGCTTCTCGGCAGTGCTGTTAAATAGCTTAGGGATGGGACTATTTGCTAGATTGGCTGGTATGTAGATCTAATTAAGGTATAAACAAGGGATTATGGAAATAGCTGCTCTACAATAGAGTGACGTGCTGTGCGATTTGGGAAATGGTAGTGTGAACGCACGTGGGTTTTTTTGTTTTGTTTTTTTAAATCCCTCTAATGTTCGATAACACCTAGCCTGCCCTTGTTCCATTCCCTCCTCGTTTATACTCTTGCTTTAACCCTTTCCATGTCTTCCACCCCCTTCTGCCTAGAGCCACTTTACATAACATGTACAAACAATTTCTTTCTTTCTTTCGTTCTTTCTGTCAGTCTGTGTGTCTGTCTGTCTGTCATCATTCATTCTTTCTTTCTTTCTTTCCCCCGATCTTTTTTCTTCATTTATGTTTTTTTTTTATCTAACCATTTTTCTTTCCTCTTTTCTCATGAATCTTAATATCCTTCTGTCATTTTCCTTCCATTACACCCTCTCTCCTCCGACCCTCCTTCTCCCCCTCCCCCCGCCCCGTCTCTTTGTCCTGTCTATTCTGTCGTTTCGCTCTATTGTCTTTAAGTACGAGCATAGACAAAGTGAGAGTAGCGGTGGTAGTTGGTAGTGATTTATAATATGTAATATAGAAGAAGTAGGAACAGAGTGAGGAGAGATGGGGAGAGGTTCGTTGAATAAGATAGAGGCCACAAGCGTTGCCATCCTGCATGAAGGTATTCGGTAATTATTTCACATATTTGTCTCTGTGCCCCAGGGAGGCGGGGAATGTAGGCGTGGGGGCGAGTAAGAGAGAAAGAGAGGGGAGGGTCATTATTATGAGAGACAGACCAAGTCATTTGAGCAGTAAAAGCTTTGTGTGTGTGTTTGGGGGGGGGGGGCGAGAGAGGACTTGCCACAAATATGAATAGAGAGAAAGAGGCACAAAACTTAGTTGACTAGAGAGAATATGGGATTCTAACACACACACACACGGAGCTGCAGAGAGAGAGAGAGAAATTAATAGAGAGATCGGTACTGAGTGCAGCACACGGATGGGTTATCTGGACTGACAAGGACAACAGTGTGTTCGCCTTTAGGTCTCCACAGGACCAAGTCCTGGCTTTCTGGCTATGCATTTCTTTTCTTTGCCTTCTCTCCCTGCCTCGTTCTCTCCAGTTTGTCGATGCTTACTGTTTTCTTTAATTGTTGGTTAGAGCGCATCGCTTCTTTTAGATTAGCTTTACTTTTCGTCACTTACCAATACCACATTACGTTCACGGAGATATAAAGTACAACAACACGCGCGCACACACACACACACACTTACACACACACATGCACAGTTATTTTCTTGGAACGGTCATTTCAAATTCAAGTAAGCCATGCAAACAGAGCACATTGTGTCAAAGAAGGAAATAACTTAGAGCACAATTATCTCGTTGGCACCAATTAATACACGTCCTACTTCACCGAATGTGTGTCAAGTGTGTTGGGTTAGTGGTGCGGAGAAGACAGAACAAAGGCGCAGTTGTTGCATTACAACAACAATACAGTCCAGGGATATTTGCGCTGTGTTAAGTTATGTGTAGTTATTGCTCGTCTCTATATGATTTGAAACAGGAAGTAGGAAGAAAAAACAACCAACCAACCTAACCAAACAAGCAAGACAATTGGACGAGTAAATTCGGGAAGGATATCACAAGTTGCGACAGGTTTTCTTGAGTACGCCTTGAACTGCGTTTTTCATAATATTTTTGTCCGTATACATCAGGAGTTCCCAAACCGTGGGTCGCGACCCCTTCCGGGATCGTGAAGCCTTTCTGGGGGGAGGGGGGGGGGGGGGTCGCGTGGGCTTTTTGGAAAGAGTTTGGGCTCAGATTACTTTCCCATCACCTAT
>JBCEWB010000003.1:1317175-1334356 GCA_039654565.1 Peronia peronii
ATACCACTCACCCTTTCCGTGCTTTAATTTGAGGCTGGATAAAAAGCATGAAACCACCCTATCCTGTTAATGTATATTGATGGATATCTGTCCTGATGAAAAGGTGTTACTTTTTGAGCAAGATGTGCTTTTCAATCATAATGCTTGCTCAGTTAATCATTTTATCCAGTGTGCTCTGCTCATCTGTTTGTTTCAGCGAATGGAACAGATGTTGAATGGTTTCCAAGGAGATTTAAGCAGCATCAGCACTGAGATACAGTCACTCCAGGACCAATCAATAGCTATGAATGTTAAGCTAAAAAACAGACAGGTACCTCCTCCCACAGCTTTTGGATAAGCCGACAGTTACAGGAGATAGTAGTAATAGATGGCATTTGTATATTTTGTTTAATCATGTACAGCACCAGCTCTAGTCTAGGCGCTTTACAGTCTGTTATTACTCGAACAGAGAAGCCGTCTATGTTTTCAGTTTCCTTGGCAACCTAAAAAGTGTCTGCCTATATGGCACTCAAATCCTTATCAGTTAAATAATAACATTCTCTGTCAACATGATAGATAGTTAGGCATTCATTTTTACTTGTGGCCAGTCAGGAAATCAGTGTGAATCATCTCACTCATGGACTCTATGTTGGGTTCTACTAGGATTGGACACAGCAACCTCTGATCCCAAGACCATAGGCCCAACTACTAGACCACTGATATCACATTAGTGAAGTTATTAAAGCTGAAGGAGAAAATTATCCTGTTCTAGAAATGTCTGTTGCTTGTTGAGATGTGGCGTATCATGTCCTAGATGTGGCATATAATGTTCTACAAAAGATGTTGTATCCAAAACTTCTGCCTCTCAGTGTGTACTAAAAGTTGTGAATGAGAGAAATAGTAGAGGCTGAATTCTCTTCTGCATGAGTGGTCTCTATTTGTTGAGTTATGAATAGATAATGCTTTGAATCACTTAATAAAATTTGAAGTTTTTTTACAATATGTGACACGAATATTTTTTTAATGCATGGAAATCAACAAAAATGTCAGTCTCTTATTTAAGATAAATTGGGGACAGCCTAGTCAAAAAATTAGGATTTTTTTGTGTGTTGTGTGTTTTTTTTGTTTTTTTTTAAATTTTTTTTTATTTTTTATTTATATCATGTAAATAATAATATATTTTTTCACATAAGGAATGTCAAGGAAAGTGTTAGTCTCTCATTTCAGTCAATTCAAGAAGAGCTCACCCAGTTCTTTTTTTGTTATTTAAATGACATGAAACTGCTAACTTTTCAATGTAAGGTATCAAGGAAAGTGTCATTCTCTCATTTCAGTCAATTCGAGGAGAGCTCAGCCAGTATGTTGATGAAATGGTCATTCCAGAATCTATGATTACGTGAGTATATTGTTTTGTATAGTCCTTTCTCGTGAAGTTTCTTGATGTGTGACAAATACGTTTTGAGTCAATATTATACCATATGGCATCTATCATTTTGTCTTCACCTACGGTTACGTTACATTCTATATACGTCTTTCAACCTCCTGGTGAAGGTTATCTCGTTCACCTACAGTTCAAAAAGATTTTGGTACCCAATAATTTGTCGCCCCAGAATTGAAATGTCCTATCTGCAACATAAAACTGTTATAGTTAGGACAACCTCTGGGAAAACAAATTGTATTTTGTATGAGACATTTACTGAAATTGAATTGTCAGCATAATAGCAAAATTGCTATTGTTTTTAAAATTTTATTTTGATAGGAATTTGATGTTACAGTTTGATGACATGTTTAGATCCGACTGCACTTTAGAACCTTAGCAGTATAAAGGTATGATATTAATTAGATAATTATTTGGCAGAGTTTTGTAACTACACAGCTTCTGAAAAACCCAGAGAAGTACAGAGTAAATCTGAGATAGAAAAGCTATCTAGCAGGAGATAACCACCTGCAGGAGATTCAAAAGCATAATTTATACTGTAATCGTGCAGTTAATGAGTTTTAACTCTTGTGGTACAGAGGGTAGTCTTTGCAGCAATAAAAATCACAACATGTAATTTCCTGTATTTACACTGTCATCATTTGCAAAACCCACATTCATTATGGGATTGCCACAGTGTACAACTGAGTTAACAGCACTTTCCATCTTTGAACATGTAATGTGTAAAGTCGTGACCTGAGACATGGTACAATTTTGGCTCATGCTGTGCCCAGCTACAGATCTGTATGTTCAAATTCAGTTGACCTGAAGTGAAAGTTGTCATTGCATCATTATCATAATTATGGACATACCCTAATCATCAGCCTTTATGAGTTGCCTATTGCAGAGACACACAAATGTTGTGAGTCTCCTGAGAAGCATATAAGCCAGCTATCTGCAAGGCACTCAAACCCTCATTATTCCAATGATAACATAGTCTATGTAAATTCCCTTTTGTAAATTCCATTTTTTTTTTTTTTATATTCAATGTACAGCAAAAGATCTTAATTTTTGAGGCTCATGATGAGTGAACATTGCAATCATTCTTTCTCAGCATCTTTGTAGAAGTATTTGATTTTGGTTTGGTTCTAATTTCCTCAAACCAGGTCCATTCTGGACAGTCCGGTGACAGAGGATGATTTCAAGGAACAGCTGCATGAGTTAAATCACAAGATCAATTTTGTGAAAGAGCAGTCATTCAGAGACGCTAGAGCTTGTTTGGATGTGAAAGATATCCTGGAGAAACTGAAAATCAAAGTGAGTGTTTGTAACCGCATTTGATAGATCCAAACAAATAAATTTGTAACATTGAGTTAGTCTTTCATTTTTTTTTTTTTCCATCCTTTTTTTTGTTACTCTGTGTTAGTTTGTCTTTTATGGCAGGATTTTATATCACTATGAATAAATGTTTCTACCAATGGAGAATGGACTCATTCATAATCTCCATACAGTAGTCGTCAATGCTCTGTTTGTTTAATTTTCATATGACAGACATACCCTGCTCGTTTATTTACATTCTGGAACACACTACATTGTGAACATTGTTTATATAACTTGGATCATTATTGCACAACAAATGGGTATATCTGCAATGTCAATTAGGACAAGATGATAAATTGATCAACTTTTGATATATCTGGAGTGAAAAAACAAGTGACTTTGTGCCTGTATTCGCCTGTATTCGCAATATTTTTTTTAACTAACATATGGCTGAGCATCCCCCCATGTGGAGATTCCAAATTCATTGAGTTTCTTCTTTTTATATACATTTTCAGCTTTCTTAAGGTGGGGGGAGGGGGGGGGTCCTGAGAGTGAATTTTTGAATGCTTGATCTAAGAGCTTTTTAAGCTTTAACAGATTCAGCATGCTCGAATTAGAGGAAAAATATGGAACAAAATTTTGTTTTGTGTCAGATTGCGATGACAATGCTACCATCTTAGATTTTGTGTCTTGAAACTTAGTAATTTTCAAAAGCCCAAAAGCCTATGGCTTGTAGAATATTCAGGGTAATTGTTTGGAATTTAGCACAGTAATGAAATAGCTCCATATAAAAAATAATATGCATTTGTTTTTTGGTTATATGCCATACAATGTCTGTCAAATTTTTGAAATATGTATGTTGATGGATCTGTATATTTCTATATTTTCTGCCAAATATCCAATTTTCATTTGGAAAAGTGAACAAATTTAGAAGAGAAGACACACATTATTGAAACACATGCTATGAAGAATATTTATTCAGAAATTGAAGTCAGTTGGATCAGAAACAAAAAAGCCTCAGGGGAAAAGGTGAAAAAAAAAACCTCAAATATTTTTAGAAAATTGCATTTGAATTTTTTATAACCTTTCTACAGAGTCCTCCTAGTGGTGCCATGTTGGTATCATTTTAGGAGCCTAAAACAGATGTCTCTGGCCTGGTATTTGTCTCATCTCAATGTGTCTAAAACCCCCAAAACCCGATTTTGATATTTTGATCCCAAAACCTCATTTTCAGGACCCACATCCCTCCATAAGATCTTTGCCAATGACATATATTAAGTTGGGCATATTTTGTTTTCTAAATCTGAAAGTCAGATATGAGTTTTAATAGCAAAACATAATTTGAAATCACATAATTTTGCAACTTTGGCAATCATATACACATACAAATAATTTAGAAAAGTGTCAGTATCTGACAGTCATTGACATTGAGGTTGATGCAGTCCAGCTGTATCTGAGCTGACACACTTCACTTCTAAATAGAAAGTCAGCCAGTCAGTTTGAGTAAGCCAGAAACTAAATTCACTGCTTAGTTATTTACTCCAGATCTGTCTCTCTCTGCTGACATCTATTTATGTGGTGTGTTTGAACTTTCAACATTAGTGGCCAAAAGAGGAATTGAGGAGATCTTTCTTGGAGTATTCTTTTGCACTGTTGGGGATTTTTTTTTTCTTTTCTACAGTTTTGAGGGAAAAAAAAAGGTGGACAGAGAAATTTATCTTTTACAGATTTGATTTTTACGAAGTACTGTTTGTGTTTTATCTTATCTTTCAGGCAATTTCTAAAATCCGAGAGTTCTTACTGCAAAAGATCTATGCCTTCAGAAAGCCCATGACTAATTATCAGATTCCTCAAAACACCTTGCTCAAATTCAGGTAAGGATAATAGTTGCCTTTCTCTGCATATGATCTGTAAAAAATGTAACTCGCCATGGCATTTCATATTACATGTTTATCATTCTACGATCCATTTGTGGGCATAGTTTTTATGAATTTGCAATGTGTCTTTGTCTAGAAATTTGACTACACAGTAATTAGCTTGGTTTATTTCCTATGCAGAATTTTCAATGAGTTTCTCATGGCCAACGAAAGGCATGTAGCAAAAGAGGTACGTGACGAATATGTCGAGACCATGAGCAAGATCTATTACTCCTACTTTAAGGGATATTCCAGTCGTTTGGCCAAACTGCAAGTAAGTTCTTTGTTGTTAACTTGTAAGAGATCTAGATAGTGATATTTAATAACAATAGTGGCTGGCATTTATATAGTGCTTGTTCTTGTACAGTACAGGCCAGCTCTAGGCCCTTTACAGATCATCCCTACAGACACAACAGGAGACCTGCTCATACATTCTCAGGGAAGCTTCTAGGGAAGCATATAAGGCCTCTGCTATCAGTCTGAACTAATGTTCTTTGTCTGTAGGAAATGTTTTCATCTTTTGCTTATGTTCTTTGTCTCTAACAAAACATTGTAGTCTCATCACATCTCTCACTCCATTTCTCTATACTATTGTGAAATATGCTTATTTAGTGCTAAGTGAACCATGTATTACAGATCAGTTTGTATGATTTTTTTTTCATGTCATGCAAACAGTTGTGTCACTATAATTTAATTATCTTATTTTAGGAATGTGAAGAGGCTGATCTGGCCAAAGAGTTGCTGCTGTATTGATATTTAACTTCCCACCCAGTATACTACCTTTCGGCTTAAGTGATGATTTCTTGAAAGTAAATATTATTATTGAAACGCTGGTCTTCCAGCTCTTTATGTGGACACTTAGAGTATTAGTCAATTTGATAGCTTCTCTATGCTCACTGTGAAATGTGCCTCATTAATTCCCTCATATGAGGGAATTTAGATTTTTTCCTGTGTTTGTGCTGTTCAGTGCATTGTGTGCATTTACCAACACTTGACAGCATTGGGGGTTGTTTTTCTCCAACCATAACACTTCCTTTTGCTGTACACATGGGATATTGAACAAATTTAGTACAGATCGAAAAAAAATTACTGTCACTCTTTCTTTGCTTAAATTCACCACCTGAGCAGTTCTGAAAAAATTGTGGTGTAGGAAAGATGTTGTTTCCTCATCGTGATAATTTTGTCAGTTTTTTCTGCAATCATCAGTACAAATAAAATAGACAGTGAATTTTTCCATCTTTACAATGCTTGTTTAACAACCTTTGTGTGTCTCAAGGGAAGTAATATAGCTGGGACAAAAATAATCCCCACTGGAATGTATGGACTTCTTTGTTATCATGGCTGTTCATATCAAGTGAATTTTTTTCATCTGGTGATAGAGTTTATCCTAACAAGCTGGATAAAATGAAAAAGAAGGAGATTACATATGCACATAACCAAATCAGCACTGCCACAGTAATAATGGACAGTTATAGAGTGGCTAAGAATGATCACAAGAAAAGCTGTCAAGTTTTTCAATTAAATTTCACCTTTGTTTTGTGAAGTGGTGACATAATGGAGATCCTTTGTCACCAGCCCATTAGTCTCCTTTTGCTGAACACCAAGATTGTTGAACAAATGTAATCAAAAGGGAGAAATCACTTTGGGGCCATTTGCTTCAAACTTGCATCTTGAAAGCTTTATTTTGTGAGAGAATTTCTCTCTTTCTATGGTAAAAAATTTTGGATTTCCTTCAAATTTGTGAACAGAAGGAGGAAACATGAACATATACATGAAAAGACTAAGAAGATGAGAAAAAAGATGTCTAATTCTTAATATTCTCAGGGAAACCTCAATGGATTTAGTCCTGAGCCTGAACTTTCCTGTCTAAAAAAGATCAGAAAGAACAAGGGTTTCAGTCAATAGCTTCAACAGACTAAAAGGCACTGAAGTCTTTGAAAACAAAAGTTCAGTTTTCACCCATGTGTGAAAAGTTGACATCTGTGGTTCTTCCTCTAAATCTTCATGTGTTGTCCTTCTTTACAGTGGTTGTTTAACAGCTTCTGTGTTTTGTACAAGCAAGTAATTGGAGTGATGAAAAACAGTCCTCATTTGTTTTCTAGGTTTGCAGTTGTAGCATAGTAGTCATTGTTCTGCCACTGAATTGGGATTGTTTTTGACCAGCCCTGTTACATTTACTTCCTTTTACCAGGCAAAGGCTGTTGAACAAGCACAGTAAAGAGAGAAAAATAGATTTTGTGCTCTTTGCTTGATACTCACATCATGAACAATTCTTGATGTAAGGAAAATGTTTTCTTCTCGTTGTCTTTAGCACAGTTTTTGAGACCAACAGAAAAAAACTGACATGTTTTCTTCTTTACGCTGTTTGTTCATCACCCTTAAGGGAGGCATAAAAAGAACGCTTGCTCGCGATAAAAGCAAGCGCATTGGGACAAGCGCCTTAAATGTAGATCTAAATTACCTTGTGCCTTGGAAAGCGTAAAGAATTAAATGTTAAATCTTTATTGCGTTGCAGCACGTGTTGGTTTAGTTAGGACTTGGTTATTATCAAATGTGGTGTGTAAAATTTTCTGTCTCAGTGACAGTGTGACCAAAATGGATGTTGAGTCTTTGATGTTAGCTGTGTTTAAAAAACCTGCAGTTTGGGACAAAAGAAGGAAAGACCATGCACCTTGTGAATCATGCTTGGAAAGATATTAGCGAAAAACTGAAACATGATGGTAAGCCTCATGAACACCTGTTCTCTTGCGTTTTCCTAGGATAATTTTCGGCAAAACACTGTCTAGAAACAATAGTTCGTCATCACTTGAATACGCCATGGTGCCAAATGGGCAAGTTCTGATGTCCATATCAGTATCGCAAGCGCGAGTTGCAATCTTCCTATATATGCGCCTCAACAACAAGCAAGCGTGACAAAAAGGGTGTAACAGGGCTGATCAAAAAATAATTCCCAATTATTTCAGATGAGTTCTAGTGATTGAGAATCACCATGCTTGTGCGGAGATTCACACCTCTCACAGTCTGTATTAGGAGTAATCGAGAGAGTTGTTTTTTCTAGTCAAAGTACTTCTCTTTTACTGTACATATTGTCATAAGGGTTGTTGAACTGGCATCACAAAACACAAAAATCCATTTTCACTCTCATTATTTGAAAGGGATAAACTTGGCACAGATCTAAGAAATTCACGATACGGAAAATATATTTTGCTTTTAGTTATCACCTTCTGATATTTTCCTTTTGCAGTCATGTCCATACACAACAAAAAAGAGATTTTTTTTTTTTTTTTCTTTACAATGCTTGTTCAAATGCCTCTTTGGGACAAGCAGTTCTTATAATTCCCTATGTTTATTATTCTGTTTCCTTGGAAATTAATTCAAGAATTCTTCCATCCTTTCCCTTTCACCACATTAATAAGATTGTAAGTATGCTCTGTGGGCGTGTTGCTGTAGACTCAACTTCCTTTTTGATGTGGTAAAATCAGTAGATGTTGTGACATAGGAGCACTTTCTCAGCAGATCACTGTGATATCTTCTCAATCACCAAGGGCCAGCACTGAATAGTCAATGTTTCTTTCCTTTTTAAATGTTTTTTTTCTTTTTCCTTCCTTTTTTTTTTTTTTTAGCTCTCGCCTTAGTGTTTGTTTAGTTCACTGAAGAGTGGTCTTCTTAAAATCCTTCTTTTTTTTAAAAATCTCATTGTAATATCTGTTGTATTTCTATTTTCCCTGTCCTGATCCTTTTTTCTTAGTTTTTATTTGTTTTATTTTTTATTATATTCCCACAAAGGAAAATAAATATTTAAATCCCAGGCTGTTGTTTTATCTTTATATATATATATTCAATATAATGTAAATGGATAATTGGTGTTAATGGGAGAGAAGACACTTTTTGGAGCACATACATGCTGCTGCCCGATTCCCTCTCTCTCTGTGTTGATTCATTTCTAAGAATCATTCTATTTTTGTATCATTTATCATCACCAATTGGCACAATTTTCAGTTGGTCCTTGGCAAAAGTAGCCAAGCTCCTGAGTGGAAATGAGAAGATAGCAGGAGATGTTTTGTTTTGGTACTATGGATACCTAAGATATTTTTTTTTTAATATTTGGGCAGAATCCCAGGCTGATTTACAGTGGAAATCTTATAATAATTACCCGTAAAGGATCCCCTAATGGATTGAACTGAAAAGATGATGGTACCCTTGGATTTAAATGCTGCACAACCAGTTCAGATGAGTCGGATGTTAAGGTGGGCTTTTTCGAGAAAATAAGATTTTGCTGACAGTGGTTGACATAAGTGAACTTTTGAACATCATTATTTCGACACAGAAGAGTCATGACTAATAAGTTTCGCCCATTTTTATGTAAAATGTGCACATTATTGTATATGTAAATTTGCATCCACCAGAAATTACCAACACTATAAACTTATATCTCAAATGACTAACTTTCCACTTCTTTATTACTGATAAGTTTTGTCAGGGATTGGCAGCCCTGAGGTTTTTTTTATTTTCACACTTTTTTTTTTCTTTGCTATCTTGGGCAGACTGCTATCTTCACAAGTCTAGCTATCATCATCCCTGAAAAAGAAATAAAATACAAATTAAAATCATGTCCCAGTTCTTAATTTCATCAGTGCCACATCCCAATGAAATCAGAACTCCAGATTTCTCAAAATTTGAAACAGACAGCTTAGTTGTCATTTGTCAGCATCATTAGATGCTCTGTTGGCCACTGCAGTCAGTGACTCAGACAAGGTAAATCTCCATTTGTCCTGATCTTTATCAGCTTTGCTGAATTGATGGATTGTCATTCTGCTAAATTCAGTGATGTTATCAGTGAGAGGAGCTAGTGGTTTACCTCTTCGTCTTTTTGCCTTGGTTTCGCCTTTAAAAATACTTTTACTGTTTGCAGTTTCCACTGTTGATCTGTAGACATCAGCCAGAGTTGGCTTTTGGAAAGGTCCAAGCACAGTGATCATCATCTAGAGACAATTCCGTCCTTGGACGGTTGATTCGTTATTTGGCTCAAACATGGTGTAGTCCTTGTCCCATAGTTTCCACTCTTCATATGTAGACATCAGCCACAGTAGGCTTTTAGAGAAGTAAGGGCACAGTGATTATCCAGAGATGATCACAGATCCTTTCGCTTTGGCCATTTCATTATTTGGCCCAAACATGGCGTGCTTCTTGTCCCATTGTGTGTGGTCTTAAGTTTACAGGTTTAATAGTAATTTCAAATCATTGACTATCTCCATTAAGATGTTTGTGGGTGGTTTTTTTTTTGATCATATTGATCAGAGCCTGCCCAATCTGCAATTGACCCTCGTCTTTTCAGTCATCGGGCATTCACACAGTATATAGTGTGCTCTGTCCCCTTGTCCACTTTGCAGCCGTAGATATGTACCAGTCTTCTCCTTTACCCCCAAAAAATAGACGGACAAAAATTCATGAGTTTTTGTTCCATGATTACACTCATCACAAAAAACACTTTCTTTTAACAAAGATTTTGTTTTTCCTTACTCACAAGTGGCTTAGCTTTTTCATTTGTATGTGATGTCACACAAGTTCACAGTTTCACTCGAGACACAAGTGAAATAAATTTGAAAAATCCCGTGACGAAGAAAAAAAAAAGTAAAAAAGTGTCACATGTGAAGATATCAAGGATAGAAGGCCACGACCTTTTATCACATTCCTATACATGGCTTCAGCAGTGTGCAAACAGCCTGATTGGAACCTGGTTTTCCTATCAGAAGTTGTTGCATTTCAGATTTCAGGAAGTCCAGGCATCCTACAATACCCCGAACATATTATTTTATGCAAATATCATCTAAATGACTGTAAATATTTATTTAAATTTCTTTCTTTGCAGGGGTATGTTTAAGTTCTTATATATATGAGAATGTGTATATGTGTGTACACATGTATGTGTATGTGCTTGCAGCACAAGTTTGTATGTCTACATGTCTTATTTGTAATGTATATGTATTTTGGGGAGACGGCATGATGACTTTTCAATTGTCACCAACAGATAAGTGGATAGGCCATGTATTCATCAAAACAAATCAAAACAGATATTTTCGTTTTATTCCTACAATGTGTTTGAAGGAGATCCAATTTGTAATGTGCATATTGAATAAGTCAACTATGGTTTCATGTTCATTTTTCTTGTAACATTATCTGAAGCAAAGTATAAAGTATTTCATTTCCTCCCCTTCCAGTCCCATCTAGTCCATGTCCTACTTAATTCATGAAATTAGCTACATATTTTGACAAACAGAATACAAGAATCTCCGCCTAAGAGCCAAGTCAACAGAAGACAAAAAAAATGGGTTAGGTGGATTTGTTTTTTTTTTTCATTCTTTAAAAAAATCTTGAAACAGATTCTTAGCCAGGTAAACTATGGTGAACAATTTCCATTTCATAGCAGAGATTTCTAGACAGACAGGGTCTGTGGAGAAGACCCTGTAATTCACTTAACTGCCTACAGGGGCTTTGCATAATAATAAAGAAGTCAAAGTGACCTCTTTCGGCCGCGAAAGCCGTGTGTTTAATATAATTTGTGAGAGTTGTGGCATCGTCAAAGTGGCAGTAACTACATTCTAAATGGTGTCTTAAAATTCATAGTCGTAGTCTCGACAAGGCAAGGATTAATGATAGGGAAAAAACACAAAAAAAAGTAACAGAGTTGATAGAGAGAAGGGTAATTGGCTGCTTTATTGGAATCATGCTCATCAGTTATGTAAGCTATCAGTTGGCATGTGTAGATAGATGTAAACAAGCAAAATAAAATAGTCAATCAGTTTACGAAGAAGGGATTCACCTTTTCAGTTGATATACATCAAAAGTTAATCGATCCTCTTACCGTGTTTGACTTCGTTGTTATACTCAAATGTGGCACAGTAATGACCCATGTTGTATGATATTGTGCACACAGCAGTGAAGTTCGTAATGTATGCTGTGTAGTTTGTAATGTAAACAAGAAAGTAGGGGATCTCGGCTGCATGACTACTCACAATGTTAAACAAATGGAGTGTTGATTACCACCGTATGATTGCATAAAAATTCTGAATGAATCCATTAATGTTATTGCTCAGCTTATAGAAGAAAATTGTAGTGATCTGCCTGCATTTTAATTCTAAAAAACTCATATATTTTGCATCAGTTTCTCTTTGGCCAGCCCTTTCATCAGAACAGAGTCAGAACAAATCAGTGGCATTCTTCCATCTGTCCTCAAGTAGTTTAAAGTGCAGATTGAAAGACATAAGATGTATCTGCCAGTGACTTACCCAATTTGAAACTTTTATTTCAGTGGAAGGAATCAGTATAGTCCTGCTATTTTGCAAGTCATTGTCAGTGAAAGTGCCAAAGTGAAAAGTTTGATCAGTTAGCTTAACATATCTTAACCTCTTACAGCCCATCATGCCATATAAGATACAAATAAGGATATTTCATAAGATTGAGAGGCATGCAAGCCATTGATAATTCATATGTGGAAATAAATAATTTATATGTGTAACAAAAACATCTGTAACAAACAGTGAACAATCTTTGCAAGTGATTTCACTTTAGGTCATTGGAGTCCCTCGTTGATTAAAATACTGTTAGCATACTATCATATTGCTGTATACCTGTACTGGATTCTGGAGGATTAATGTGTACATTTCATTGAAAAATGGACGTTTCAGTTGCGATATATTTGAAGAAAAAAATTTGCAATTACAATCTTATGCTTCTGACCCAGCAAAAAGAGTCTGTGACCATCTTTCAGATACAGTGTGAAGAAACTAGAGAAACCTTGTGGAGCCACATTGGGCCCTGCTTTTCTGTTCGGGCTCGCTATATCTCCAAGATGGTAAATCTGTAAACTCTGGGGCAGGGTGGAGAATCATGACATATTTGACATATTACACTTATTATTTACTTTTGATTCTTGCATTCTACAAGTATCCATTTTGCCACATAATCCTTGCCTTGCGGATTTTTTTTTTTTTTTTTTTTGTTGAAATTTGGCTCCTGTGTCCTGGTCCATCTTTCATGGCCAGGATATTTATGCCTTTCTCTTGTTTTTATTTATTTGTTTTATTCTCTTTATCTTTTGCTCATCTGAACTTAGGGAGTGGGGTCCTCTCTTTGTTTTCATTTGATTTTTGTTTTCCTATATCATTTTGCGAAGAAAAAACTGTACATCATCCATGAATGAAGAGAAAATTCCAGCACAGATTTAACTGTGGTTGATAGGGGAAATGGGTAACAAAACTATATACTAAAATCTGAAATGATTTAACAGTAAAATTGTCAGAATGCAGCACATAAATATTGGATAGAAAGTAAGACAATATGTTGAATTTAATTGGCTGTCAATGGAAGTTTTTAGGCCAACTGAAAAAATGGGATTTTGTTGACCACAGATGCATTGAACATGAATATCTGGACATGCTAAATAGAATGTTTTTACTAAAGTCAAGTCCACTCAACTTTCTCTTTCCACTGACATCAGTAACTCTACATGAAACTTTTGACATCAGGCTCCTTTGTCATCTTCTCCATACGAACTGTGAGAGCAAAATGTGTAGACTTTGAATCTCTGACCATGTATTATTCAGACAGAATGAACAGAAAGGTTTGAAATTTAGTCAGTAAATTTTTAATATAGAGTTAAAGTACAAGAATATGAGCATAGCAGAATTCACTTTGGAAACTTCTGGTTTTGTTACCTCCTGAAACACCATAGCAAATGCATCAAAACTTTATCAATGAATGTAGAATAAAAGATTAAAGTGAAATAATTATAATTTTTATCAATGGACTTAGAATGAACATATGAGATTAAAGGATTGTGTTTTTGATCAATAAATGTAGTAGAACAATTTGAAATTAATGTTTTTTAAATTTATACCAATAGACATAGCACAGGTTATCATTTTTTTACTATATACCAATGGACATAGCACTTAATTTATACTAATCATGAGCTCTATTGATCTATCTCCATTTTTCTCATTTTGAGAAAATTGATCTTTTATGTTTAGTAACTGTTTTTGCACATAGGAGATAGGACAAAATGATTTTCAAAATTTACCCTTTTTGGACAAGTGATCAGTGAAATAATTACATTATATGGTAGATTTTCTATCCCTCTTTCATATAACATATATATCTCCAAATACCCCAAAAATGGAGATAGAGCAACAAAGAACTGAGCTCATGCAATAGACATAGCACAAATGTAAAGATGTAAAGATTGTAATTTTTGTCAATAAACATGACAGTGAGTGGATTATGACTTTTATCAGTAAACATAGAACAAAACCCAAAGGTGAAAGGATTATAATTTTTATCAATAAGAGTGAAAGGATTATCATTTTATCACTAAACATGGAATGAATATATGGGATTAAATTATTGCATTTGTTATTAGTGAGCATAGAATGAAAGGACTATCAATTTTTATCAGTAAACATAGTAGGAAAGTTTGAGATGAACATGTCTTAATTTGTACCAACAAACAAACATTATCCAACAAAAGTAAGAGTGAGCAGTTTATAATTTTTTACAATATATATAGAATGGAAGAATTATAGTAATTTTTATCAATATGACATAGAATAAAAGAATGAAATGAAATTTTTTTTTTTTTTAATCAATAAAACAATGAAAGGATGATAATTTTTGTCAGTAAACTTAGCATGAAAAGGTGAAATGAAAGGGTTATAACTTTTTATCAGCGAACGTAAAATAAAAGTATGAGGTGAAAGAACAGCAAAGAAGCAGAATCTTAAACCAGTCATGATCAAAGATGAAGTGTGGACATGTTCCTTAGAGCTGATTTGGGAGAAAGTGTTTTACAAACCTGATGATCCTTATAAACTCAAAAGGTCTTGAGTGTCAAACTGCAAATAGTATAAGTAGGAAGTGCTCACTGATATGTTGAATCCAGGAGGAATAGAAGTAGATTTTTTATAAAATTACATGATGAAAAGGGGCAATTGGAGGCGCGATGAACAGCACTTAAGCAGTGACATTTTGCTTAGTAGTGTTTTGATTTGTTTTGATGAAAAGTTGTTTGTTATTGTTCTTGTTCTTGTTTTTGCCTTTTTAAGGGGAAAAAAAAAGAATAATATTTGTTTTGGCACAGTTTGACTATGGTCCTCTCTGAAAATTTATGACCTTTAAAAGAAAATATTTTATACCTTTTATTGTTCCTGCTCATCTCCAGAAAGAGCAAGCCAAATTGGTAATTAAAGCTTGTTTTCTTTTTTCCTTTTTTTTTTTTTCTGATGTTCAACTGTTTTATGCTGTATATATATATATCTGTATAATTTTTTTTCTTTTGTTTTCATGGCAGAGGTTAATGGGTTTTACTATGATTACCTTTAAAAAGAAAAAAGGAAAGAAATGATTCGGCTCTCTCTGGATGATGGGACTTCATAACATTATGTTGATATTTAATTTCTTGTTGTTACCTAAGAAATAAAATTTTTATCTTGTCTTTTTTATTTTTTTTTTAATCATAGCTCATGATTGTGACAGATGTAATCTTTTCTTCTCCCCCTTTTCCCAGTTTCCCTCACCGAGACAGAGGTCTCTGCTTCTCTACTGTATAATGGACTTGTTCTGAATCTTGCTGTGATCACACAGTGGTAGTGATTGCTTGGGTTTTTTTTTGTGACATTGTGAGTAGTCACATGAGAGAGGGGACAGCCGGTTCCTTTGTTTTATACAGTGGAAACCAAGAATATCAGATATCCAACTTCAGAGTTGGAAAATGGACTTTTTGGTTGTTGTTAGTTTCTTTGCCAAACAGTTTCTTTTTTGTTATTTTTCTGGTAAGATTATTTAAGTTTTACACACTGCTGCAAAGATATGATATGGAAAGGGGGGGGGGGGGGGTAAAACCTTCCCTTTTTTTTCCTATCATCAGATTAACCTCCATGGAAAATATGCTGTGTTGTGAATAGCTATAATAGTATGCTTCATTAATGTATGCAGAAAATACTGTAGCAATACAACTAGAGATTAGATAAAATAAACTTTATTTGTCCCCAGAAGGAAATTCTGTTCACAGTTGTTGAGATACAGTATTACATATTCACCTTACAGGCAGACAAAAGTATCATTCACAGCATAAGCACAAGGCAGATTCAAGGAACATTGTCTCAGCTTGATAAGCCTGCCACTGATGGCAGAAAGGAATTTCTGTAACATTCTCTATTAGTTCTTACAAGCAACAAATATCCAGTTCTTTATATGAAGGTGAAGAGAAAGACAGAGTAACTCGGGCAGCATTTTGCGGCATTGTTTCATAATCCAGTTTCAGCTATTGCAGAGCCAAATTCTTGTTCTCATGGAGATTCAGGATGAGTCCATTGCTTTGCTGGCTTGTCCCATTATGATTTGAGGGGAAGAGGGCATTTTCAAGTTTTTTGTTTTCTGTTTTTTTGTAGATTGAAGATCAAATATAAAGAGTCATTTCTAGTTGTCCCAGCATCCCTGTCCTCACTCTCCTTCCCTCTTTATTTCTCTTGCGTTCTCTCTCTTTTTCCATGTTTCAGTTTGTTTCTCATACACTTTTTTCTTTCAGTTTGCCTGTGTCCCCATCTCTTGCCCTGCACTTTTGCCCTCACTCTCTCTTTCACTCTTTTACCATCGGTATGTGTGTATGTCTCTCTGTCGGTGGGTTGATCAGTCAGATGTTTATTTTTCTTTCGTTTTTCCCATATCTCTGCCATCTGCATTCTTTCCCCCTGTCTTTCTCTCTTTCAGTCTCTGTGTATCAGTGGTGTATGTGTGTATCTATCTTTCTGTCAGTGGATTGATCGATCAGTCAGGCAGTCTGTCTATCTGTCTGTCTGTCCATCTGTCTGTCCATCTGTCTGTTTCCTTCCCTCTCTCTCACTTTCTGTTACCTCTCCCTCTTTCTTCCTCTCTCTCTATCTTCCTGTTCTGCTTCCTCTCTTCCTTATCTTATTTCTTGTTGACTGTCTCTCTGTCTGCCCCTGTATCTCTTTCTTTGTCATATACAGTTCCTACTTCTTCCCATCTTACCATTCAAATTGTGGACAAGGTGTTCGGGTGAATGCTTATAATTTATTCTTTTTTTTTTTTTCTCTAATACATTTCCTCTTTGTCCTACTTTGATCTTAGAAAATGTTTTAAAAAAAGAAAGAAAATACAGTTCTTATTGTTATGTGTCAACTGTGAGTGCTATTTAGGAGTTATGTCAAAACATCTTTTGTTGTAGCTTTGGACTTCCTGAAATAATTTTTGTGGCAACAGACAAACATCCCTTTTAGTTATCTGCAAGTGCCAGAACATTGATTATCCACTCTACCACATAGAATTTGATTTTCCAGTCTCTCAAAATGTCTCAACCTGCCTCAAAATCTATTATAGTACCAGATCTCTATGAGCCACTGACTCTTGACTTCCTTGAGATTTAGAAAACAACATTAAAGGGGTAGTGCAACATCATGGACACCCTATACTATTTGTTGTAAAATAATAAACTTCTAGTAGCCAAAAACATGTTTGCGGTGTTATTTTTGCAAA
>JBCEWB010000003.1:1339033-1357372 GCA_039654565.1 Peronia peronii
TAGATAGATAGATAGATAGATAGATAGATAGATAGATAGATAGATAGATAGACAGACAGACAGACAGACAGATAGACTGTAACAAATCATGATTATACATGTTGGGTACACGCGAATGTGTGTTGTGAGTAATGTTTAACGGATCGTGATTGCATGTCCTAAGTCCTAGGCCCATGCGAGTGTGTGTTGTGGGCGTAATTTGCTGGCCCATAGAGATACTGGGTCACCGAGCTTGTCTGAGATATTCTCTAAGCATTTTGTACGGAATGATTGTAGTCAAATCTTATGTGTGTATTACGTCATGTGTGTGCGCACTACGCCAGGTTCTATGTGTGTGTCACGATTATAGTGGTGAAGACTGGTATATTCAAGATGGATCGGGATTGTGAGAACTTGAAGCTTCGGGAGAGTTTGGGGCAGGCTGTTGTATATATTTATGGGCTCAGCCAGAGAGGAAGGAGAGGGGAGCAAGAAGTAGAATGCAGTGAGAGCTGTGTACATCGGAGTTAGACAGCTGCCCTGAAATTTGTATTGTTACCAAGCACCTGCAATAAATTCTGCATCATTTCGACGTCAAGGATTCCTGTTCTGATTTGTCAACTACTGTGTGGTCCTGTCTGCATTCACTGCCTGATCACCACTTACAACATCACAACTAACATCCATTCACATCCAGAAAGTTCGTGACATAGATAAATAGACAGATAGATAGATAGATAGATAGACAGATAGATAGATACATAGACAGACAGACAAACATAGATATGTAGACAGACAGACAGATAGAAAGAGACACAGACGGACAGATGAAAAACACACAGATATGTATACATACAGATATCTTTATACATGCTTCATAAATATAAATACACCATGAACTTAACTAATTATACATACAAGGATACAAACTCGTCCATTTATGTACAAGCATCATCTTATGTAATATGTCAGTATACATACACATACGTTTCAGTCACCACTTTACCATGCATTTGCTTTCTTATATGTATGGAGACTGAAATTAATTAATAATCCTATTTCACAAGATTCTGTTTCCTTCACTTTCTATACCAATACTAAGGCCGAGTTGGCTTAACGTCTTTCAAGGTCAGCCATATGACCAAGGAAACATCACTCACATATATATATATATCAGAATGTGTATATATATATATATAATATATATATGATTATGAATATATATATATATCTCTGAATGCTCATCATTGGTCAAGAGCTGCCTGCCATGCACAAAGCTTCACAAATCAGCATGTGAGCCAAAATCTCTCGATCATGTGACTGACTTATCTCAATGTCTCTTTCTGCCTTCTATAGGAAGCACAGAATCAGTTCATCAATACTAAAAACAGTCTTATTTAATTATCTGTATTAATTGTTACATGTTATTTCATTCCTTGTGTCCCCCTCCTCCCAAAATTTGTTTTACTGAAATATTGAAGCAATAGGGAAAGAATAATTTGATGAATAAATTGACACATTTAACTAACAGATTGTTTTGCTACACTGCTCACATACCATCTGAAGAATTGCGCTGGAGAATTAACAAATTAAACATTCTCAAAATTCCATAACTTTGCAGTGTCTTGAAACAGAGAATAGCATCAAAGGTGACCCATAAGCAATATAAGCAAAAAAAAAAAAGAAAAAAAACCATCCAACAATGGATTCAGTCAGATATTTATTAACATGAATGCTAGATCTACCTGATTAGAGAGACTTTTACTCATTCATAGGATTACAGTGGTACGGTAGCCTCATAGAGTCATACTGTCTACTAAGGAAAACCCCATCCATCCCATATAATTTTGCATTCCATCCATGACAGAACTTGCAACATTAAATCATTTTTTCAGTGGGTTGCTTTGACATGTTGCCCAAATCTGGTGACTGCACTGACACCACTGCACTGGAAGTAGATCTAATGAACTGCCTGATCTAGGTAGAACTAGAACAAAGAGATCTCTAGCAGTAGAAGGCTTCATTGAAAAGATGTCCAAAGATATTTTTATTTCTTTTATTGGCTGGCCTTGTACTGAACTTCACAATGCACTCAACAAGTGTCAACAAGAACCGATTTTCTTTGACACATTACTGTCAGTCCCTTATAGACCTTTCCAAGATAGACTATAGTGTGGTCTTTATTTGTCCAGTTGGTGGATGTCATCTTGTGTTTGGGCCCCGTGGAGGAAAAATCCTCTTTTGCCATTAGGCTAACTGGTGAAACTGGGACTTTCATTTTTTCCCCCCATATTTTCAAAGTTAGCTGTGAATCGTATATCGAGGTTCCTAAGGGCTTGCAACAACAACAAAACACATGAGGAGGACCACGGCCAAAGTTCAAGGGAAAGAACAGTGTGAAGGCCAGTGATCATACCAACACAAGGAAGTGGGTCCCATCAACTTTAGGAGAACGTGTCGTAAACACTACTAGTAGCTGAAAATAATGTCTGTCTGAAACAAGGTCCATATTTGTCCTTACACTTGAATTAGAAGGTGTAAATCTCTGGTCGTAGACCAATTTTCTTTTATCAATACTTACTCAGCACTTAAAGGATTGCTGTGAAGTGCCCGATCATCCCCAACAGGTAGATTCGTGAGGCGAAACATCAAAACAGTTAGGGTATTACGGGGGCATCCGGCCATGACCTTGCTACCCTTACAGCGTCCTTCACAGTTACAGGCTCTCACACGCTTCTTTGTGTAGAATGGAGCGATGATGAATGAAGACTTGAAGTCTGACGTGCCCACCTTACTTACGATTTCGATGACTGAAAAGCGGTGATGAATTCCGCTCAAAAATACTGACAATATTGCCGACAGCGACAACCATGAAAATTACAAAATGGCTACTGAAAATGCTTATTTTTTCCCCCGTCTGCTGCGAACTGTATTCCGCGAAGCATCTTATTATGTGTCCTATATGGTTTCGATATAAATTAAAATTTAATAAGGAGATGATGAAAATTTAAAATAACGTCAGAATAGACGATATTATTAATTTCATAAACTTAAAGCTATTGAAATAGTAAGCATCAAATTACGAAGCAACACTTCTATTTTTTGGTAAACTCTAATCAACCAGTTTAGGCCTCAAAAAAAAATTCTCCGCATCATTTCCGCTTTGATATCTGGGTCAAATAGGTGTGTTCAGATGCTGTTGTGTGTTAGAGCTAGCACATTGTATATGGGCTAGGTCAGAGCACAGCAAACTACAAAGTGATTCGAGGAGCGCAGGCGTGAATAACAGACGCTTGTCACATTGACGATAGGCAAGGTCCAAAAACTGAATGTATGTTTGAGGAAAATAGTCTAATGCTTAAATGGAATTGTGTAAGATCTAGATCTCTGTATTCCATTACATGTATTATTTTTCTTATTCAGAAATCTTGTGGAGCAATAGATCTAGATTCTAGATATATTGATTATGGATAGATATTAGATCTAGAAATCTAGATTCTGGATTCTAAATAGAAGTTATGTACTTTCACTTCAGTTTCAGTTTGGAGAATTCTGAAACCCAAAGGAGGGGAGGAGGGGGAGGGGGCGTCATTTAATTTGTATCTTCATCAAACTGTTAAGTTTTTAGACTGATCCTCTCAAGACTCCAAGTTGTCTTCCTCACGGCTAAAATCTAGACTCGAGGTTTTCATTTTTAATGATGTGGGTTTGTGTGAATTATTGTAATGCACACTTGGCAAAGAACATAGATATCAAGACCTAGATCTACAGCAATTTTCTATGATTATTTGAGATATTGCATGTGCAGTATAAGCAAGTTTTGTAATAAGATATGCCTACTTGATAACTGTATGGCGTTGTATGAAATTTGTCTTGATGTTAAGCTATCCTTTTCAGATTCCCCAAGCTGGGACAGAATCATGGAGAACCAGAACCAACATCAGCAAGGAATGCGCGAAATTTGTACATTTGTAATGTTTGACACAGAGACAACAGGCTTGCCTTCTCCAGGAAACAATCCTAGAATCACTGAACTAAGCTTTGTGACTATAAGCAGAGAAGAGCTGATGACGAGACAGCAAGCCCCACGAGTGCTGAACAAACTGCTATTGTGTTTTAATCCCATGCGGAAAATCGACCATGGAGCTGCTGAAATATCAGGTACTGGATGTGATTCATAAGCAGATACATGTGGAACAAGTGTCTCATATGACCTTTTGTGCCTGCCACCTCACAGATTTCACAAGAGATAAAGCAAAGAAGTCCTGTCAGTAACAGAATAGATTGAATAGAATCAGAACAGTCTATTAGAAACAAAATGATGAACTGATACTCTGGACAACTGTTTTATCGAGGATATCAAATACTGATTTCGGTTATTAAGGATGAAATTCAATGATAGATTGTGCAGTTGCTTCCTTATAAGTTCACTGAGTGCAAATGTTAGTTATTAAATTTCACATTTATTGTATTGAAGTGGACTTCCTCATAATGCTCTTAAAAGTTCAAGCTCACATCAGATCTGATAGAGAGGCTTTTGTTTAAATGAGAAAAGCTATGTAAGAAAGCTAGGTAAGGATCTTTTCACTGGCTTTCTCTGGCATGTTGATAATGGTACATACTGTACTGTAACAGAGTAACCCTGTGACATATATGGGAAGCTGATAGGAATGGCTTTAATAAAATTTACTAAGCGCAAAAGAATGTAAATTACACTCAACCAAGGCATAGACCCATCCTGACAGTTAGAAAACAGTCCATTTTTTAAAAAAAATTTTTCAAAACATTTAAACTTTTATGCCCAGACTATGCTGTTTAATTATTCATAGGTAAAAACTCAGGATAGAGTCATTTTCAGGAGAGAAAGAAGTGCTGTGAGTTATGCTGCAACTTCTAGCTCATGATCGGTTTTAATGATCAATGTTGGAATGATTTGTCAGTGTCAAATAACATGCCATACATGCAGACTTTTCTTATTAAAATGCAAGAATTCTCTGGTCTTTTCAGGTATACATAATGATGCTGTGGAATCCATGCCCCCATTCAAGAAACAGGCCAGGCTTCTTTGTAATTTTCTGCAGAATTTGCCCCAGCCAGCATGTCTTATAGCTCATTATGGAAACAGGTTTGTTCTTTCTTTTTATATATTGTTATGATCATACAATAATTGTCTATGATTTTTAGGCCAAATTGAGTTCATGCACTAGGTGAATACTTTGAGTCTTGATTCCATTGCTTGTTGTGTATAGTTTCCAATGTAAAATTTCAGTAAAACTTACACCATTTGGAATACAACGTGTGCGATGATATATGATGACATGAAACTGGTTTTCCTGTTTTTCTCAAAAAAGCAGAAAATGACTAGGCAATTATCTTATTAAATTATCTAATGAGTGTGATGACATATTATTAGCTCAGTATTTCATAAATGATTACATTGTTATAGGTCATCAGATTTCACAGTAAACAGATTGTCAGCACTTCTACTCTGGGACCCTACTGGACTCGGAGTGAAGGCATGTATATGGCAAAAAAATGTTAGAAACATAGGGTGGGTAGAAAATTTAGGACTAGAACTCACGACTGTGAGTGCAGACATAGTAAATTTAAAGTCAATTGAATCTAGATGCCCTCCATATGATAATAGTAGCAATCTTATTAAATCTGTCACTCAGTCACAATCAAGGTTCTCAGAGTCCAGTTGGGTCTGTAATGAATCATGTTTATACATGTTGGGTACACGCGAGTGTGTGCTGTGAGCGATGTTTAGCGGGTCGTCATTGTATACACTGGGTCCATGCGAGTGCGTGTTGTGAGCGTAGCGTGTCTGAGATACTCTCTAGGCATTTTGTGCGGGATATTTCCAGTCAGATCTTTTGTGTGTATTACGTCACGTGTGTATGCACTATGTCACGGTTTTGTGTGTGCGGCAGTAATTTGTGATGAGGACTTGTTTGTTCAAAGGGGTTCGAGATGCACACTACCTTACGGTTTTGTGTGTAGCAATGGCGACTGCTAAGATCCAGAGAATTCTAGTCTATGAGAACTGAGTCTCATAGGTTCGGGACAGTCCAAGATTAACTTGTCTATGTAAGGGCTCAGCCAGAGAAAGTGCGAGAGGAGAGTAAGAAGTAGAATGCAGTGAGAGCCGTGTGCATCAGCGTTAGACAGCTGCCCTGAAGTTTGTATTGTTACCAAGCACCTGCAATAAATTCTGCATCATTTCGATGTCGAGGATTCCTGTTTTCATTTCTCCGTTCCTGTGGGGTCTCGTCCACATTCACCACCTGATCACCACTTACAACGTCACGACTAACATCCATTCAACATCCAGAAAGTTTGTGACAGGGTCCCAGAGTGAAAGTGTGGTGCTTTGCTTAACTGCTTCACTGCTATGCCAATTTTGCAGTCCTGTGCTAGGCATCAGAGATATGGTCTGTCTCAGCCACTTCTAACCCCCACCCACGCTCAGTCCTATCCCCTGTGAATGAGCCAACAAGTACCATTTTTCAAGGTTACTAATTGTTACAGGAACTACAAGATTCTTATGCCTGACTTGGGCTCTCATTGCCAGGTCATCTGTCAGCCATCAGCATGTGAATATCAAAGAAATTCTCCATGTGATGTGAAGTCCTGGTCACTGGTCAGAACAACTGATCAAAGGGGAAAAGGGGATAGGTTGGTGGGCAGGTGACCGTTGTACTATTTGAATATATGTGGTATGTCCCCCCTCACATGAGATGACACCTTTTGAACGTACCTCATAATGTTGTTAGTAGTGAAGTGGTTTACTCGGTCCGTTGCATGCATGTGGTCACAGCACGGTGGCCTGGATCTAGTTGTAGTATCTGTTTATAGAACACATTTGGACTGGCAACCCTAAGTAGTCAAATTCAGACTCTTCATTCCTCATCTATTGGATACTTCACAGTCCATCAGTAGCTCTAACTTTAGTTTGTGAGAGATTGTAAATACTATGCCAGAAATATGATGGTATGTCCAGCTTGTGTTCTTTGAAGTGAAGTGGTTGAAAGACAAAGAAAAGTGATCATAGTCAGTGCATCAGAGTTCTTCAAAAAGCAGAAAGAGGAATGTCAGAATGGAGCACTTTTTTTTTCTTCCTCCAATTTTATTTATGACAATTGTTTTCTTTTGAATTGAGCATTGAAACAGAAAGTGCAAGTGTAGATTTTGCTAATTTTCATATGCTGATGTCAAAAGTGCATCTGTTTCTTTGACTTAACAAATATATACAATTTTCAAAACTTATTGGTTTTTTTTCTTTTCTGCGGATCAAAATTCAAAGCGAGGGTTGCTATGAATCAGTTATCTTCCAGTATCTCCATCCCTGTCTATTAGAAATGTAACCTATTGCAATTCAGCCTGACTCTCTCCAATCACATGATGGGTTACAGAATACATGGGGATCACAATTTCATGTCTTTATGTTTCATTTATTTTGACAGCATATCACTTCAGTCCTTCGTTATGAGGAATTTGCTATCTTTTTGGCCATATCTTTTGTCTTCTTCCTTCATTTCTTTTTTTTTCTTTATTTAACGGAGTAACCATAATGATATATGCTTTGGTTTTGACCCTGCCAACTTTTTTGCACCGGTGCACTTTCACTTTCTGATAACTGATGCTGTGCACAGAAGTACTCACAGCAATACCCACAATTGCTTCAAAATAAACAGTTTCTCATTTTTATCTCCGCTATTTAGATCTAGAAAATCAAACCAAAAGTCATGCAAAACAGCCTTATGAAAATATATGTGTAATGTCAAAGAAAGGATATCTAAACTTGTCTATCTGTTTGATCAGGAAGAAATTAAGATTTGGTGAAAGACCTATGAAATTCATGGCTTCTGTAGACCAGTGCACATAGTTAATGGGCGAGAGTGCACTTAGTTAATTTGTCCCTTGGCGGCGAGCTGGCCCCAGTCAGTGATAAAGCATAAGATTTCATTATTGCAATACTTGCGATGTGTTTATATATGCCGTAGTAAAGACAATAGAGAGTATTTATATAGTGCTTATCCCCGTACTGTACAGGCTCTAAGCATTTTACAATCTATTATTACCCCGACAGACCCAAAGATGACACTCATAAACGTTCTCAGCTTCCTGAGAAGCATACAAGGTGGCTGCCTGTTAGGTAGATATGGCAGATAAATGTTTTTGCATTTACCATTTTGTTTAAGGAGAAATTATGACTGGTTATTTGAAGAAAAAGGAACAAAATTGATTTTTAAAAATTACATTAGCAATGGCATTTCAAAATAAAAATAAATAAATAAAGCCATGCGATAAATCGTTTTCATTTTTGTTATTATTACAGTACATGTATATAAAAATCCTCTCTAGAGTTTATCGGTTTAAAGTTTGACATCCCCACCACGCAAGCATTCTCGAGTGTTGATCAATGGCAATCCATTCTTTCGGAGAACCAGTTAATTGTCCTTAGTTTTATTTATATAACAACATGCCTTTATCACTGGCAGAATTGAGTACATTACAGAATACCCTGTTAGAATTTTTTATGCTCGGATTAATAGTGAAAATCCTAACAGTTAAAATTGGAAAACAGTTTTTATACAGTCTGTCAGACATGTTGAGCAGTCAGTTTCTATACTGTCACAACAGCTTTTTTACAGTTTTCAGTTGTTTTTGACTGTGCAGTCTTTAAGATTGATAATGCTTTTGAAAGACTGAGCACATTGTGTTGACAATGTGTACCCATCACATCTTTGTCAATGTTGATGCCAAAATAAACGATGTCAGTTTTATAGGCATTACACACACGTCTTGTCTTTATTTTTAGCACTCGATGATTTGTCACGACAAATAGGGCATAGTCTTTCCACACATTTGATATTCATAATGTCTTTTACACATGTGATCCATGTTTGAACAGAATATTTCTATATAATTGTGTGAAAAAAGACACTGAATTATTTATTGGTGATGATTTAACATATCTGTTTATGTGCACCTATGGGTTTTGTATGTTTTGGGAGTTTGAAAGTATGATAGAAAAAAAGACAGACATGCTCATCACTTAAAAACATATAACTGAATAACTCTATATGATGTATAGTAAAAGATGGCAAAAAAGTCATATTTACACTGCTTTATTTTTTTTTTTTTAACTGCACAGTGAAATCGTTATGTCTCCTGCAAAACTTCATAGAGCAGTCTCATGTCTTAGAAAAACAGCTTGTGTCAGTCGTTTTGTTTTCTTTTAATAATTTTTTTTTAATAGGAACATCGATCACATAAGTTCAAGATCACATGCTAAGTTTGAGCTTCTCTGTCAGAGTTCATAGTGTCTTTGTCTCAAGGAAATTTGCACATAAGACAGGCATGAAGTAGACTAAAGCTGCGGTAAAGATTCCTTGTATTTGCTCACACACAAAGACTGGGAGCAAGCAGTAAAGTTGTGCAATTTTCCTGATCACATACATGGCCACAGATGGTCACTCCATTCAATAAAGAGCCCTCCCTGTCACTATCAGGAATGTGCTGACCACGTTGACCCGATTATAATGATTATTAGGAAGCCTACTCACAGACAGTCAGCGTTTGCACAGAACTATGTGCTGAGCTCTTATACATGTAGTACTGAATACACAGTGAATTAGGATTAGAATTTAACAAGTACTTCATTAGATAAAGTAAATAAGAGAAAACAAAAATGATATAAGATTTTGTGCTTCACAGTGTTATTTAACATGAAATATGTGTAGTTATCTAGCATCTACTCCGTAGAACTATGTGACTCAGCTATGCTAACTGATGTAAGCACATCTTAGTACATGTAATGGTGGTAATGATTTAAGAAATGCCATATTGTCATCCTTTTTTTATACTGTATCCACAGATTTGATTTTCCTTTGTTGGTATCAGAGCTGTATGCTGCGAAGGAAGAAATACCAGATGTTGTTTGCGCTGACAGTTTTGAAGCATTCCGTATGCTTGATGGGTTGCCACGGGTACCAGAGTTTATCCAAAAGGAACGCTGTGAGAAAGTTCAGGCACTCACTGAAACTGGAGGGACTGAGCAGTCAGTTGCTGAAGGTAGAAATGCGACCAGTGAAGATGTGGTTGCTAATGGAAGTGTGGGACAAGATGAAAAACAGTGCACAGAGTTAGATGAAACAGGCCAACAAACCAATCCAGCATATCAGCAGGAACGAGAGGTAATCAAACCAGAAGCTCCAAGTCAGGGAAGTGATCAGCACAAGGAGTCAGAATGCTCACTACAAACAAAATGTTGGAATGTTTCAGAGATCACCCCAAAATTATCAGACCCAGAAACGAGTCCTCAAAATTTAAAAGGGAAAAGGACCCATGCTGAGTCTCTCAAATTTCCAGGAAGTGTTAAACGCCAGCTTTTCAGTGATGCCAGAGATAGTAAGGGTGAAACAGCTGAATATGGTAATAACACTGAACTATTGATAAAGTCGCCATGTACTTCAGCATTCTTAGAGAATCAAAAGAATGAAACTAAATATGAAAGTAGCTTTTCAAATCTATCAGACATTAAAAATTTGACCCACAATGACACAAATGCACCGGAAATAATTCCCACTTGTACACAGGTATCAGGTGATCCATGTAATGTACTGTTAAAGCAGGATCCTATGCAAGTTACCAAACAAGCCAACACTTTTTCAAAACCTGATAATGTAACACCTTCAAATCATGGCAACTACAAACTCAAAAGTGTCTATGCGCGTACATTCAGCCAAGAAATGCCAAATGCTCACACAGCAGAGGGCGACTGTTTAGCTTTGCTCAAGATCATTCAAAACAAATTCAAGAGGTTCCTACCTTGGTGTGACCAGCATGCTGTTCCCCTTGGAGAAATTCCTCCAATGTACTGATTTAAGTTAAGCATGGATAAGCATAATAATCATTTCCATTGATGGTTTTAAGTAGTACAAGTTTATTTAAGTCAATTCTAAATATATACAAAATGTTTTTGTGAACAATTTTACCTGTAGTTTCCAAACCTAAAGTGTTTGCATTAGTACATTTATACTTTGAGAATAATATGTGTATTTATATGAATATTTTTAGAAGTCAAGAATAAAGTATACATCACAGCAATTTTCATATCCACTGTCAAGGAATAACAATGTAAAATGTAGTAAACATTAATCATTAATATATCATACTTCATTATTGATCCAGCAGGGTGGAAACTTTTATGTCTCCTGGCTCATCATAGATCAAGAATCTCAGTTACAAATATTTTTTTTTCTCTTTTATGGAGTGCATTTAGCAGATTTCTACAATTTTACCAGTTTTTTCTTTTTTTTTTTTTTTTTTTGACATGGAGTAAATCTGATTAGTTGTATGCTGCATGAATTCAGTTCCAATCCATGCTTTTATTCATTCATCTGTGACATCATCAGGCTAGTACCCCATTACAACTTGACTGACAGAGTGGTCAATCACTGACTGGGGCCAGCTCGCCGCCAAGGGGCAATTTAACTAAGTGCACTCTCGCCCGTTAACTACATGCACTGGTCTACAGAAGCATGAATTTCATAGGTCTTTCACCAAATTTCAGGTTCTTCCTGATCAAAGAGATAGACAAGTTTAGATATCCTTTCTTTGACATTACACATACATTTTCATAAGGCTGCTTTGCATGGCTTTTGGTTTGGTTCTTTAGACCTAAATAGCGGAGATAAAAATGAGAAATTGTTCAGTTTGAAACAATTATGGGTACTACTGTTTTCAGTCCTGGTGATTTTTTTTTTTTTTTTAATTTTGAGTTAAGGCCATATCTTGTGAAAGTAGATAATCACATGCATGAGGCTTATTCGAGTGCAATAGCAGTATTTTTTCATTTTGTACTGGTTACTGATTTTATACTGGTTTTTTAAACTTTGAAGAGTAGTGAAAAAAGTTACTTTCGAAAACATGTGTACAAACATATCATTGGACAACTACCAACATCACCACTACGCATTTACATACATTATTAACTTGCAAATTTGTAAGAACTTCGGCTCATCAGTCAGAATGCTAGAATTTTAGACATATGAATGTAAACAATCAAGCAAAATGCTGTATGTGTATGAGTACATAATGTTGATGAAGATTTTATCACCTTCTATCAGAATTCAATATTCCTTATACAAAGTTCTGGAGGAACAGATATGCAGCAACCAATCTTCTATACAATGTGCTGACAACGGAGTGATTGCATAGATTCAAATCAAAATCACCCAAAGCAGAGCTTTCTAGTCGCTCTACTCTTTAACTTTCTGTTAGGTGTATCGTTGAAAAATGCCGTATGTTCTTTGTATTCATAAGATCGTTGGTAAATATTTGCAAAAAAACAGTCTCATATACTCTAGATTGTTTTATATGTGAGCATAATATAATGCTGTGGATTTAGTATGTAGCAATTATGTATACATCTATCTGGAGGGAAAAATTGCAAAAAAATTAAATTAGATTGTTATGTATGTGGTGTAAGCTTACAATCATCAAAGTTGATCTACCATATAATGATTACAATCTACATACATTAGATTATTTTAAGAATGTCAGCTTACTGTATATACATGTCGGCTTGCCATATAATGATTATGTTTGGTTGGGAATTACACGTAATGATTGTATTTTTATCTTTGCTGCTCCTCCTGTTTGTGCTGATACATTTTCGAAGTGTGTGACTTGAATTATTTTGGTTCTGTTGAGCTCTTCAAACCTCTGGTTGAAGAGGCACTATATAAATAATAATCAAAGATGCTCATTAACAGTATTCTTAGTATCAAATAAATTCCAAATTAGATGTAAATCACTTGTTTTGCCAGTTTACAGTCATATATACCTTTACTAAACACATTTTAATGTTTGGCCAAACAATCTTGCAGACCTACATTATGTCTCAAAATAAAAAATCACATGACATACTTTGATGTTTGCTTGATCGGACCCATGACTATTCATTCAGAATGTGTGTTTTGCTGGCTTGCATCTGTGTGTTTTCTTTAATATGAGACTGTGTGTAAGGAATAGCACTATTTGTTTTTTTTTTTGTTTTTTTTGTTTTTTTTTTCATTGAATTCATTGTTATGAAAAGGTAATTCTTTTTTCCTCACTTAAAAATTTCTGTAAAGTTCAAGATGTCTGGAATGAATACATCAAACACTGTTCTGTATATTAGGAACAGGTGGCAGTTTCATTAAAAAAGAAGATAATTATCAAATGTCTTAACACAAACTGTGGCTCTAGCTGATATTCCATAGTTCATTGATAGGAAATGTTGGAGAAACTTTTGCTCTTACTTTCAAGAAAAGTAATCCAATGGGATGGCTAATTGCATAGACCAGAAATTATTTCTCCTAAGCCATACGTATACTGACCAAGACAATCATGTTTAAGAAAAACCAGATCTTATGATATTACATATTGAGAAAGTGCATCTTTTAGCATCATTGTTGTAATAAAATAGCAATTTTTTTTTTTTAAAGCAATTAAGGATATGTGTGAATTCTTATCAATATATGTCTGTTACATACTGTTGTTTTTAAATCTATTATCAATATGATGTGTCCTGCTGCATGTTCTTGAAGCTTGAAGATCATGCCACTTTGCAGTTAGCAAGCTCTTGTACATTATAACAATTATGTCACAGAGTTAATGCTTTGGCCTAACCCGAATTAAGACTAAATTGCGTGCAGTCTTATGTAGAAGAAGAAGAATACAAAAAAAAAAAAAAAAAAGGAATATGAAGGGCAAAAAGGAGACTAGAAGGAGAAAAAGAAGATGAAATTGACTGAGGTTATACTGGACAATGGCATGGTAGTAATTGATATATTGAGTAAACTTCATTTTGGCTTAGGTCTGACAGCCAGGGCTAGATCCATCAGAGATGGAGAAGATATGGCTTATTAGGAAATGCCCTGATGACTCCAAATGAAGTTAAGGACTTAGAAGAAGAATTGTTTTGTAAGTTGAAAAGGTATGAAGCCACCTTTTAACGGTCAGGTATGTCAAAATTCCTAGGATCTTCCTCTATTATGAAAATAGGTTTTTTGATGATCACCAACCTATTTGCTGATGATGGATTTTTTTTTTTAAAAATCGTTGGTAATGAAGAATGTTCAGTTTTTACATGTTACGCTATGGCAAACAGATGGTATATATATAAATAAAGGATGAAATGATTCAGGAGTAAAATTTATATATAAAGAGATACATCCCCATCCTGTATATCATGCGTATGAAAAAAAATTAAACCACGTTAGCAGATTAGGTTGATCACGATTGATCATAAATTTGAATGATTATATATATGGACTGTTGCATTTATGATGTTGTATATGAAATGCAATTTAAAGCATTCCTGAGAAACCTCTTAAAATGTATTAAATTTGTTCACACCTTCTTGTTCTTGGTAGCATTAGATCTTATATTGTTAATGATTTATAATGATATCATTGGACTTTCAGTCTTATGGTTGTGATGGGACCATTCGTGCATAAGTGTTTATCAGGGGAGGCATATTCACTTTAAAATCTCTTCTCATTAGTATAATCCTGTGGAGGAGATGTTTACTAATGTGCTATGTTTGTATTTTTTACATTTTTATTTTAATACTGCACAAAAAATATTTTGTTGATTGGTTATGTAATACCTAGCAGCCTTCTCGAACATGTTGTGAACCAAGCTTCTTGCTTAGCGTTGTTGTTGTCCTCCTTAATTGAGAAACTATGAAGAGTTAGATCACATAGCATGGTCAGCTCCATTTTTAAAATCTTGGAGATGATATATTTGTGTGAGTGAAATGATATGATTTAAGAAAATCCTCGCAAAATGGGATATGACCAACAATAGTATCAAAGCATTTGAATTTCAGATGCCCTGCAAAATGAGTTTATTTGGAAGAAAATCAGGGTTTTTTCAAAATAAAGAATATTGGATTTAGATCTACTAGTATCTCATTTTGCTGTCAAACCTTTCACATATTTATTTTTGTATAACATGTATGTGTGTGTTCTCATTTGTATGTAATACTTCCAATATTCTATTTACACTTTTCAAATGATTTAAAAAATAAGTTTCAAACCTGAATGAAATATTGGTGTATTGACTCACATTGTCTTTGCTCAATTTTGTCCAGTCAAATGATGTGTCAATTTTTTGTTGTTTTCTTGTTTTCATATTTACCTGATACCATCAGCTATGGCCAATGCAGCAGAATCAGTAGAAGTGGCACAAAATACATTGTACATGTAAATCTGGACCTCAATATTTTGTAGTTGAAGGGCTTGATGGCAGTTAAAACGAGATGCATCAAATTTCGCCATTTTGAGCTAGACCTGATTTTTTGTTCCAAATAATGCCTTTTGCAAACCATATGGAACTTTAATGATTGTTGAAAACCTTCAGCCATGTCAAGTCTGATCTCTTGAATTTCAAGTCCATAAGCCAATTTGACCATCAGTCAAATGACTTCCCATTGCTGGCATGCTAGATATATAGTACCATACAAGCATTGTAAAGAAGGACATAAGTAAAGAAAAATTCTGAAAACATTTGCTGTACGAGGGAAATCTCTCTGCCTAATGATGATATTTTTTTCATAATTTCTAGCATCACATATTTCTAACAACAGAAGAAATAATTCTTTCTTTACAATGGTTGTACTGTACAACATGTACGTTTGCTTGACAAAGGGAAGTAACTTAACTGGCTGAAAAAATGGCGCATTGAGATCAGGCCATGTAGACTAACATATGCAGAAGATTTGCATTTTCTTCAGTAGGATAGCCATGAGTGGCAGAAGTTACTTTACTCCTTCCCTTAGATCTTTATATTGAGCTGGAACTGCATTCTGGAACTGTCATAGTTACACTTGAATGACAGTGTTTATCATCATCATATGTGAATGTCTTAAAATATAAGACAACTGTCTACCAGCAAGTAATCAAATACACCAAAAAGAAGCAAATAACCTTTTGAAGAGCTCAATATTTTAGAAATTGAATAGATGTATCATTGTCATTAATGGGACAAATGTCATTGGAGAGAGGCAGTAGTCAAACATCTCCATTGCTCTCGGTCATCTGCTGTTCTGAGCAATACAGTGACAGGCTGATTCTTCCGCATTGTCAAGTCAAATCTTTTGTGGTCTGTCATTTCTGCCCATGCCTTCCCTTGAATATGAACATAGACAATAAGTCAGGGTGATTGACATGGATCTTGATAACAGCCGACATGTGTTCTGTTTAAACAATACGACTGACTTTACTGTTTGCTTCAGTGCCCTTTGCTTGATGTCTTTCTCATGTTATGTATTTGGTCTCTCCATCGGTGTGCAAGAGGTAGCAGTGTATTACTGTAATGTTGTACATCAGTAGAAAGCTCAGGCCTTGTTTGATCACATTTTTCATGTAATTGACTACACAGTGTTGTTGTTTTTCTTTTTTCCTAAAGCGTTATACATTGGTGTTGTTTTTTAAAGTTTTTAAAAATATCGGGCAGAATTTGGTTGCTGCTGATAATTTTTTTCCAAATATTTTATATATCTGGTGTATATTGTCTGAATTGTTTCTGAAATTGTTTAGGTTTTATAATTTGGTGCACAATAATAAACAATTAGAAAAAACAAATATGTAGCTGTTATCTTCGTTTTGATGTTTTCAACCTTCACTGTCAGTCTACAGTCACATCTTTGTCTTTACATTATCAGTCTACAGTCACAGAACTCATCTTTACCCTGATATTATCAGTCTACAGTCACAAAACTCATCTTTATCCTGATATTATCATTCTACAGTCACAGACCTCATCATTGTCTTGATATTTTATCAACCTACAGTCATAGAACTTATTTACATCCTGATATTATCAGTTTTACAGCCACATAACTCATCTTTTTCCTGATATTATCAGCCTAAAGTCACAGAACTCATCTTTGTCTCGATCTTACTCAGTATTATCAGCTTACAGTCATGGAACTCATCTTTGTCTCGATGTTACTCAATATTATCAGACTACAGTCATAGAACTCATTTTTATCCTGAGATTATCAGTCTACAGTCACAGAAATGATCTTTATCTTGATCTTATCAACCTACAGTCACATAGCGTTCCTTCCTTTTGTACATGTGCGCGTACTATCAGTCTATAGTCAGAAAACTGTCTCTTGCTTGATGTGACTGTATCTGGTGGCATTCATACTAGTTGTCTTTGTCTTGATATTAACTTTCCGTCTATAATCACAGTACTGCATTTTGGCAGACAGGTATCAAAAAGGAGAACAACTACAACAGCAGTAACAACCCTCACATTTCGCATTTTGGTGACAGAAAACCTATTTTTCTCCAAAACATAAGAACGCACGAATATAATAAGCTGCATTTAGGTACTTTTTGGTCTTGTTCTGAAAACAATGTATGATAAATTTGATTAGAATCGGTTGAGAAATAGAAAGCAAAAGGAGACAGCAAAATAGTGAAAAAAAAAAAAAAGATCATGGTTTGTGAAAAACGCGCATTAAGTTTGTTTTAGCAGAAAAATTGATAGAGAGAATTTCTTTTTTTTTTTTTTTTTTTTAAATTTTTTGTTTGTTTGTTTTATTCTTCACTCAACCCCAAAACAGCCTTTTGTTGAGATGGTGGTTCTCTCCCATGGCTTTTTCTCTCTCTGTCTCTTTTTTTTTTCTTCTTCTTCCTTTCATGGCTCTCTGTTCATATCTTATCTTGAATTTTGTTCCCTGCCCCCTATCATTGTAGGAGCTCCCATAGAGTCATTTCCGGTTTATGAGGGCCGATATATGGTCTTCATATCTTTCTCTGTCAAAACCAAGTGTCTTGATCTTTACAGAAGGTCCATAACTATACTCTGAAACAGCAGAAGTACAAGAAAAATTCGCTCTTTATAGGAGGTAGAAATTCACTTTAGAACGACCAGTGAAAGGACACACTAATATTTTGCATAATCGTGAGTCTATTACGCCGCATAGTGGAAATCCAATGTCCATCTTTGGCATTAAGGCCCAAGATATGGACATATCCACTTCTTTAGTTCTTAATACTATTTTTATATTCAGAAAAGTCAGGAGTTTTAAGAGAAAACAAAATTCAAAATGTACTTCTTAATTTTTAATTTAAAAAAAAATTGTTTTAGCCGACCATATTTCACCCCCCCCCGTCCTCTTCTTAACAGTAGTACCGTAAACCGGGGCTACTTTGAACAGAAATCACTAACTCAACATGTTTGCTGAAACATTGCACTGAACCCCTTTGACCAAGCCACTAGGCTTTAAGATTATGTTCTGTAACAGTCACGGACATCACCCTGAATAAAATTTGATGATAATTTTAC
>JBCEWB010000003.1:1357472-1369798 GCA_039654565.1 Peronia peronii
ATTCCATTGCAAAAATTCAATTGTTGGTTCCTCTCTTTTCCTTTGAATTGCTGAATTGACGAACCTTGACAAACTCATTGTTCACATCTGTTAAGAAGCTCCATTGTTACAATATCTGAAAGATGATCTACGGTTAGTATACAAAACTTGAAGAAAGTTAACGGAAAGATTGGATGTTTCTTATGATAGCCAGTCTAAACTGATTTTATTTCTCAGATAAAAATGACTTTTTATCGCTGTAAAAGCTGTGTTGGTGAAAAGCAATCATTAAAATCATTTATATGTTTAGTATTTTGAGAAGGCCCGTCTATTATGAAATTGATGTTATTTAATTTTTCTAACATAATCTTTCTTTTAATTACAGAAGTGAAACATTTTCGTGAAGAAACTTCCATTACATCCTTCATTCATACATATTAAAAGGAAAAATCATATAGACATTTTCAGAAGAACGTTTTGTGGTTCTCTGTTATAATTGCAGTTAAGTCCTTTTCGGTATATTTCGAAAAAACACTGACGTTGTTGATAAAATGTAGTTTGTGTTCTCTTATAAACATTAATTTTGATCGCAACCACACATGTGGAAAAATATCCAACAAATATCTCACAAAGAAATTATAGGTTTCTAATAGTTAAATTGAAGGCTGGTTTCATGACTTCCTCTAAATGGATAGTGGCCATCTAAACGTTTTGAAACTGTAGATTTCTTGATTTTCTTCTACTTCTTCATTTTTTCCAGGTCCATTATATAAGCTGTTATCTGCCATTTAACTATAATGCCAGTTTAGTATTTTGTAATTATGCCATTCTGTGTCACATTCAATATTGATATAATATAAACCTACCACAGTTTAAAGCCAGAAAATTACAGACTAAACATAATCTAATAACAACTTTCCAAGACAAAGGTTTAGAACTTGGGTGTTATTAAGTTAAAAACAAAAGGAGTAAGGAAACCAACTATTCTAAATTGCCAAGGTTGCAAATACTGAGCAAAATGAACGTATGATGAAGGAAAAAGACCTGATATCTACGTGATAACCATCTGATTTGAACACGGTGAAATAGCTCTGACCCGTACCCTGAACTTATCAAATAGTTTAGTGCTTTTCATCCCTCTACAAAACTTGTAATTATCTGGTCTGAGCTACTAATTCAAAGACAAAGCCAATGACGACAGGCGTGTCTATTTTGGTCTGCTGGCGGTAGAGGATGAGAAATGAAATTAAGTTCAAGCAATTCTTATTCCTATCATCTCTGGCATTACTGTCGTCAGAAAAGGAATTCAGATTTTTGATAATTGATTTATGATATAGCACAAAAATTTCACAGAAAAACAAAATATGTGGAAAACTCCACAATTATTAATGGCAATGTATGCTAGAGAAATATAATAATAGAGAGTATTTATATAGCGTTTATCCTCGTATAGTACAGGCTCTAAGCGCTTTACAATCTATTATTACGCCGATAGACCTAAAGAAGACACTCATAAACGTTCTCAACTTCCTGGGAAGCATGCAAAGCGGCTGCCTGTCAGGCTCTCAAACCCTTATCAATCTAGCAATATCGTTCACTGTCTATAGTCGGGTACTCATTTAAACCTGGGTTGAGTCAGGAAATGTGTGTAAATTGTCTTTCCCAAGGATAAAATGTCGGGACCTGAGAGGATTCGAACCCGGAACTTCAAATCCCGAGTCCGACGGCCCAATCGCTAGGCCACGACACCACACGAAATATTCCCACCTGAGTTTTAAGAAAAGAAATTCAAACTGGTCAAATACTCATTCTTAAACATCGGTATTATGTTGCATTTCTAGAAAATACCTATACATTTATTTTGCGAAATTAGGCTATCAGAAGATTACTCATTAATACCGGAAATTGACTATCGTCGATAAGTATGTTACCCCATCATTACTGTGGAAAGTTGTGTCGAGGAATAGACATAAACATTCAACTTTTAAGGTCAGGAGTGACTAAAAATGTGCTAAAGTTATATAACTTCGATAACCTGCAATGAAGTCGTTTTTGTTTTGTTTTGTTTTGTTTTGTTTTTCAGAAATATACGGCTACAATTTCCTGGAAAACTTGAAGACTTGGTATCCGTTCACCTTTGGAAGATATTCCAGGGTTGCCTGAAATTATCTCTCAATGGCAGGCATCCTCTGAGCACTGAAGTAGATGAACAATTCTTCTACATACAGAGAACAACTGGGTCTGATCTGCTCAGCCGCGAAAACGACAACAATTGGCCCTGAACTGCCTGCATCTGAATTCTCTCACGACCTCACTCACTCTTTTTTCCTCAGAGAAAAACAAACACTCCCACAGTGACCTGCAATTGCCAACTTACAGTGGCACACATACTTTTAGATTAGTACACTTCTCGAGTCGCTCTCTGAAGAATTTTTTTTAGTAGAATGAAGTCACAAACCATACTGAGCTTTTTGGGCAAGGTATGCTTCTTCTAAAAAAAAAAATTAGGTCATCAACATAAAGATGTACTGAAAAATTACAAACATGCGGCAGTACATAAATTGCATCGCGTGTTTACACACATAAATAATTTTTTAGGGGGACAAATTCCCTGTGCAACTTTTTATCTTCCAGTTTATACACATATCATTTGAGGGTTGAAATGTCATTTTTAGTTTAAAAATCGATTTTCGGCATGTGCTTTCTCTTAAAAGTTCTGTTCTTCTGAACATAAAAAAAATAATTTAAAAGTGAATTAAACATAATTTTGTTTTTTTAATTTAAAAGTGAATTACTAATAATAATAATAGAGAGCATTTACATAGCGCTTATCCCCTTAAGTACAGGCTCTAAGCGCTTCACAGTCTATTATTGCATGTTTGATCCATGGTAAATCGATGAATGCCAACATCACTGAGGTCATTGAGACTGATGTCTTTTCTCTGGCTGGACCTCCTGAATGGGAACAAGATTTAGATATAATCCTATTTGTAGAAGGAATCGTCAAAATATTTGCTGACTTCAAAAATGTGATTAAACGACGGCATAAAAAGTACATTTTGTTGTTGTTGTTGTAAACAAGATTGGTTGGCTAAGAAAGGAAAAAAACAAGAACAAAAAAAAAACGGTAGACATGAAACTCGATGACGATGAAGAGTAATATGACGAAAGTAAAAGATGTGACTGTGAAGAAAAAGATGACGACAGTAATGGTAAATGTGACGGTGAATGAAACGAAGAACACGAATAATATTACGATGGTGGCAGATGTGATGGTGAAGAAAAACAAACTATGATGATGACAGCATTGACAGGTGAAGATGGTGATGATGATAGAGCAGGAGATGGAAGTGTTGATGGTTATAATGGAGTCAAACGTGTCACTGCAATTTTTGTCCATTTAGTGAAGGGTTGATGTTCTGTCATCTAGCTAAATTGTTGAGTCTTTACACCGGCCACACACATACACAGCTCAAATTTTGAGCATAAACTGTAACTCTAGAACACGCTCCCTTTGGGAATGTTTGTTCCTGTGTGTTAGAGGGATAAATGTAGATCCCCACGTGCCTAGGTCAATTGATCTGTACAGCTGTATAGTTCTTTAACCATATACGCACAATTATGTATATAGAAACAAATTTAAACTTTTATTATTCGAAGTTTACATTGGTTATAGACTAACATGAATAAGCAAGATTGTTTTCATGCTAAACAGATATTTATTCTTTGTCGTCTACACCAACCGTAGCCCAATGCACTGCGTTCTTTCCCAGTATACAAGTTGTCAAGGTCCACTGTCTCCGCATATCATTTCCGGTTCCAATGCCTTAATCTGATTAATGAATAAAACTTCAAACGAAACGTTTTGTTTAAACGCATGTAGAGAAAAAGACACAGCCATAGACATGATACAAATGAATGGGGCACCGAATTAGTACCCCTTAAGAACTTAGGCTTCTCATGGCCACAAAATTAAAGGCAACTAAATCTTTTTTGTTCACGACTATGTGTTTCGATGCCCTTTACAATATATCAGCACCATTTGTTTGTTTGGGTAAATATTAAATGAGTAATGACTAAATTTTATTTTACTGGCATTGGTACTATTTAGGACCTGTAGTTCCTAATAAGTACCTGCGAGTTTCCTAAATAGTACCAATGCTTATAGATAGTAATGACTAGTTTCGGTGATAATGCTGAGATTTTGATGATATTTTCATTTCACTGACCCTTGCATTCTTCTGTAATTAGTGACAGTATTTAATTTTAAGAAAAGTTTGAAGTGAAAAGCAGACAAAAAATATAAAGAGCTTTGTACAAAGATGAACCACAAGAAATAAAATTTCAACAACTCGAAGAAATTACACAGAACAGATCTATAATTATAGATTACAAAATCACTTTTATCAGATTTAAATAAAGTAAAAATGCAACAAATTTAGGATCATTTTCGGCATATGTCACAAAATAATGTTCAGTGTCTTCACCTGCACAAGCTTCATGAACCCAACGACTACAATGCAAACACTGAACCATACACTCCTCTACACTCTCTTCGCACATAAAACAAAACCACCCCAAGTCAGATTCAACACCTTTTTTGCATTTTGTCACTTTCTTCTTTCCTTTCATAGATCTACATGCTACTGCTTTCTTTGGATTTTTATCAGAATTTCTTTTCATTTCAATAAGCCCCTTCTTGTGTGGACTTCCTGTAAGAATTTCTGAACATTCCTTTCTTTTTTTTCTACCCTTTCTGCTAGCAACCTTTCTCACAGGCACTGGTGAGATCTGTGTGATTGGAACATATGGTTTCTTTGAAACAGACCTAATGCAATCATAATGCCCGACATCTTTACCAATGCGTGTGAAGAATAAAACAACAGGTTGGGTGGTTAGGGTGTCAAGCCTATTGTATTTTATAACATGATCATTATCTGCATTTTTAATGTGAATAGGCCGCATAATGACCTTCACTGTGTTGATTACTTCAAGCTCACCTACCATTGTCTTGGCAGGCTCATAGTACTCATTCTGTCATAGATAGTTTCTTATCTTGTCCCCCTGGGCATATCAGCAGACAAAACATCAGATGACAGGTTTTCCCATTCATTCACACAGTCACACATGTCTTTAATAACCTCTGCCCTTAGCGTGTCAGCTTGTGTTTTTTCTGAAAGTCGTTTAATAGGATCCAGTATAGCACCAAATTGTCTCTTTCTTCATTCTGAAGATTACTGGCCATGCCCACAACAACGCTTCTAAAAAAAACAGCGGCCATCCTGCTCTATCTGAAGACGTTGATCTGGTTGATCTGACCTCGAGGTTCAGAAAGATGGATAGGCCTGTTGGTCTGAGATGATTCTGTTTGAGACAGTTCTATCTCTGGGGAGGAGGTAGGAGCACAGCATTGAGATGGAGCTTGCTGCTGGTGTGCTGAGGTGACAGATGAAACCGTGACAGAGGAGCGGTTTACAGCAGGTCTTATTTCAGCATCAGGTGTTGGATGAACTAACAGAGGGACTGCAAAGTGTGTATCTGAGGTGACAGATGAAACCGTGACAGAGGAACGGTTTACAGTAGGTCTTTTTTCAGCATCAGGTGTTGAATGAACTGACAGAGGGGCTGCAAAGTCTCTATCAGAAAACACACGACGATTACATGGCCATATGCCACATTTTTTAAATCCATGCACAGCATTTTCCATAGAAGCAGCCCTAATGTTGGTTGGCCGAGAAGATAAGATACGTGGAATGTTGAGAAACTTCGTCCAGGGTTGTTACGTAGCCATTTGTCTGCTTCTTGAGAGTAATAAGTCTGAAGGGGTTTGAAACATGTCACATCAAGGGGCTGGAGATTGTGCGTGGTGTGGGGTGGCAGACTTAGCATAATTACTCCACATTCACTAGCACGCAGAATGGCATTCAAATTTTTTGTGTGTGATGAATGTCCACCAAGTACGAGTAGAATTTTTTCTCTTGTGCAGGTTTGACATGTGAGATAAAATGATTCATCCACTGTTCATAACTTGATGAATCCATCCAACCACTTTCATTGCACACAAACACAGTTCCAGGTGGAGTCCCATTTTTTAGGTCATCCTTCATCCGCTTCCTCTTGAAAAGTAGCATTGGAGGGACATACTGTCCGGAGGCACTGACACAGAAAACACCTGTGGTATTGACACCTTTCTCGGAGCTTGTAATTGCTCTTACCTGATGTTTTCCCTTTTTGCTGATGACTCTTTGCAATGTTTTTTGGACTGTTGACAAACCAGTTTCGTCCATGTTGTAGATTCTTGGGGCATCAAGATGATTCTCGCTGATGACTTGCTCCAACTTGTCAAAAAAGAGGTAGATAGTCTGCCTATTGAAACCAGCTGCCCTAGCTATGGACGTAGCCTCAGGATGGCGCAGGCTCAGCTCTGGATGTCTGTTCATGAATTGCTTAAACCATTTCTTTCCAGCAGCTTCTTTACCTTTGCTAAAGCCATGTTTGATCCCATTTTTTTTCAGCAAACTGATATGCTGTCCTCATAAGTTCATTTCTTGTTATACCAAATAGCATATTTTCCATTTTGATGAGGTGAGAAACCATTTCATCCTCTAAGTCCCGTGGCAAAAAGGTGCATCTGCCCCTTTTCGTAATTTCATCTCTTGCAACTTTGTTTTTACCTAGCAAATGCCTTCATAGTGTCGGCTTGGATATTCCAAATGTTCGAGCAACTTCATTAAGTCCAGAGCCATTTTTCTGAGACAAGTAAGAGCTTCCTTGAGTTCTTCACTTGACCATGTAGCAGATCTACCCCTGGTTAAGATGAGAATGACAAGAAAAATCATAATTGTTCCCTTTTTCCTAAAATAAAGATATTTTTTTTTCAGATGAAGAAATAAACATAATTTTAAAAAGATTAAAGAAAAAAGAACAATTCAATAAAACACATGCACCCACTCACGCACACACATTCGAAATGAACTTGAAATATTTGAATACATTAGATCTAGGGAAATGTAATTTATCTAAAAAAAATATTACGTCTGTATTATTTGCATCTACCTAATGGACCCTAAATAGTACCACCTGGGAGCCAAAAAAGTACCGTGTACTTATTTGGCACCATTAGATGGTACTATTTAAGCACAAGCCTAGGTCCTGCGTAAACAAAGCTGACTCAAAACATGTGCACTTTTGCACACAAACTAAGGCATGACATGAATACAGACTCTTGTAAGTGTAACACATTAGGCATGCTTCAGTTGCTTGTACTTCAGCTGCTTGGAGAAATGCTGTTAAAGTCATTTCTAAATAGATCAACAGCCACAAGTTTCGTTTTTTACTTACTGTTTCAAATGCCCGACTTTGTCCGTCATGTCGATACCAGGGGAAGTCACTCCAGCGGGAATCTACCGACTGCCAGATTTTTGTTCCAATCCAAGACATAGAAAATGAAAACTGTGGGTGGTACTTTTTAGGACCGGTACTAGTTAGGAGCCTTTCCCCAATATGTGTAATAATAAGTATCAAGATATGTGTGAGACTGTCAGTGTATATTGAAATCAGCTAAGTTTAAAAACTCACTCAGGGCACCTTAATACCTTTTTATTTTTTTTTTCATAACGTCTATGGCTAATAAAAAAGTTCTCTGATTATATAGGATGGTTTGAGGTCTAGGATAACCATTGCCTTTGTATAGTGCAGTATCTGATCAAGTATTTCTGATAATATTATGTGATTTGATACACGTACGTAACTGTAATTCTAGCCAGAGATCTAAATCACGTTTTTAGCTGATTGAGTGCGTGTGTGTCCGCCAATGAAAATTACCGACCATAGACAGCCCCATACAAAAAGATCCTTGGCACTACATTGAGAGTATCTGTCAGACAAGGTCTCTGAGAAGTCACAAGTTTGCTGGGAGGGGCAAATAGTATAAATAAGATTGGCAGTAAAGTATTAAGTGACGATGATCCGAACCACACTGTGCAATTCTTGCTAATAAACCTATTCATTCTGTTCGATTTCCAACCCTGGCGAATACAGACAGAGGCGATCTTCAGAGACATATTTTAAGTGCATAAGTACTTGAAGTTTATTATCTTATACCGTTTGCTGAAAAAAGTAATAACAACAGTACTGTCCTTTGTATAGATAATTCATTACATTAAAAATTTCAATGATTATTTTTGCTCCTTCTTTCTAAATCGGTAAAACGTGAAAAAGCTGCTGTATAACTTCGATGCGCCGCTTGATTATTACAATACAAAGAGAAAAAATCCACATATTAAAACAAACAAACAAATAAATGACACAAAAACAAAATAAACAAACAAGTAAAAAACAAAAAGATAAAAAAATTAAAAAATTAAAAATAAACCCACTGGCTTATTGGTCATTAATTTTGTCTTTAATTTTCTCCACGATTTTCATATAGCTTTGAATACTGCATACATACTACACACTAAGCACAATAAATGAACAGTAGGCCAGTGGGTGTTCTTTTTTTTCTTATTATACAATCTAAATTTATCTTCTTTTTCCTTTGAACTTATCCTTTGCTTCAATAATAAGAGTTCATATTCGACTAAACAAAAACCTGGAAATCCCAGCTGGAGTGTTTGTACCCCGTGCTAAAAACAGAACACTCACTGATGTTTTTTACCGCTCGACCGCGAGATCCGAGAACAATTGTCACCGGTCCCTTGTATTTTTTATGTACTTTTCTATGCCAATGACAGTGAACAGGTTGAAGTGTTTGTACCCATCTACTAAAATTAGACGGGGATTTCCAGCCGGTCGCTTGGTCGGAACAAATTTATCATAGTGGTGAAAAATGAGCAAGTGTGCTTACCAGTCTACAGTTTCAGTTACGTGCTCCTCAGTATGTATGAAAATCCCAGACGATGTTGAATAATTTAGTCTGTAGTTTCGATAATGATGATACAATGATTGCAGATCTTTGACCATAAACAATAAGTCGGGAAATATCTCCCTGAAAACATCACACACACACAACACACACACACACATATATACACACACACAAAATGAAGCTTTCAAGAATTCCTGTTAGAGGAAAAATTTCCGGAAAGTATGAAATTATTCAATGCGTAACATTGTGAACGGTCTGGCCTTCTATTTTCTCTTTTCTTCAATGTCGATACTATCCGAAGATACATATTTGTAATATCATGAACATTTGATGTTTTGCAAATATGTCATCCTGGATCACATATTATATTATATTATGACAATGAAATAAAATACCAACGTTTCTCATCAAAGCAGATAAAATCATAGACTATATCAAATATAGAGATGCGCTCTTGGTTGCCGTGGGACATCAGATACTTTTGAACGCAACCGTTTAATTTTGTTTATTATTACGTCAAAAAATAAAGGTATAGTTAAATTAATTTTTCTAAACTGCCATGTGTGTCACTGCGAATAGTTGTGGTGAAAAAGAACAACTCAGTTGACAATTTGGTTTGAATATGATTAAACAGTTTTGTCCTGTGTACAGGAATTTTCAAACAGCCCAGTGCCTTTCATGCATCTACAATATCTGTAGTTATCTTGGTTATTGAGTTAAAATCAAGAACTTGTGAAAACGATCGTATCTAATTTGAATGCACCCTTTGATCTGTCGGTGTTGGATGATGAGAAACGAATTTAAATTGAACAGTTCTCACTCTTGTCCTCAAGCTCTGAGCGCTGTCGTCCGAAGAGTAAGAATTCAGATTTAGGATCATTGATATTATGACTGAGCGGAAAGGTTGCATTGAAGGAAAATCATGGGGGGTTTTTTCTTTGTCGAAAACGACACAGTGCCTTGGTTATTGTAAAATGTGGGACAATTTAACAGGGATGTACTGCCAAAAAGGTAATGCAGATTCCTGAGTTTGTCACTGAGAATGTGTTCAAGGAAAAGAATTCCAGAGTTGCTGAAAGCAACTGTTCAATACTAATGTGATTCTGATTGTAGAAAATGTTCATATATTTAATGCAAAAAACTTTGATCAGGTTTCTTACTATTCTTGTTCAGGCTGAATATTGATTTGTTCTGATGGTGGTGTTACATGCTAACTGACACGGGTAACATTAAGATTTTGTTCAATATCCAACTTGCACATTCTGCTAACATAGAATATATTATCTGTGCTCATAATAAATATGAGAAATACTGAAATTGCAAAAACCAAGTTAAACGAGCGCAGAATTCTTTACTAATATCTTTGAACAGACGTGACTAGTAATTATCCATGAGTGCTAGCACTACCAAGATCGTAGCCCCTTGTGATCGCAGAGTGACTCAAAAACATTTTGCTTAACTGTTTGTTTGTTTGTGTTGGGGTTTAACGGCACATCAGCACATTCATAGCTATATTGTGCCAAATACGGTAAGATACATTTACACGTTAAGAAGAGGGAAGAGAGAGGGGGACAGAAGACAGGGGCAAGGAGAGAGAGACGAAATATTACCCCTGGAACGTGGAAGATGGCATTCCATGGGAGTCATCCCACTGATGGCGGGCTTTCACCGCCTGCAGATGGGAGCAAAGAACTACTTATCTGCCCCGGCCCCCTCGAGGGAATTTTGTTTGATTAAAATCAGATGGGCAAAACGAAGAGAATTCTATACACAGCCTTGCATTGTCCATTCGTTGTTAATCGAGCACCAGCGCACGTGCTAAATGAGTGGATAAACTTCAATTTAATCTCCATTTAAGGCGGATTTCACAGAACAGATTTGGCCATTTACTCTTTCATCGCAAAAAAGGTCATTTTAAAGAGCATCCAAAGTCCTTCAAGAAAATATACAGTTTTTAAGCTTCAGATTCTCTGTTATTTGCTAAGAGACAAAAGAGTTACCGCACCCTATCATTTCATAGCAAAACTCTAAACTGTCGAGGAGAGTCAGTTTTCAGCCTCCAAATACATAATTAAAACATCTTATATTTATAACTAATTTAAATCATAGATGGTAAACAAAAACAAAACAAAATAGGACTATTGTAGAATATTTATTTCTCAAATTTAAAAGAAAAAAAAAACATTTTTTGTACTAGTTCTTTGGTTTGTGTGTGTGTGTGTGTGTGTGTGTATGTGTGTGTGTGTGTGTATCCATCAACATTTATGACAAGCATTTTTAAAACAGGACATGGCCTCTGGCATTCGGTGGAGGGAGGGGGTTGAATACTCCTTCAGTGATAATTTTCTGGTGTGTCGCCAAGAATCTGCCAGACTCTGTGCCCCTGTGTATATGTTCCAACATAACAAGTAACTAAAAAAAAAGTCTGTCTCATTTTATCAGATGCCAGCGCAACCTGAAATATTAATTGTTACAAATATAATCACTTCACCTTAAAACTGTCATATATCATTAAATGTGTTGCTTGAAAATGAAATATTATTTGTCTATAAAAACATATCCTGTTCGAGAGATCTGTAAATATTGAGATCGATTTATAAGAGTTTCTTAAATAGACTGTTGACTTTTATAGCCTCAATGATTTGAATGATTGAGACATAATACGTGAACAGTGGTCTTTACTTACCTTTGCACACCAGAAGCCTTCTTCAGTCTCCCTCTTTTCTTCTTGATGGGCAAAAAACACCCAGAGGTTTATTTTCCTATTTCTCTCTAGATCTAGTCTAGATCTAATATTAGAATCCAAGGCCCTTGCAGACCTACAATAATCAGTTTTACTCCCGAGATTATTTAAAAGGGAAAAATTCTTCTGTTTTCATCAATAACAAACAGATAGGTAATCCCCACTAAGGCACATCGGGCTCGTGGTTCCTTGAACTTCGAACTGGCACTCATCGAACCGTGTGGTCCCGCTAAGTAACCGCTATACACTGGCGGCCGGTGCCAGAAATAACACTTATCCGATCTTTACCTGGGTAAAATCGATCGTCTTGACTTCAAATCGTAAGGGTGAAGCAAATTTACCGCCAAAACCAACATTTTTTCAAAATCAATGATAGAGTGAAACTCATTCGAGCACGAGACTGAGTTTTGTCGGCTGAAAACAATACAGCGGGCAGCAATCGACATTTTTCGACTAGGCCTATCAGGCGTGTGGCTCAATGTTAAGGCTCGATGTGTTCCTGACACACGTGTGTGTTTTTTTGTTTTTTTTAATCAGTTACAAGAAATATGCAAATCAAAAGAAAACTGATCTAATTTTTACTAAAAGGATCAATTTTATGTTAAAATAACACATTTACTTTCAGTTCACATGAATTTGAAAAACAATATACTTTCACAGGCTCGACGTGCGATTTTGTCAGGACACGGATTAGACGGCGTGACTTAACCAAAGCTAAAAGTCTTTTTTCTTTTT
>JBCEWB010000003.1:1388819-1417578 GCA_039654565.1 Peronia peronii
CCCCCCCCTCCCCCCCCCCCCCCCCCCCCCCCCCCCCTCCCCCACATAATCGGAGGCTCTCGACCGGCTTGTTTGTTTTGTTGTAGATGTGCACCACTTGGTGAACAATTTCCATCAAATTGAGCTTTCATTGTGTCGCTTAGTGGTTTCTAACAACAAAGGAAGGGGAGGAATAGAAATATGGAATAACATTCCAAGTGTCTCAATTAACTAAGAAGGCATCACATTTTGCACAATTGTTTACGATCCAATTTCTGCTACCACATGGCTAAACTTTTGACCTGGTGGAGATTAGAGCGAATAATTGGGAATTGGTTGTGACCAGCCCTATTAGTTCTCTTTGCCAGAGACAAGCGGTTTGAAGAAACAATGTAAAGAAGGAAAATAAATTGCTTTTCCTTCTTGTCATTTGAAAGATTGATCACCACCAAAAATTGCTAGAATTATTAAGAAAAGAAGAAAACATTTTCCAGTTACACTATGAAGTTATCATAATATTCAAGATGTGAGATTCAAGTGAACAAAGCGCCGCAAATGTGATCGTTTTCCCACCTTTCTACTGTGCTTATTCACCATCAGCACCCCTTATGACTAGCAGAGGGAAGTAACAGCGTTTGTCAGAAACAGTCCCTATCAACCATCGAGGCATCAAGAGGCTGATCCGCTCAAAGACTTGGTATTGCGTTTTACACGAGACGGCCGTTTCAAATAATAAGCATCATAGGAAGAAAGCACTTGGATTGTATTGCCTTTAGGCTTAGGCTTAAACTGTTGATTCTGGAAGATGAATGAACATTATAATTTAGTCGTGGTAGTCAGCAGTAGTTTCTCCTACCGATCATAGGGTTACGATGCACTGAAAGCCTTACCTCTGACTTCTCGTTGAGAAGAGTTGTCACCACCTCGGAACCGATTCCCCATGTTTCGGCATCACGGAAAACCAGGTCGTTGACTCCAGCTTGGTTAGCGTAATTGCGGGAGTAGATCTAGGGAAGCAGGAAAGACACTTTGCTCGACACACGACAACAATGTGAGCTACAGCCTATTTCTATTTCATAGAAAGAAAGCCGCCTGTTTCGTCTCTGTTTCGTGAACATAATGAATCAAATTATTTCCAAGTTCTGAATTAAAAATCATGTTTTCTTTGTTTCCCGTTGTCCATAATATAATATAATTCTTTAAGTTTAGTAAATATTATTGTATGATAATGTGCAGCCTCCAGTTCTATTTCCCATAATTTATAAAACCCGGTAAGTCCATCAAATTTCACATATCTTCCTCTGTGAATGGCTACATTCGCCCGATTGAATTTATTACCTTTCCAATTCCCCATTGTAAATCACCACAATCCCCTCCCCCTGCAACACAATACATTTCCCCCACTACAAGTCACTACATTACCCCCCCCCCCCCCGATGCAAATTACTACATTCCCTTCATTGTAAATTACTACATTCCCCAGCTCCCCCATTTTAAGTCCACTACAATGGCCCCATTGTAAATCACTACATTCTTCCCATTGTAAGTCCTCAAATTGCAGATCACTATATTCTCCTAATTGCAAATCACTACATTTTCCCTGTTGTAAGTTGTAGGTCACTACATTTTCCTTGTTCTACGTCACTACACTCCCCCCCCCCCCACCCCATCACACCATTATAAAGTCACTATAGATTCCCCTCTCCCTCCCTTTACTCATTGTGCGTCACTATACACTTCACCTCCCTCTCCCTTCCGTCCCTCTGATATATATACGATGAAGGACATGGAAATGGAAATGAGATACAATAATGGGTATGCACAAAAGAAAAATCAATCACTCAAGCAATAAATCAAAAAACAATCACTGTAATTCACTACATTCTCCCATAATAAGTCATATCTAGCTCTATACCTTGAGACTCTTATTTGGCTTGAGGGTACAGTTCCTGAAGGTGTACTCGAGAGGTCTGGTTTTATTGTTGTCAACCACACGCCTCAGCTTCCAGCCGTCCAAGTTGATCTCCTGCGCAGACAAAAACAGAATAAGGTGAGCAACCAACCACAATGATGAGAGCAAAAACATCCATTGTCTGCCTCCCATTGAATCAATCAATCTGTCAATCATTCACTGTGTCAGCCAATCCGTCTGGCGTTCAATCAATCGATCAAACAAACAGCCAATCAAGCAGGCATTTAATTAAATTATTCTTCATTCTACCCAGAACTCATTCAGACATTACATCGAATGATCAATCTGTCAGACATTCTATTCACCCTATATCAGTGGGATTTCACTTTCAACTTCCACATTGAAATTTATTCATCATCCGACCACTCACTTCTGAAGTCGCTATCTCAAAAATATCTGTTTACAAACACGGCACCATAAACCATCATATCACTGATCTCATGTCATATAGGTTTGCACACTAAAATTTAGATCTTCCACCTCACGGCGATTGAAAATTATGAAGTTATATTAGTTATATTAGAAACATTATTAGTTATACATGTGTGATTCTGATAGCTACTGACTGCCCCTTCACCCCCCCCCCCTCCTCTTTACACACTTTAAATAATCGTATACCTCTTATTTCAAGACTATGAACCGTTTCTATACTTGCATGTCACTGATACGGTGTTTAGGCAATGTAACCATCATCGTGCTGATCTGCCATTAAATGAACGAATGGCTGTGTGGCAAAAAAAATTAATGAACGGGCTGGTCATGCGACCAGACTGACATGACTCCCTGGTTTTGGTCCACAGTTAAGATAAGAAATAAAATAGTGATGTCCTGGCTATTATTCTAGACTTATATTTAAATCTCTTCGATCTAGTATGGTCCTAATTGTAAATTTAGAACCTGGAGACGATGATCTACAATCTGGATGAAATCTAGATCCAGTAATTTATTTTGTGCCTTCTCTGACCGTTATTCCAATTAATCCTAACCCTAACCATTTCTCTAGAAAAGAGGCCGTCAAACGCCGGCGCAATGTCCTTGAGGAACGCCATTTGGGATTTGAGATGATTAGATTTACCTTAGCCACGCAACCATTTTGGACTAATTAGTAAAACAAAACATGGCCAGTCCACCCTTTTTTTGGAGTAGCCAGGCTATGTGGCCAAAACATTCACTTCGTTCATAATCCCAAGATCCAGGCAGCGTTTAAAAGAATATGATAGAACTACTCCAAAGTATTATCAAATATCAGACATAGTTCAGTTATACCGACATAATATTGGTCAGCGGTAAACGTTTGTATTTTGTAGGGTCATAATTATGAACTACCCAGAATTTTGTTCACGAGCAGTCTTCCTGAGCTTGTCGTGGATCTGCATAGTATTTGCCACAACGACTCGTCGAGCATTAATTAAATAATGTAAAGACCCATCCATCCCGATCATGCTCACCTTTCTGACACCCCCGGATGGGTTGTTCTCCAGCAAAATGAACCTGCCGTCGGGGTTGGCCTCAGCAATGCTGACAGGTCCATTTGCTGTCCGCTGGTAGGTCGTCTTGGCAGAGACCTCACCCCGCATCATCTTCATGGACAGCTGGGAGTCCGCTACAGATGACAACACGAACGATTTTTACAACAAGCGACATGATTCTCAACAAATCTTACGTTGAAGAGACGTACAGTTATGGAAAGAGCAATTTCTCAAATTTGTTTTTATGTTATTATTATTATTATTACTTTGTTCCTTAGTATAAAATTAACATTCTGAAGAAGACGGTGCTAGCTGACTACAGTTGTTTGCAAAATGTAAGAGTTGGTTAATTTTTGTAAATAAGGTTAATGACTACAGATCATTATATGAAAAAAAAAAAAATAGATGACGACAAATTCAGAAAAAAAAAAAACATTTCAGGTACTGGAAAAAAAAAACTGATAGTAATTAGAGTAGTAGAAATAACATGAAATATAAAGAATTTCATTTTCCCCCACATTTATCTCTTTAGTTAATGTAAGGACATAAACAATTGCTAATTTAATCAGTTATTTTTATGTGGCACAAAAACAGTCATTAATCACTCATTAATAGATGCTCATGTTTAGAGAACGGTAGTGATATTTCGACGGAATACTTGTAGGTCTTTTCTCTTCTGTTCCCCATAGTTTTCAGTGAATAAGAGATATAGTACGTGACAGATATTATATATTATATGAGACATATAATTTCACTCCTCAAAACTACGATTATTGCTTCATCGTACTCGCATGCAAGTTATAAAGCATACAAATAAACAAACAAAAATCTTCAAAAACAAAATATCGAACTTGCTTTTGCTTCGTGTCTAATTTTCTTATATTCTCATGCTGTGTCTTTAAGAAGTTATGGAAGTAATATTATTACAATTACTATACATGTCTTGTAAAATCAAGGCTATTTTCCCTTGGATTCAATAACTGGAAGATTGGCCTCTTCATCAACAGTCAATGAACTGTATGAAATTATTTTCAGAAGCAAACTAGGTGATCAATGAGTAGTTTGAATATAAATTAATTAGTAGGACAAAGATAAAGCTCAAGAAAGAAAAGGTTGTCTGTCATGGATTGCCGCAAATTGTTAAAAGACCTTTGGTCATTTGGACAGGAAATCCTAATTGCTAGACACTGAAGCTTTTTTGTTTTTAAATACATGGAAAAAATCTAGAGCTACATTAAAAGATACAACATTCAACAATTAGGACTGAGAATTTAAAAAAAAAAAGACAAATACAATCAAAGAAGTATAAAAAAAAAGTAAAAAAGAAAGATTGATGATTATTTTCAAAGAACAAACTAAAGTTACGGTATAAGGTTGTAAGAGAGGCAGACAATGTTCTCGATTTGCACACACAGAGAGTGACAGAAAAAAACGTAATCATTATAATAAAAATAATCAAAAATAATAAAAATGAAAAAATGATCAAAACAATTGACAAATGCATGCGCACTGGTGTATATTATTCAAAGCAAAATTACACACAACATAACAAATAAAGTGACATGTCACCTCCCTGCGCTACAGACAGTATGACAAGAGGTCGGCCTATAAAAGACAGGATATGGGACAGATGAACTAGAAAAGAGAGGGCGGGAGTTACAGAATCATCCTATAACAAGAGAGCGTGGAGACTGAACTATCGGTCACCTGACATTTAAAATTATGCAGTTTTTTTAAACAGCATTTAGTATTACTCATTCCTTTAGTTTTATCTTGTCTTTTTTTTTTGCCTGTATTTAATATTCTCATTTGTTTAGATTTTTTTCCCTACATTAACGCAGGTATTTAGTATAATTAATTCATGAGGATTTTTTTTTCTGAGAACAGGCATTTATAACAGGCGGGCTCATTCGCTTGAAAATTATTCCTCACAACTTAAGCAGACATTTAAAGGACCTATTCGTTTAGATTTTTTTCTGTTTTTTTTTCTTAGATTCTAAGCAGCCATTTACAGTTAAGCCTACTCATTCATTTAGCGTTTTTTTCTTTTCTTTAGAACTTGAGCCACCTTTTGAAAAGTATGGTATTCATTTTTTCTTTTTTTCTTTGGTCCACCCTAGAAATAATTATGTCTCAAGCCTGAGACTCAGGAAGAAGTCATGAAGTAAGGTTTCACTTACTCAGAATTAACGAATAAGAAAACAATTTTATAAGCAGTTGGTTGACAACAATATTGCTCTCATACAAATATAATTAATTACTCATTGTTTTCCTGTCCTTGTTTTCTTTGTTTTTTTTTTTCTGTTTTCTTTTTTCTTCTTCTTCTTTTTTTTTTTTTTAATCTTGCCAATCTAAAGCTACCCACAGAGGAGATGAAGTAAAAGTGGTAAAGTATGATTGACATATGAAGCAAAGACTTCTGACCTATCAATAATTTTAAAAAATTATTATAGACCGTTAAGTGGAAAAAAATCACAAGCGAAATAAACATTTGTGAGATTTAAAGAGTAACAGAAAAAGGAAGAAGGGAAAGAAGGTGTCAATTCGTAAAAAAGATCGAAATAAAAAGCGATGGGAGGGACTTGCAATCCGCTAATTATCAAGCAATAACATGCAGTTGTAATGGAGAACTATATTACGATATTTGCAATTTGCAGGGACATACAAAACAAAGAATAAAGGAAACAAAAATAATAACTGATATAACTCAACTTAAAAAAAAAAAAACCAAAAAAAACACAATGTAAAGCAAGCTTGAAGAATAAAATTGCACTGTTTGAAATAACACACTGTTGCTATGAGGAAAATGTCCACACTAACATCTAAACAACATCCATCGATAGACTGCTTTGTCGCACACTTCATATAATTTATGAGAATTTAAAAGGTGAAAAAATGTAACCATGTAACGGATGGCGCCAAAATTTAAAAAAAAAAAAACACGATTCGAAATTTCTCATTTTATTGCCAAATAGCAGAAAATAGTGCCTCTCTAGAACTACTGACGATATCACTCTCTGCAAATAGTTCAGGTTGATAGCAAATCTTGTTAACTCTGATAAAGAAATTAATTTTGGCTGGTTTACATAGAATGCATAATACTTTAACCCTGGCATGCTATTTTACCGACTGAAAGGGACAAAAATGTCATAAATGTTTATCATCTCGTTCTCAGATTGTTTAACTGATATTGTAAGCGCCTGAGCGCTAAATAAGCAGCCTCTCGTATGCTTCTGAGGAAACTGAGGAAGCACGTGAATGTCTGTACTGTCCTACAAAAAAGCGCTACAAAAATGCCTTCTACTATTGTTATTATTCTAGATGAAAAATGTTTTTCTCAGAAAACATTTGGCCTTAGATTAGTTGCACCAAGATCCTTGTCTGCGTGTAGGATCACGAGACAGCGTGAGAAAAATTTTATCCAGTAGACCACTACTTAGCTAGATACATGACCACGAAGGTCTTTTAAAAAAAAGTGGTTAATAAAGCCAATGAAATAACGTATCAACAGTCTACTTTGGCCCGCATTTTCCTACAGTCAAAATAGGAATTTTAACTTGTTCATGCACTCTTTACTGTAAATCAACCATGCATTCAACTACATCAAATAAATGGCACAACTTACTTTTTTGCGCCGGACTTTGCAATCTTAAATTACATGTCCCCTCATCTTTTTCGAAGTATCAGGGCAATTTGACAGAAAAGAGTTATAGAAATGTAAGCCTAGAATCCACTTTTTTTTTTTTTTTATCCCTCTTAGTATTTCTTTAAAGCAAGGAGTTGTTGCCGAAATTGCCCAGTGTACCACACCAAGACATGAACATCTGGCGGCAGACAAATACAGTGTTACAGAAGAAACTTGGACGATGACATTTCGTTTTTACAGAACAGAAAGACCTTTATTTTGCATACGGTGACAAGGTTGCGGACTGGAAGCATTTACGGTAAACCATAGAATTATATAAGACCAAATAATTTCACGACGTGGAAGAGTTGTGCTCATCTTGAAGATTTAAGGCAAAGAAACAAGAATGCCACACCCAGTAGGTCAAAGACTATTGGACAGACATTAGAGCAGAGCAGAGCTTGTGAAAACTATTTTGAAGTAATGGGTTGTGTTCCATCATAAATATAAATTGTTCTTCAAATGACATAACTCTGGCAAACTATACATAACTTTTCAGACCATATTTGTAAAAAAAAAATATCCTACAGGCCATCATAAGTAGTTTTACACTGTAGGCTGCTGTTCCTATAGGATCAATCATTTACCACATGAATAACTGCTTTGTTTGTTTGTTGTTGTTGTTGTTTTCAAGTTCTGCGTGTTATTGTATCAGATTTGTAAAAAAATGAATGTCTGCCATCCAAAAATAAATAGATAAATAAATAAATGATAATGTTCAAACATCCAACAGTCAAAAACTCTCCAAATGCGTCTACTGTTGTCTGTCCTTTCCTGAGAGGAAAGTTTCAAATTGTCCTCAACGCATCAAATTTCTTTCAGCGCGTCTTATATATTTTCCAAAAGCAATGTGAAATGAACATTCCACACAAGAGCAAAAGTGCTTCAAACGAAAACAACAACGTTGAAATTGAATGTAAAAACTGAGCGTGGCATTCAAATCTAAATACCCTCGAAGGCAAAGCATGTTTTCGATCTGTGGTCAGTACACGAGCAGTCACGTGTGTCTGTAATCAAAGCAGGCTGGCCTTCGTGTCAACAAGGTAAACACAACAGCAGCAGTGGCATAATACTGAAGAAATGGTTCGGCGGTCGAGATACAAGATCGAAAAGGACAGTAAAGAGCCAGAAATGAAACAACTGAGCAGGCAGTCTATATCAATATCGAGGAAAAAAACAAGCAAACAAACAAACAAACAACAAACGAATTATAGTCATAATTGAGTGAAGCCCAGGTGTTGATGAATTTCAAGTGACCCTTTCGGCTAAAAAATACATGAAACAGTATGACACACTAAACTAAAAGAGACAATTGTTCAGATCATCGAATAAAATAAGAGAAACGACAACAGTGTCAAATTTTATGGTTAAAAAAAAAAAGTTTCAATTCATCAGAGGAATGATTATATTTTAACATGTGGACAAAAAATTGTAATAGTCGACAAGATTGATCACAACGTACGTAATCTTAATACAACCCGAGAGTTTATTTATTCTCAACACTCAATAATACTTTCAAAACGTCTTTTAGCGGGGGCACTGAAAGACTCACATTGTCGTTGAAGAAATGTATTCAATAATAAGACCAACTAGAGACACCAGGTGTTTCTTTAAAACGTGATAAAAATCTGAACTATTTTCACGAAAGGCTGTTCACAGACTACAATGTTCTTATTTTAAAATATTAACTTTCGGTTACATAACATCCGTATGAAATTTCGAACTAATAATGATGATGATAATAATAATATATTACTCGCATCTAAAAGAGCAGAGATGTACACTGGTAAGCGTCTGTCAGGTTTGGAAAGTTGACGAAAAGTTCAGAAAAACATGCATAAATTAAACCGAGATGATCAGTATTATAATGTCAGACTTGTATGATCTAAAATGACAGCCATAGCGTTGTCTGCAAAAATATTTCCCACATTTTAGCTGAGGGAAATACAACCCGATTCTACGACTCGTCTACATGCACAGCTATTTTTTTTCATTTCACTTTCACAAAGCCCATTTAAGGTTATATCACGGGGAAAATGGGGCGTGGAAGTGGGAAGTATCTTTTTCAGAACTGCTGTTGAAATAAAATCAGGTTAAATCGACTGCATGCACTCTAAAATCATCGCTTAATTCAGTTCATATTAGGATTGCAAAGTCTTTTTGCGTATCACAACAGAAAATTCTTCAATCACGGCTCAGAGGTAACACTGTTTTAATGACTCAAAATTGTTTGATTATTCATTGATGTTCGATTAGCCATTAAAAAACATCAAAACGTAATCAGCCATTTTGACTTCAGCCAGAATGTCTCTCTTTAAGAGGTACAAGAAGTATAAAACAAGCATTGTAAAAGAAGAACAAAATCACTTTTTCTCTTGTTACTTCAAACATGAGTATGAAAATTTTGAAAAATTCACCAAGTAATGAAAATATTTTTCATTGTGATAATTTTCCACACTTTTTTTTTCTCACATGTTTCAAATAACAGGATCAAAATTGATTGTTTTTTTTTTTTTCTCATTCTTTATCATGCTTACATCATACTTGCTGTACTTCGCAAAGGGAAGTAACTTAGCCGGCTGAAAAATGGCTCACGATAACTGGAAGCTGTTATTTCAATTTCAGATCCTTTAAACATGTCTTCCGAAAGGTGCGTTAAATTATCTCTCAAGTCAACTTTACAATTCATTGATAATGATAACTGTATCTTGTCGCCCCGCTCAAGTGTCAAAACATCTTGTGAACATCGTAGTGACAAAAGATGATCAAACCACAACTCTAAATAACAGTGGACACTGTTTCTTTTTGGTACAAAAGTAAGAAGTTCGCGACATCATGGGTAGGAAGAGGGGGAAGAGGGAACATGATATATTTTGAATCTCATGTGAACACATCATAAATGGTATACATAACAAGCGTCAATGTTAGCAACAAGCCAAGCAGCACTCTTGGTATATAGGTACACATATGAATATAACGTGATTAACAGAAAGTGCGTCTAAAAAGCATTGAGTCTAATGCCGTGTTTCCTTGCGGGGCGATTTTCTGAGTTGTCTGAAAGTTTTCTTCAGGATGTCCATCCCATGACAGACCAATAGTCTGTTCGACTTCACAGCAAGGAGAAAAACTGATTTCGCCAGCCACAGAAAATCGCCCATTATGGAAAGCGACTTTTAATTAATTTGTAATAAAAAATATAGTAATATGAAAGCAAAGAGAATAGGTCAACATAATTATTAGTTTTATGATGACGTCACTAAGAGAGATACATGACCATACTTCGGTCTCACCACGCCACACGAAAGGTTTAGATATAGGTTATAGCCTGTAAGTCTTTTGTCTGTCTTTCTACCTTGCTCTGTGAGGTTAGCCAAAGTTGAACTGTTAGTTGTGGGTGACTCTTGGCCTGTGCTAGGCTCACAGCCGTTATTTATTCTGTAGTGTCATTAAAGTTGTCGCAAAGAACTATCTTCGAAACTTAAACATATTTATTAAATAAATAAATAAATACTTCCAAAAAAATAATAAAATTTAACAAAATGCTCTTTCAAAGTTCCAAAATAAAGAACTAGTGGGGACATTAATCCAATAAAGTTCTAATTTACTAATTTTTGTGTGAAGAAATTGAATTCTCCCGCCCAAACCCGCTTAAAAATAAAACAAAGCAAAAAACGGGATAATAAAAATGCAAATATAATCTATTTTACTGAGTTCATTCTGAATCTGTTCCAACGAAAAAACTTCATTGCTTGAAACATTGCCAGCTAATCCATTGTTCACAGCTGTAGAGTATATAAGTGTTTCAAGCCATTTTAACGTTTCTATGCATGCTCATCCAGTATAGAATAAGCTTATAACCGAAGCCATTCCAAGAACTCTTTTTTTTCTTTTATCTAAATCATTGGGGGTGGGGGTGGGGGGGGGGGGGTTACACTTGTGTTGAAGTTTTCATTGAAGTCCTCCAAATGAAAAGTTTCCAAGTCACTTTTCACGAATCTTGAGCGAAATGTTAAAAAGGCCCAAATAAATAGTAAAATAAAATAAAATGAAAATGATAATGAATGAAACTGAGTAGTTAGAACAGTATATGACTTCGGTGAAAAAAACAAGCAACCTTTTCTTTTTTCGAAATAAGTTCTCTCAACATGGACTTGAGTCTCTTAGGATCTTCAATTTGTCTCTAGTTTTCATTAAGCATACTGCTTAAGAGATTCAACAATATTCCATTTTCTCCGTAAACAACATTTATCACCGAATGGCCCCATTCTAAAATCTGATGGTCTTTGAGATAACCGTCTAACTGTCATGTAACTGCTGTATAAATACAATAATGAATAATTGCAGTGGATAGCAAAGCCTTCATTGCCCAAAAAACACATCCTACGTTCGAGCACGTTACCTTCTTGTCCATGAAAACTACTCTCTGTGTAGGACAAGCGAGTAAATCATGGTCAAAATAGTGGGAAAAGAGCAGAGAAAGACTGAGTATCATTGCTCTGTCTCACAATATATTCAGACTTCAGTTTCCAGTGTCAGTAGACGAGCAATGCAGAAATTACACATTTCATGCTAGAAAAACACATCATTTCATACACCACAGTATATCATTCTCATATAACATTTCGATGATGAAGTTTATAATGGGCACAGTTTTACATTACAGAATGTATTGTTTAGAAGAAAATCCACAAAAGTGCTTAATAGAGAATAATGCATGACTTTCAGAAAGTTACAGCCCACAACCCTGACAATCGGAAAGATTCCATTATAACATTGAGATGATATCAGTGAGAATAAACGTAGGACAATTCTTGATTCACCGCTACAACAAATAAAACTGATAACATATTCTTTTCATGAACTAAAACATATTCACATTATTTCTGAAGAAAAAAAATCATCTCTGTATATGTTATTTAAAATGTGCTTTGCCAAAGAGAGACAGCAACATCGACAGAGTTAAACATAAAGTCACCTGAAGGAAACTTTCCTTGAGCGGATTCAATAAATTTGCTATTCTTATTCATCCAAAGAGCCACACAACATTTCTTTCAACGTACAAGACCCATTCAATAAACTGAAACCATCTTCCAACAGACTGACTTCTTTGTAATTTTAAAAGACATAGTTTACATGATGTTTGCTTTGTAAATCAGATCGAAAAACAAAGAGACTTACGCCAAAGGTCAGTTAGAGTGAGGAGGCTTTATATATATGCTGTTGAAAAAAATAAATCTTAACTACCAATTTTCTTTTGTAAAGTTGATCAAGGCCATGAAAGTAGGCGTAAAATGAAACCAGTGATTCATATCAGTGTATCACTTATGACTGCATTTCTCAAATTGAACTGCTAGGAATGCTGAATGTCAAAAAGTGGTTAACACGTAATGAGTAGTGGAAACCAAGACACTACTAGAAACTAACTCACTTTTTAAAACTGAATCTTACAAAACCAGCATCATGTATTTTCAGACGTCACTGATGCATTATTTACTATAAAACAAAATAAACAAACAAAGAGAAACAGAAAAAAAGCTTTCTTTAAGTTTAAATTTCATTCATGGGACTGCAAGAACATTGATGAGTGTTCTTTTAAAATTGCACCACACAGTCATGTTATTTTCTCTTTCTCCTCAACAAAGAAAAAAAAAACTTGCAAAAATTCACTTGGATTCATGATCGAATAATGTCACCTGCAACTTACTGTGGTCCAATTTCATCTTATGTGTTTTAGGAGGAAGCAAATTTTGAATCACTAGGGTATTTAATGTCATATGCATGTTTGAACAATACTATCTAGCGCACACTGACAACCAAATTAGTGCCCCCCAAAAAATTATAATGAAAAAAAAAACCCAAAAAACAGGCAGTTGAGGTCATCATTGTAGAGGTATGATTTTTCATTTAACATAGTTTACAATGTTATCTGTTCACTATCAAAGAGAAGAGCATGTGTTCTTAATGAACAAGATCAACATTTACACCACATTTTAAATCTAGTTTAACACTGTCTCTATCAGCAGAAATAAGCAAACAAAGCAAAAAAAGAAAAAAAAGATCGATAACAATAAGATTTTTGGCCAGTATTAGAAAAAAAAGAGGGTCACATTTAATATGTATTGTCGGAACATATACTGGTGCTCATAGGCTAGGATCACTTTTAATATTTGAAATTTCTTCCCTCCACGCAGAAGACTAATAGACTTAGAACCATAAAAGCAGAAAAAGAAAATGATTTTCTAAAACCATGATCAATGAAATTACTACAAGCTGAACATCTCCAGAAAAAGAAAGTCTCGTGCTGGTTTTCACCAAACTTACATTAAATGTAAAAATTGTTTTAGCAGTGTTAAATATCATTATTCCATCAACTTTGAACAAAATTTCTTATCCAAGAAGGACAAAGTTTTCATCAGCTTTATCCTATCTTTAATACTTCCTTGGTATTTTCAGATAGGAAAAAAAAAGAAGTTTTGGTAGGCAAAGTGGCCAATAAAAATTTTATAATGTCGATGTGGAGAAAGACGGAGATAATCAGAGGACAAGGATGGACACACAGTCTCTAAATTTGCTGCTTACAATTTATTCAACCTGTAAAAGCTAAAGGTTACGAGATTTCTTTCATTAAAACAAACAAACAAACAAACAAAAAAAACCTGATTATGGAAGTTCTTTTCCTTTTTCTCATAGGACCAAGCGGAGGGTTTATGGAAAGAGTTGTGAAAAGATATACGTGTTTCACTGCAATGGATAATGTAGGTAATAATCAGACTGAGCCTACAAAAAAGAGAGATAAAGCAGATGTCTAGCAAAATGAAATAAATTGAAGACATTTATACCAGTAAAGCATTAGATGCTTATGGTATGATAACATTAGAAATAATGTTAGTTGTTTACTGTGTTGGATTAGTACGATTAGGGTTAGACATTTTTTATTTTATTTTTTTTTTAGTGTTGCACCCTGTTAGCTTAGCAGAAACGAGTAAATAGGCTTTCAGAGGAAAGTTTTGTAGTTCATATGTACATGTGATTTTTTAAGGACAGCACTTAAGATTTGAAATAGATGTAGGCTAATACCACAAACCAATACAGGTGTCAGGGACAGAAAATCAAGTGCTTATTTGGGAAGAGACAAATTATTATAGTTAACAATGGACCTAAATGTAGGAAAAATGTTTCTTTTTTTTTAAAATAAAAACGGAAATAAACAACATCACAGAGGGTTTTGATTTTTTAAAAAACAATAAATAAATAAATAAATGTAAATACAGGGCCTAACTAAAGCTATAAATGAGAACTATTTTTGATCGGAGGCGTTCTCGGCCTCATACGCACCGGCAGATTCATACGACTGTCCCTCCGCGACGTTAATAATGTCCGCCAAGCGAGCACTGCCGCTCTGTCTGACGCCTAGTGTCTGCTCCACTACTTGCCTCAGACCGACCCTGTTGGGGGGAAAGGTTAAAGTGCAGAACTAAACGGCAAAACCAAGCAAAGAAACGAAATATAAATTGTACGTTTGATTTCAGAAAAATAAAAGAATGAGCTAGAGAGTTTGGCTAGAGAGGGGAAATAACAAAATCATCTTTTCTTTAGGAGTTGTTCAGTCACGGCGGCCCTACACGCAAGAAGCAAAAACCAAGCACAGAAAACAAAATTAATCTGCTTTGGACGTTGATGCTCCGAATGAGCGAAGTAGAACTGGTCAGAGAAAGTGGAGCACGCCTGTAGAACATCCTCGGGTACGATGCAGCTAGAAACTAAAACAAAACAAACAAAAAAACCACAAAAAAAAAGGGAAGGGGCAACTAAATTGAAATAAGAGCGTACAAAAAGAAATTACTGCAGCTAAATTATCTGCGGCTGAAAAACAAAGAACAGAGAAATAAAGTCCTTTTTTCTTTAAAAAAAAAAAAAAAGGAGGGGGGGGGGGGGGGGGGGGTGGAAAAAGGGAAAAAAAAAAGGAAAGGGAACGGAGGATTCCAACGTAAAAATAAAAAGGGAATTTAATTTCAGATTTCCCGAAAAATATCAGAAAGAACACTGTGCCGAAATTATGACGGGGGAAAAAAAGTGAACAAACCAGAGTTGTACAAATAATAATGAAAAAAAAAAAAGGATTACACGAAATTAATACAGTACTTGGTGAATTAAATTGACAAGAAAACTCAACCAATAATCATGATTGTTTCCTTTCTTTAAATATAACGGGAAATGTTGAAATTTAATAAAAATTGTTTTTTAAAAACAGATGGTCGGGGGGAATAACTAATGCAAAATAAGGGGTTGGAGAAAATCAGGACAATTAAAAAAAAAAAAAAAAGAAGAAGAAGAAGGAAAGAAAAATAGACGATGGGAAGAAAGAATACCATAATAGCCAAGGCTTGATTTTTATGAAATAATAAGAAGGAACTATAACTTCTATTGCACTGACCCACTGGAAAGGATTTCCTGCACAACCTGCAAATTATAAAGTAAACCACATAAACGTGGTATGTCTACTTTAGCTGGTCTGTTTCCTTATAAAATCTTCCTCCACAAATCTAGAGTCATGCGGAAAAAATAAAACTCTGAACCTTCCGGGACATGGTTTTTATTCTGCGTTCGGGTAGAATCTTCCTCAATGTTTGTAGCCGCTTTGCTTAAATTCCGTTTTCCGCTTGACCTGGATCTAAGGACGACAATTAAGTTTGCGGTGTCACATTACATCTTTAGGTTGGTGCACACCTAAGGTAAAGATTGAATCCAACACGTTGTATAGTAAAGTACAGATGATATTTTGTAAACATTTATAATCATACTCTTAACTCAGCAGTTTGATACGTTAAAGAGCTTGTACGATAATCATAGAGCATCATCAAAATGCAGAACCTCTTGGACCAGGTAGTTACAACGTTCAGTTGTGTTCTGCAGTAAAACCCACAATCAAATAATAAACAGATGATTTTATAATAACTACAGCTCTAAATGACAATTAATAACATAACTTTGTACTTGGATAAATCTCAAGTTCCTTTGTTTTAAACTGCAATAAAAAGTTGGAAAAAAAGTTTTGAGTATCAATTAGCAGAACAAGGTGTAATCCATTGAAGTTGTCAACGGTGACAAGCAATAAAAAGTGGAAAGTTTTACGGGATTAAAAAACATGAGAACTGATCACAATTGATATTTGGTAACAATCAACTTTGGTGTTCAAAAACGATGAACAAGATCACTAAAAATATGAAAGACTGAGATAAAAAAGATGAGTCAATGGCAGTACAGCGTGTGGTGGGTGAAGTTACAGCAACAATAGCAATAAATATCCAGATACAACAAATACACCAAAGTCAGTCATTATAAGTGAGAGCACTTTCTCGAGGACACGACTCAGGGAGAATCAGCTTCTCCACAACAAAATGGTAGGCGTCGTGCAGTGCTTCCATCTAGCAGTGGAGACTGCAGGAATCATACCATGATATAAAATTAACAAGTCAACTCTGTAAATATATTATAATATGCACCTAGGACGTTCACCAAAGAGGCTTTTATAATATATTTGAAGTTCACCCGGTAACATACCATAGTAATGCTAAGAGAATCTACTACAAAGATCATGACATATTCGGTACAGTGTTGTCGGAGGACGTACTCATTTCGTTCTTAATTTAAAATAAATATTTGAATAAATACTATAGAAACGTGTTAACTATAAGCTATGATGTCGTAATTCTACACTTTGCCATCAGCCTGGTTATTACCGTCGAGTGGTTCTCCATTGACCTTTGTCTCGGCCTCACTGGCATGAGACTGAGTTTTGCTTACTTCCTTCACCGACTTATCCTCTTTTGATCTGACAGATTCAGATTTATCCTCAGCAGTGATGCTATGATCTTTAGATAACGCAACAGTTGTAGTGCCAAACGAATCCGTTGATGAAGTGACTTCCTTTAAATTATCTGCGGCATCGGTTTCATCCTTGGGCATTGGCGTTGCCTGAGAGTTGTCTTTGGCGTCCTGGCTCACAACCTGTTGTTCCCTATGATCATCGGCAGCACTGTGGGGTTCCTTGTCGCCCACAGCAGCTAGAGCAGGGCCGGGCTCTGAAAGTTCTTCTAAACTATCCGCAGCTTGTAACTGTGTGCTGTTCTCTTCCCCGTGCGTTTCGGAGTTTCCAATTTCGTCACGGTCAGCTTGCTCCTGTACGTTGGCTCCATTCTGAGTCGCTTCTGTCCGGACTTGTAAAGCCTCTTCCTGGGTTTCAATCTTGCCAGCACTTGTGACTTCAGGTCTAGAATGTGATTCATTATCTTTGCGCTCCTCCTCCTGAGTGGACAGTTTCTTTTCAGACCCATCGGTCATGTCCGTGTTTTGGAGGTGTTCGAAAGAATGAATATCTGTATCTGTTCCTGTATCTATTGTTTTTGCAGGGCCAGAACTAGAGCCAACGTCCATAGGGAGCGCCTTCTGTGCCGCATTTTCAGCAGTGTTGAGCTCCCCAGCAAGGGATATTTCGGATGACCCCTCGGTGGCCACAAGCGGTGTGCAATCGAGACTTGTCTCTATTGTTGTCTCTATTGCCTCCATATCATCCTTGTCTCCAGCAGCAGCATCGATGTCCGGTTGTTGAGCAGTTTCTGCAGAGGGCAATACTCCATCCTCTGGTTCTGGGAACTCCTCACCTTTCTCGAAACTTTGTAGTTGGTCTGGTTGGTCGGAATCATAGTTCACTTCCAAAGAAGGAGTTTTTACTAATACAGCAACACCAGGGGCTTTCGCTGGACTTGGCTCTGTTCTATCTCCCTCCTCTTCGAAATCAGCACCTGCGCCATCGCCCTGGATTATCACTGCATGGTATACCTCTTGCGAAAACGCTTCTTCAGCGGCTACCAATATTGCTGAACCTTCCATCTCAGGGTAGTCTCTATGAATTTGCTGACGTCCGGGTGTCTCCATAGTTTCAACGCGGCGCTCAATTTCGAAATCACCTCCAGACGTAAAGACACTATCTGAATAAGCGTCTTCTCCTTCATCGATGTGTGGTCCTTCTTTCTCTGCAATATCATCAGCACCGATACCCATGTCATCATCATTAAGTGCATCATCGTCCGTATCGTCAGTGACTCCTTTCTGCTGGCCAGGAATTGGCGTGGCTATGGACACATCAGCTCTGGCCTGGTCACATGTGCTGACTTCAGGACTAGACGCTTCCAGCAGGTCCTCCTTCACGCCGTTGACCAGCAGATTTTCCTCTTCTACTTCGTCGTCCGGTTCCTTGACCGCCAGTGGAGCCATCAAAGCTTCACTCTCAATCACAACCACACGGCTTTGCTGCTGGAACTGAGACTCAGGGCAGCTCTCGCTACTAGCAGCTTCTACCTTTTCTCCTTGAACGATTACGTCTTGCTGGGTTTTCACCGCCACGGCATGTATGACTGGACTATCTTGTACATGCTCCACTGACAGACCACTGGTTTCCATCTGTGCCTTGTCTTGTACTATGTCCCGTCCATTCTGAACAGTTGTTTGAGAAAACTCCGACGCATCTTTACTCTTTTCACTTACGACGTCCACATTGCCTTCTACAATTTGATATTCTACTCTCGAAGAACTGGATTCCTTATCTTCTGACGCAGAATGACTAACAATGCTCTGGGTTCTTGTTTCGACTATTTCTGGCTCAGCTAGAAACTTGGCACTACTTTCACTGAGTGTAAAGGTTTTGGAAATGATTACGTCCTCCTGAGTAGATTCTGATTGAACAACACTACTGGTAGAAATTTCACTGTCCTTGATTTCGGCATATTTTTCAGTATGTATACTGGTCACAACTTCGTGTTTTTCGTGCACAAGAGTTTGCCGATTAACGTCGGCGACATTAGAACCGACTTTCTCCGTGCTGGTTGGTACGACAATGGCCAAGTCTCCCTCCTGCGCTTGCTTGGACTTTTGTTGATCACTAGCGGGTTTCGTCTCTCCATCTTTGTTTGTGACCTCCCCATCTGCCAAAGCCTCCCCGCCATCTTCATCAAGTCTGTCATCGTGGTCATCGTCAGCACTTTGTTGAGGGTGATAAGTGTCATCTTCATCACCAGACACTGCGTCGTCTTGGACATCTAAGCTCAGCGTCGCTTCTGTTGTTCCCTGAGCTTTTGCTGAAGACGCCGATACATCGTGCTGAGACAAAGACGTTTCTTGAGGTTCTGTATCCCCCTGATTTGTTGGTTGTGTGATTTCATGTTTCTCTTCTGTGGTTTTTTGAATAACAATGTGTGTCTCTTTAAACCCTGTATCAACCGAGGCCTCATCAGAAGCCTCTTGACCAACAGATGACGACTGGTCTTCTACTGATGTATCCACCGGTTCCTTACTCTCCTGCTCTTGTCCAGCCTCCTTCTCCTCAGCAGTACTACCAGTTGCTGGTTTGTCACTGTCAAATGTCTGAGGCTGCATAACGTGCTGAATACTCTGCCTACTGGAGACTAACGTTTCAGTAATAGTTGAGCTCTGTTCTACTGTGCATGACTCTTTGGATGTCATTTCTATGGTCTTTGTAGCCACCATGTCTTCTGGAGCTGGTGTTTTCCCTTCTGTCCTACTCTCGTCTTGCTGTACTAAAGGGCAGTCATCAGGGGGCTTGTCCTCTGTTTCAATCGCGTGCTGACTTTCTCCGACAGTCTCTTGAGACTGAGGAGTTGTCTTCACAGCTTCATCCAAAGAAACACTTGATTTTTCAATATCTGATTCCAGAACACTTTGTCCCTGATCGGAGTATTTCTGTTCTTCCGCTGACACCTCACTAGTGGCAGTGTGTTCTTCATCATCTCTGTTTTTCAGCTGTGCCCCAGCATCATCACCGCTAACTCTTTCGCTTCCTTCCACAAGGATCGTTGCTGTCGGTGACAATTCCGTAGCCTCCACTTTGTCTGTTTCCTGAGAAAGCTCAGCAGAAATCTCCTTAGCAATATTTTCTTCAGTGCCAGAAGTGAACGATGAACTCTTCATTTCTGACTTTATCTCACTATCCGAAACGCTTTTACTCATTTCAGTTCCACCAGTGGAAGTCGACCGCTCTTCTGATTTTCCAACATCTTCTTTCAATCTCTCAACATCAACAACCACATCTTCTTCCTCATCATTCAGACCCGCTCCGCTCGCAGGAAACGACAAGGATTTTTTAAAGTCCTTGACATCTTGTTTCTGTATGATCTCTTCTACTGCTGGTGTCGGAGAGGTAGCTAGTTTGTCCTGGCCAGCGCTCAGAGAAGACTGGGTTTGATCCAGCTGTATGTCCCCTGGCTTGCCATCCTGACCACCTGTGCTGATGTCTTGTTCTTCACTGACAAGATCCCCTCTCTCGCCAACTACAGGCGTGACAGCTTCACTGATCTTTCTCTCTTCTTCATCTTCTACCGGGCTCAGTGAAGACTCTACTGCCTCCTGTTCCACCGTTTTGTCTACAATATCCGCCGAGCCGGAAACCGAAGATTCTGACACTGCCGTCACTTTCAAGGATGCGGTATCATCATCTACTTTCTCCGCCGTCTCGTCAACTTGATTATCCGTCGACAGCTCCTTGTCTTTTTCACTGATTGATTTATCATCTATTTCATCATCAGTTTTCTCAGTCACAGGCATTGAGTCTTCCACAATGTCGGATTTCTTTTCGCTCACAGAACTCTCTTCCAAAGAAGCTTTTACTTCTTCTTTTACTTGAGCTTGCTGAGTGACTTCAATATCTCTTTCAGCTGGAATTTGTTCGTGGGCATCTTGTATGGCTTCAGATTTTTCTTTCAACATGTCATCCCCTGAACTGGAAGGTCTTACTGGTGTCTCATCTTCCAGGTCTTTGCTAGTAGGAGGAATACTCTCCACTCGCACACTGTCTTGCATTTCGCTGATTTCTTCCTTGACCTCAAAACCAGCCGCACTCTCTTCTTTCTGTGTGGAGTCACTTAACTTCTCTTTAGTTTCCGCCATGACATGGTCTTTACTTGTTTCAATGATCTTGGTAATTTCTCTCTTTATCGCTATTTGCTCTTCTCCATCCAGTGAAATTTCCCTCTGCGTTTCCTTTATCTCCTGTCTTTCCTCTACGCCAGCACCATTGATTTGTTCTTGACTTTTTATTTCGCTTTCACCCTCTGTTTCCATATCACCATCTTCAGTCACAGTTTGCTGTGCTTCTGTTTCTTCTCCAATCTCCTGGCTTTTGTCTGCAGAATCTCTGGTTTGTCCGCCATCATCCGGCCCATCTTCAACTGCCATACCTGTTTGGTCTTGACCCGCCTCGGTCTTCTCCACCGATTTCGTGGGCTTTTGGTGTTCTACGGTAATTGATACTTGCGACGGAGTCTGTTCTTGACTTTCCTTCACAACTTCTTCTTGGATTTGAGCTTGGTCTGTTGTTTCTGAAGCAATGTCCCCGGCTTCCTTTTTTTTACTCTCGCACTTATCAGAGATCATTTCTTGAACACATGTATCGGTTTCACTTGCCTGGCTATGTCCGGTTTCAGGTTTAGCTTGCTCGTCACTCTCCTTTGGAATGTCCTCGCAGATTTTGCTCTCATCTTGGAAACTTTCTTTCTCTTGCGTTGGTTCCTGATCTTTCTCTTCAATTTTAACTTGTACATCGTCGACCTGTTCCTCTTGCATTTCTGTCTCCTCTGCAGGTTCTAGATGATCCTGGCTTTGAATTTGACTGTCATGGGTGATTTCACCGTAATTCTCTCTTCCCTGAACCTCAGTGTACACTATTTCTACTGTTTCTTGATCAACAGCCCGGGTTTTTTCAGGCAATTCCTCTTCTTTCTGGCTTATTTCACTGGTTTGATCTTCTTCTTTATGTTGTCCAGCGTCCTGGCTTTCTTTTGGCTTTTGTTGCTCTTGTGCGAGTTCTTCAACTGCTTGTGCTGGCTCTTCACTCACTGTACCGATTTCTTGCTCAGCTGTGACTTGTTTTTGAATTTCTGAAGAGTCCCTTTGTGCCTGTGCTTCTTCTTGAGCTAACTCTTGAGAATCTTGCTGCTGTTGGTCATCCAGTGAATCTGTCTGCTCCTGGCTTATTACTCCCAATTTTTCCTCGGTGGTGACCTGTTTTTCGCTCTCTTGCACGATTTCTATTTTTGATTCTAACTGAATTCGTTTGTCTGTAATGGTTTGTTCAATTATTTCTGTAGATTCTTGATCTACCGCCATTTCCTCTTCTTGTGCAGGACCAGACACTTTGCTTTCAATTGAAATATCCTCTGAAGGTTTTGTGTGCTGACTGTCCCCCGGAACACCTGCTTGGGAATCTGTGTCACCTGGATCCTTTTTGATTGCGTGTAGTGTTTCATTTTCTGCTGTCGCCATCGATACACTTTCTGTTGGCTCCATACTTACCTGTTTTATTTCTTCCCGTATCAATGTTTCTTCCACATCCTTTTCCTCTGTAGTTACTTGCAGTACGCTTTCCTCAGGCACGTCATCCTGCAAACCTGTTACTTCTTCCCTGCCTTTTTCTGTTTCTTTTTGAACTAGTTCCTCCTTTTGGATGTCCTCTTTAGTGTCTTTTTCTTTCTTACTTTCCGACGCTGTGTCTTCCTGTTCCACAGCTGCTTCCTGGCGTTCTGAGGTAACTTCTTTCTGCGTCACTGACTCATCATGGCTATCTTTCTGAACTTCTACCTGAGTCTCTGTCTGTTCATGCCTGGCGACTTCCTCCTCTGTCTCAGCTTGTTCATGGCTCTGTTCTTCAATGTGTTCTTCTGTCTCTCGCTCTAGTCTAGTTTCCGCTGGAACTGGCTCCTCTGTCTTTGGTATGATAGTGGCCTCAATCTCCCTCAACACTTGACTTTCTGTTGGTTCAGCCGCTACACTCCTTAAGACTATTTCCTTCACAGGTTCCTCAGTCACTGGGGATTTGCTCTCTGTTTCCTCTTTGTCTTCTTCATCGGCAGTTTTGTCTGTCTTACCACTTTTCGAGGGTGGTTCCTCCTCCTGGATGTCCGTCTCAGAAACTTGGCTATCTGTTTTCTCCTGGACATCTTCATCTTCAGTTTTCTCTGTTTCGCCCTCACCTTCTTCTTCTTTTTCGTCTACACTTTCGTCTTCTTGTGCTTTATCATCTACACTTTCTTCATCTTGCACTGCAGTATCGGTGATGTCTTCTTTGCCAGCCTCTAGACCGACAGCAGTCTGTTTGGTTATACTGGGTGCAGTGCCATCATCGACCGAGTGTTTTCTTGGCACGGACTCTTGAGCTGGCGCTGCAGCGCGAGTGAAGACCTCACCTTCCACTGCGGATTTCGGCTTGCTGTCCGGCGGAGTGGAAGGCGTGGATGCCTTGATCTTGCTCGTACTCGCCACGGGCATGTCTCTCCCCCTGCTGGAGCTGCTAATGTAACTGTATTTGGAAGAAGGAGCCGCGCCGTATGGCAGGCCGTGGGTATCAGATTTAGTAGTTGAGGTGGAGAAAGGAGTATAGGAATGCCGGAAAGAGTTGCGGAGAGGAATCCTGTGCAGAGGGAAGGAAAGGGGACAGGTTGACGGAATAAGAGTCAGTGCAGTAACGGACGGGAAAAAAGCAAGAAGAAATAGAAAAAAAAATCATGGTTCGACTTTCTCATCTTGGATCATTTTGTAAGTTATGTACAAACAAACGTAATAATGAAAACAGTATTGATAAAAAAGCAACAAAATAATAATAACCAAGATTGGTGGTTTGATGACGAGGGCGATAATCGAAGCAAAACTAAATACAACGCAAAATGATATTGCCATTGAATGTAATTAAATCGAAGCAAGAAAAAAAAGAATTCTTAATAAAGCTTGAAATGTTAAAAAGGTTGGATGAAGATTCCCCTTTGTTAAATCACTGAAAACGATTCTAAAAATCGAACCATGATTGTTGGAGAAAACGTTCAAACCTCATGCACTTCACAATAAAGAGCTCTCAATAAGCAATATAATATAACCGTCAGCATAAAGTTATACGTGAGAGGTTCGAGTTGTTGAAATCCTTCAATAATTTCTGAAACAAAGATACCATTTAGAATCTGCTGCTGGGGTACTCCTAAAAATATCATAGTAAAATAACAGAAGATCAAAAACAGTCAGAACGACTTGGCATATTGACAACTCAACAGAACATGATAAAATGAAACCTACATTAGATAACTCAAATGATTCAAAGTCATGTGAATGAATAAAGGAAAGTATAGAACCAGACATTGGGGGAGAAAACTGATGATGATGCAAATCGAACAAAATCAAAAATACATTATTGTGAAATAAATAAATAATTTTCAAATAAATTATGAATTAAGATGAACAAATAGAACGAATCCTGTGCTTTCCCTATGTTTACAAATTTAAACAATTGTTACATAAAGCTAAATGAGAAAACAAAAAGCGAAATTAATATACTCAAATATCCTACGCCCAAGAACAAGATCGGTTGCGAATTCATTAAAGACATGAAGATAAAGTAATCTCAATGTAGTAGACTTTTTCATGACGTGAAAAGTCTTAAATCTATACACAAAGCTTGTGTTCTATTTGCTAATGGTCATCTTATCACTAACAACGATATCAATTTCTAGCTAGCGAGCCAACGTCACATGTGTTCCTATTGGTTATAATTCTGTTCATTTTGCCTACCAATGGTGAAAGCTTTTTTGTTCCCCCTGCCAGAGGTAAAGGGCAATGAAATTCTCCGCCTGAAGTCCTGATTCACTGACTTATCAATGAAGGTTGTATTTTTGAAATTTATCTGGATGACTCTTTTTGTCCTTCCTTTTTTCCTTTTTTTTAAATGCAGGCGATCTTCCAGGCATAAAACTCATGACTTGAAAGAAAGCAAAAGAATCTCAGCATTTTCAATGGCATCTGTGCATATATATTGGAATGAACCAAGCAATTCAAAGGACACTGTGGAGCTAAGAATATTTCAAGACAAATATACTGCATTATCTAATGTGTTTCAGTCCAGAAATATTGTAGGGCAAACAGCATTTTAAGATCAGGCAAAAAATGTTGGATCAGAAATATTTTATTATAGAATACTGTCTGATCAAGAAATTGTACAGGACGAGTATAGCATTCAACAGAATATTTTTTAAAATGATGTGGAGTAAATGAGGAGTGGAAATGTAGACCAGCACTGAGCAATCAGATTTCGAAAGGCCAAAGTGTCTATATCGTTCTCTGTGTTTTAATTTTTTAAATAGACTTTGGAAGTTCTTTGTTTATATTATAATTCTTTTCGTAGAACAAAGCGGGAATAGGCAGCAAACGGCTGGCCTTGTAAATATGTCATGGTATATGTGTCTTTGATAGCCATTAACTGGTCTGTTAATTCTTTCACAACCATTACAAGGAATTACATTATATACACCTTTGTACGCCTGAATGTCATTGATACCAACTCTGGGGCAATGTGACTGTGATCATGACGATGCACCAATAAATAAAAATGTAGTGCTCAGTACGATAATGAAGATCAAGAGAGAAGATTCACACATGTCCATTTTTTACTCATAGGACGAAACTGAAATTTTGTTTTAAAGACTTCTATGCTTTTTCTATGTTGAAGTTATTGATTCAAACCATTGTTTAGGACAACAGTGCCCATTCCTTCACATCCTTTTAGGTAGGATAGGTAAGGCTCCCGTGGGCCATAAATATCGAAAATATTAAAAACTGGACAACTGGTGTTCTTTTCCTTTAGCCCTCATACGCATTTCCACTCTTCAAATGACATTTTCTGAAATAAAACTTGCCCAGGACTATAAAATAGTCCTGGGATCAAAGAGTCCGCACACAACTTACCTGGTCTCCTCACCCTCCAGCAGCTTTCTGTAGGCAGCGATCTCCAGCTCCAGGGAGAGCTTGGCATCCATCAGTGTCTGCAGCTCCACCAGCATGCCCTCCATCTCGATTCGCAGTTTGTTCATCTCCTCCCTCAGCTCGTTAGTCTCTAAGGTGTGATCGTGTTCCTTCTGTTCCAGCTCTCTCAGCAGGTCCTGGTACTGGCGCTCCAGCTGGGCGTTCTGAAAGTGGGAAGACAGGCCAGTGATTGATTTCCTTGGATCGTATCTACAGTAACCACACAAAGGTCTAATCTCACATGTAATAGTTTTATTATATAGAGTTCAGGATTGCCGCAGTTACGATTACTGCACAGAGCTCATTGTCTGCTACTTTGGTTACCGCATCACACAGAGTTCCAATTTTGTGGGCTGCCACGATTACAACATACTGACTGCAACACAGGATTTAAACCTAGTCCTTTCTCCAGTTACTATATACTGTGGTGGATATAATCAAATCTTGAAAAGGGTTTAAATACTACAATCTATGTGGATAGAACGACCTAATTTTATCTCAGCTTATTTTATCTTATCTCATCTTATTTCATCTCATTTCATTTTACTTTATCTCGTTTTAACTTATTTTACCTCATGTCATTTTTTATTTTATCTTATCTGTGTCTTATATCGCCTTCCTTATCTTGTCTCATCTGATCAGTTCTTATCGTATCTGATCTTATTTGATTATCTTACTGACCCTGGCCTCCAGATCGGCCAAACGGGTGCGGGAGTCTCCCAGCTGCTTGTGCAGTTTCTTGGTCTCCTCGCGGGCGTGAGTCACCTCCATGTTCTGCTTGGTGGCGCCTGTGCGGAACTCTTGTACCTGAGGACAGAGGACAACCATTGGGCCAAGTCAGCGCAGTGTTTTGTCAAGGAAAAATAGTGGTAGGACCTGCCCATTCTAGTGACAGTCCCACATACATCTATACTGAGTTGAGACACTCGAGGACCTCACTTCTCGAGTCGACCTTCAAAGCATCTGTTCACAAAAAATGAGGCCGCAAACAATCTATAAATCTTTGCATGAAATAGGCCTCTATTAAAAACTTACATTTTCTATCTCATTCTGTTTAAGAAAATTGTAGATATCCCGCAAGCCATACGGTAAACTGCCTGATCAAAGCTATATTATTATGAATTTGATACCCACTGATTATCTTCTACGGTTTTAGGTATATCATCATTATACACTTTAGTATACGTTTTCCCATTGTCACTAATATTATCTTTGGCGCAATTTAGCCCTAAAAGTGTTGGTGTGCAGTTAAGGAAAATACCCAATACCCAAGCCGGAAGGTCTGATGCCTTATTATTTACCTTGAGGTTGTAGAAGGTCTCCATCTCGCCACGGATCTGATCGACCTTCAGATCGTATTCCTGCTGGATGTCCTTGATTGCCTGGGACAGCTCGTTCTTCCAGAACTCGCGGTTCTCGGCCGTGGTGTCCCTGTAGGCCAAGGCAGACAACTCCTTCAGCTCCTGCAACGGACAATAGGACAACAAATCAGAGAAAAGATTGAAACCCACATTTAGCACGCGACAATACAAAACATATTTTCATGAACGTCAAGCTATATGGATGATCCCTCAACTTCTGCAAGAGACAGCAAAGTCGGAGAACAGATTACAGCTCAGATGTGGCGTGTGAGACTATACAACATAAGACTTGCACGTCAAGATATGGCGATGATCACTATCCCTTCCTGCGAGGAACACAATCCAGATTAGAACCCGGATATCATATGTCAGATTATACAACTTGTCATATCAGTGTGGGTGGCTAAAAAAAAGTCAGCTCATGCAAAAGACAGTGTCGCGGAAGAAAATTAAAACTCAGATACGATATGTGAGACTATATTACAAGCAGTTCATTGTATGGGATGATCCTTCAATGATGGAACAGAAAGAAATATGTTAAAATGGAGAAAGTGCGTTTGAACTAGGACGCATGATGTAGGTAAGGAAGGAAGGCCAGCAGGCCTTCCTGGAAGGAAGGAAGCAAAGAAGGAAAGGAAAATGATCGAAGGAAGACGAGAAGTAAGTTGTCAGCAAGGAACGAGGAAAGGAAAGAAAAGGAAGGAAGGAAGGAAAAGAGGAAGGAATGAAGACAGGAAGGACGGTAGGATGGGAGAAAGGGATGAAGGAAGAGGGAAAGACGGAAGGACGGGAGGGAAAAAAAAGCAGATTTATAGTTGCAAGCTGAACTGGCTAATCAATATTTTTGTCACCGGATAACAATCGCCCGTCAAGCGAGCTGAAGATCATGTCAGTATCTGCAGGCCCATGGCAAGAGATGAATCATGTCTGGTTGTACTAGACCGTGCGCACAGGCATAAAAACCTATTGTGTTGTCGATACGTCTATATGTTAGGACGGACAATTCCACCCGCAGCAGACAGAAACAGGTGAGACTTCGCGATAAGCTTATTTACGAAAGGCTCTTTGACAGTATTTTTTGTCGGTAACTAAACGTTGGGCACACAATTCTTTTACATAAATAGAAGTAAGAAAATAACATACCATCCACGATAAAACGACCCATGAATGCTCCCTCTTTATGAAATTATGATTATTCTTTCGTGGTAACATCTTCGTGATTAAAAAAAAAAGCAAGACTTCTCAGTTTCTGACACAGGATTTTATGAAGTTTTCAACACTACCTGATACCTTATCCAACATACAGAAAAAAAAGTTTAATGTATAATGTATGTGTGTGTGTGTGTGTGTGTGTGTATATATATACATATATATATATATCGGCATCCGTTCTTCTCGAGAAATGATGGTGTAGCGCTAGGATTGGGGATGGCATGTTATATAT
>JBCEWB010000003.1:1425540-1437237 GCA_039654565.1 Peronia peronii
AACTCACCAACATAACTTATATGGCTGAACACACGGAAAACGTGAGAATCTCAAGATGGTCAAAAAACGATGTTAATTGCAATGGATACTGCAGGGTAATGAAATAAAATGAGGTGATATCATGGCAGGATCAACAGCAACGCAAGAAATTGATACGGGCGCAGCTTGGAGGGAAATTCCCCGAGCTGTCACATTAACTGCTGATTTATGACTCCGGGGGCAGGCAACTTAAGGAACGCTCTGATGCGGGTTTGAACAGCCGTGATATATATGTCCCTGGCAGCCAGTATTTTATAGGGAATCTCTGTGTAGGTAATCAAGATTGTCCAGAATGCTATTTCCAATCATCAGAGCACCATTCATAATCAGCGTCATGCATCACCTTAAAGCATTTTGTTTATTGGATATATTATAATAGTGTTACCATATTTAAGATGTGAAATTAGTTTTTCCAAGTATACATTCAGTCACAATATTGTGAGCGGCTGAGGGTTGTGGAAGTTAGTGCAAGGTGATTGATATCTTTGCAATTTGAAGCTGCATGGACTACTTGTGATGTTGCTGAATTTGTAGGCCTGTTTCCTGTCCTGTTTGAAGAAAAAGCAATCAAACAATATTGAGCCAGTATGTCAGTATCAGAAACTGCAGTATTACATCTGTAAGTTCTGAAATGAAGATCTGTGAAATTCTTGAGTGGAGTAATTTTCAAGTGGACTGATACCTATTATCACTAGATGTGTTGAATCAGTCCTGGATGACTTGGCTTTGTCAGCATTTAGTACTGCGGCAAGAAGTGATCATCAGTCATGTTGCACAATCATCATGTAAATCATTATGGCTGCTTTTCCAAAGCAACAGATAAGCACTGACATGCATAATCATCAGTTCAATTTTAAATGGTTGCCATTGTTAAATTATTTAATCAAGGTTTTAGCACCTAACATGTGGAAGGTCTGATTTTTTTGAGCTAGTGATAGCAAAAGAAAATCTGCATGACAAATGTAAATATGAAACAATTTCATTATTAAATCTGCTCATTATCTTTAAATTTTTGTGAGGTGTAGATTGTTTTCCAATGACAGTTTGGCAAAGCAGATATGATTTCTCCAAAACCACACCAAGTTCTTATAGAACACAAAGTATAATGCTGAAATACAGTTTATCAGTATCTCACAGATACAGAAACTTACAACATCCATTTTGTGACCATCAAAATACAGAGGATCTGATTTCTCATCAACCTGAGAAAAAAAAAGGTTATGCAGAGTCTGAAAGCAAATTTTATGTTACTTCCCTGTGATTTTGTTGTATCTCAAGATTGACTGAACCATCAGCTGCTTGTGTTCACAGGTGTTGGAGGACGGCACCTTCATCTCCCCCAAGAATGATCGTCTGATCTATGGCTCTATGACTCTGATTCGAGCTCAGATTGTTAGTGGTTGTGCTCATGCTCTCTCCAAGGCTGTCACCATAGCAACCAGATACAGTGCTGTCCGCAGGCAATCCAAGATCAATCCAGAGTAAGCACAGTGACTGATATTTTGTGGTACCTATATTTTGTCACAGTTGATTTCCAGTCAGATTCACAGTAGAGTGTATTATATTTTGTTTTGAATGTTTAATTTGCTGATAATTTGATGATCTTTCTCAAAATTAAAATTAGTGTTATCTCATTTTAGTAGCTCCTGTCGGACAAATTAATTGTAAAAAAAAAAAAAAAAAAAAACGTTAGTAGATTGGTGTAAACATTGACAATGAAGGGGCTAATATAAGATTTTTAGACAAAACAGACTGTAACAAAAGTATTCAGCATGGAAATGGCCATGGGCTTTCTTTCAGGTCCAGCATGAAATGTATTCTGATCCGAAATGCTGTACGTCTCTTCCTTTTCCTGAAAGGGAGTTGGGCTTATTAGTCCACAATATAGTTAGAATCAGAATATAAACAGTGTCCTCCACCTATTCTTTGTTGACATTATCATATTTGACCTGAGAAAATGTCTGCTGTTCTTAACCAGGTGCATTATGTGATAAAACTTGCAATATCAAGGCTGAGGAAATTCTAATGTAAAACTTCCAGACCTGCAGTAATGACTTTTGATCTGAAACTTTGCCATCATGTTATTTCTTACATGTACAGTGGAACCCGTGAGAAGTCAACTTGTTTAAAGTCAATTCTCAGTTAAAGTCAGGCTGTTCCGATGGTCCCATTTTTTTCTCTTATATTCCATTAGTCATGTCTCTGATAATGTCAACACCTTTAGAGATGATCTTGCTTAAAGTCAACTCCAAATGACCCACATGCTGGCCAACTGACAGCTGTAAATTATGAAGTCAGCCTGTTCCGATGGTCCCATTTTTTTCCCTTTATATTCCATTAGTCATGTCTCTGACAATGTCAACACCTTCAGAGGTGATCTCGCTTAAAGTCAACTCCAAATGACCCACGTGCTGGCCAACTGACAGCTGTAAATTGTGAAGCAGAGAAAAAAAAAGGCAGACAGGGAGAGAGAGAGACACCTTGTTACGACACTTTGTAGCCCGTGGGCCTATCATGAAGATGCTTGACTTTCTTCAGCTGTCTCGCTTTGGCAGGGATACACAAACACACACCCACACAGCAGTTCTTTCTCGCGTGTGCTGGCGAGCTCGCGGACACATACCCGGTCAGTACAACTGACCACTGAACGCCTTGATACACACACACTACTCCGAGTGGCACACAGTTCCATGCTTGGCCCTCTTCGCTTGCCTCATGTTATGGGAAAAATACACAAACGCCTACCAACACTTGGCTTTCTTTGCCCAGTTTGTTCACATGCACACACACATGCACACACTCAAGGAAGTGCAGACAGGCATTGCGCCCGATTTCAGTCACATCTTTAGAACATGTTCATTCCTGTATTCTGCACTTGCCATGACTAGTCAGCCTATTCTATTACATGTAATAACTTTTATCCTCAACTCCATGATCAGAAAGTCTGAGATAAAGTATGTTCTCAATCTGGATTCAAAGTTGAAACTTCTTAAAGATGTTGACTCAAGGCAAAATATTGCTACTACTAACTTTAAGTTAAGAGGGGGAAGCTCTGCTCATTATTATTATTATTTTATTATTTTTTAAAATTTTGTTTTTTTTTTAAATAAGGGACTTAGACCTAACCCAGTAATATTAATATATAACACACATTTTGACCCCACCTGCCTATCAGAGATTGTGTCCCCTGAAAACAGATAATGTCAACCGTGCTTAAAGTCAACGCATTTTCTCGGCCCCGAGAGGTTGACTTTAAGCAGATTCCACTGTAAATGACTTTTGTACATGGCATGTTATGTCTTCCACACATAGGGATGGTGAAGTCCAGGTACTTGACTTCCAGACCCAACAGTACAGGCTGTTTGTCCAAATAGCCACAGCTCATGCCCTAACCACAGCTGGCCTGGCATCCATTTCAGCTTATCAGCGGGTCTCCAAGCAGATTGAGGCAGGGCACCTGGAGGAGCTGCCCATTGTGAGTACATTGTGAACAACATATGTCTAGTTGTTGTAAAGCTTTGCAAGATTACCAGGGATAGAGACATTTGGGAAAAAAATCCAAAAAAAATCATCTCTTCTTTTTTTCTAGAGTTAAAATCTAAAAGAAAAGGAAAAGAAGTCTCCATCCCCCACCAACTACTCCCATCTTACCCTTCATATTGCCCTACCCTACTTGCCCACCAAAACAAAACAAAACACACAAAAATGTGTACAATCATCATCATGAACCAGTTTTAATAGATTGGACTACTCAAACCCTGGACATTCTCGATTCTCCTATTAGAACCAAAGTGTAGACCTGTGGTGAAAATTGACATTAGAAAACTGCCAAAGAATAATACCATTGTAAAACGGTTCGTTTCATTTGTGTGTTTAATGTCAGTATTATTTCACTATGTACAGAAACCAAACCAAGGGAAAGAAACTGCATTCAGTAAACAATTAGAAAAAAAGTATGTTATTGAGTCGAGACTGACTTGAAAATGAAAGTTTTTCTTATTCTCTCATCGGAGAGTCTGCCTATGTTCTGTTTAGAGAAAGTGACAATAGATTTGTATCTGTGAGAAATTTTTGAAACTCATTCATTCTCCAGCTTTCAGCAGCTTTGCCTGTTGTCAGCTACTGCTTTAAGAGTACCAAAAATAATCTGTTATAATTATAAAATATAATTCTTTCAGCTTGCTTTTTTGTTTTGATCTTTACCAGCTTCATGCATTGTCAGCAGGGCTGAAAGCTTTCAGTTCATTTGAGATGATGTATGGCTTGGAGCAGTGCCGTTTGGCATGTGGAGGTCATGGTTACCTGTTGGCTAGTGGGTTGCCCAAGATCTACACCAATCAGGTGCCGGCTTGCACCTATGAAGGGGAGAATATTGTCTTGTATCTTCAGACTGCAAGGTATGGAATTAAATTGTCATAAAAATGTATCCACAGTAGCCTTACTCAGAAATGAGGAGCAGGAGTTTGCAAAACCAAGTTTTACTCCCAATCACTGGCACCTGAATTGGCCAGTTTCAGTTCAAAATGTTGATTTTCAATGTTTTGTACTTCTAGAAAGAATAGTCATTTCTGTACTTGATTATAGGCCGAGAATGGTCCTATGGCTAAAATTTGATTTATTGCAGATTTTTTTATAGGTGAGAGACAATCAAAATTCAACAAAATTCGGATCAGATTGAGGGAACAGAGGATATTGCCAACTCTGTTATTCGCCAATTGCTGAATTGAAAATGGGTCTTGTGAAGATTTCTGTTGGTAAAAAAATCACGGGAGTTTGGTTGTGGAGCTTACTCATTCTGAGTCAGTGAAGTGAAAAGAAGCAAATGTCTTTACAAGAGCATATTAGCTTATCAAATAGCAAATACAGGCACCAAGGCCACATTGAGGCTCAAGAACAAGCCTTGCAGAAGGCATTTGTGAGAGAGGACTTCATATTTCATGGTCTATACTTATTCCGATGTCTTCTCTACCAAATTGTTGCATATTCTGCATATTGAAGTTTTGTTCTGTGCATTTTTCTTGAACCGTGTTCTTTTTTTTTTTTTTTTCTTGTTTTTCTATCTCCTCCAAAACTTAGCATGCATACTTTCCTTAACATAATAAAAATAAATGACACAGGCTTTTTATTGTATCTCTTTTACTTTTTGAGAAAAATTTTTTGAGTGAATAAAAATGCCACTTTTGTACACATTTGACATGTGAAATTGTCAAAAATTCATTAGAAAAAAACTATCAAAGAAACTTCAATTTGCTCATGCCACTAGAAGTGACATAGAAAGTTTGGAGTGATTTGGTGTGGTAGTAGCAGAGGAGATAGATTTTGAAAAATAAGGTAAAACCCAAGATGGTGGCCATTTCCATAGCAATCAGATATGTAGTAAGTGTTCAAGAATATATTCTGAATCATACAAGCATGCTAATTACAAGTGCACACAGTAAAATGACCTAAGGTTTAAGGGAAAAAAAATTCAGGTGGTTGAATCATAGCACTAAGAATTATAGTAACACAGGCATCAGATTTCTTTGTTTATTTCAGAGATGCCAATTTTCCATAAAATTATGGAATTCTGTAAAACAAAAAAAGTCTGTAAAATCTCAGTAAAATACCTGGCCATCGTTTGCGGAACTGAATCGGTCAAGCTGACGACAGAATGTGAAAAAAATTGTTTAGACTCTTTCGTCGGAACCCAAGGACGCATAAAATGATAGAACTATTCATGCGCACTCAAACAATAACATCCGTTCAGCGTGCCTGCTCTAGGTCTACCTACTTACTCTTACCAGAGGGACCCCTCAGTTCAATTTGGCTGACAACATGCGAACATTTAGTTGATTTAGTGGTGATTTCATATTGTACCGGATTGTTACCAAAAGCAAAACGTGGATGGGTACGTCATTGATTATTTTGAACACAATGAGTGTACATCAAAGAAATAGACAAATCTGTGAATGGTAGTTGAATGAGAAAGATGCAAACAGTGAATTCATCATTTGACAGTTGAAGGAATCCGGGAATTGCTTACTGTGTCACCTGTAAGACCAGAGTTCATTACAGATCCAATGAGGAAAAGTCACTTATTAGCCACTTTAAGAAAACTGATCATGGCAGAGTCAGAAAGGCCTTACTTAAAAGATGTCTCAATCTTTGCCAACTACTCTGACTGCCACAAGGAGCATGAAAGCCTGCATTGTAGAAATGCTCCAATATTAAAATGAAAGATAGTGTTGAAATGTAAACAAGATGGTTGAAAATGTGGTATTTCAAGCCTGATTTTTAAAAATTTTCCCGAGGGGAAAGGGGGTTGGAGGGATGTGGTGGCATGCTCCTGGACCTCCCTAATGAGGCTTCTGTCTGTGACGGTTGCGTGCAAAATGTTCAATAAAAAAAAATTTGGCTTAGTTGGCACCTCTGTTATTTGAAGTTTCATGAAATATTTAGAAGCTGAATATTTTTACAGATTCCTCATGAAATGCCAGGCAGCGGCAGCCAGGGGTGAAAAACTTCCTGGCTTCATCAACTATCTGAACACTGCTAAGGGAGGTAAGAGTAAGCTGTCGGAGAAACTGGACCTCGATGACATCATTGCTGCTTATGAGCACAGAGCTGCCAGGTGGGTTGATATGCTTGTCATTATTTCCATGCATTGCATGCATATGATTGATTCTACACCATGTGCTTTGTACAGTGGAAACCTGATATAACAGAATTGCTGGGACCAACAGAAATGTCCTGTTAGAAGTGATTCCGATTGTAACTGATATACCAATGAATTAGAGGGGAAAAAAAATTTGATAGCCTGTTGTAAATTGTTTAATTATAGGAGACTTTTTTCATGGATAGTCTCCTTTTTACTTTTGCGTGTTTTGGCCAAGACTGTAGTAATGATGGTAACACGACATATTATTTTATAGAAGGTCACAATATGTACATTTACTAGTAAATAATAGTCAAAAGTAATTAACCATGTGGATATCTAGTACACGACACTTCACTGGCCTTGGGTCTGATTCTTCACCCTGTGCTATCCTCAAGCTAGTGCCAAGAGTAACCTAGCCTAAGCCTAAACGCACTGAAAGATCAAGGATATCATATTACCTCATCCAGCTGCTCCCCTTCTCCTACTGTACCAATCCTTTTGTGCTTGATCTCATGCATACATTGTCATGGGGCTGAGATGACAAGCGATACTTACTATGGCGTTGCATAGGATAACAAAGTTATCGAAGTGACGGCAATACAAATAGATTTTGCTTGATCCATGGCATACAGCAGTTGAAACACAGTGTCATATCAATATTGTAAAATGTCTACAAATTCAACTACACTTGTCAGTATTTATCACTGTTGATTGATCAACTGGACCAAGAGGTCAGTGAATGGTTAGATATACATTTATCTTACCTAACATTAGGACTAATATGAGTTACACATCTGTACTGTGAGTCCTTTCTTTATCCATGTGGACCTACCAGCTCCAACCACTTGTACACCTCGTGCAGTTTTGGAGTACCACTAGGGGCACAGGGGTCCTATATTGTGAGCACCTACCGATAAGGTATCCTGTTATAAGCGAGTTGACTGTCACAGGCTACTGCTATACGAAATAATTTACTTATGTTGAAGTAGGAGTAGACACAGGGATTAACGTTATTAGTGATTCCCTGCTACATGTATAACTGGTTCTGTTGTAAATGGTTCCGATTATATCTTGTTAGATACTTTAGAAAAAGTCTTTCGTTTATGGAAACCATTAGAAACTCACTCATAATTCTTTCCAACTGGACATTAGTCCTTGATATTATTTGTCCAAAGTACGTAGAGTATATAGAGACTTGAGTCTTCAAAGGCTGACAAGCTTGACTTTCTTTCAAATCTGGTTCAGGGATCATAGCTGCCTGAAGATGGATGGAAGCCTCTGTTTTTTCTATAGATTTCCTAATGAGACATAAATTGGCTTACAATACAGTGGAAATCATTTATAACACAACCGCTTCTAACAGGAAATGGCTTATAATATATCTTTAATCATCAATTTTATTGTTGCTTGATCTAGAGTACAAAATTCCTCTCAAAGCAAAGGCTGATTAATAGGTAAAACTGTTGAGACAGAGGGCAATATCAAAGGGGACCTATTAAACCACATGCTCCTGTGGGAGAGAGGATATGGTATCATGACATTGTTATTTAGGCCTACATCTATTATCATTGGTCAGCTAATCATACAAAGCTTGTCACGATTCACATTGTGGCATTCTCTAAATGTCACATGATCATTTCTATGATGTTTGCTGAAGCATGCAAATACAAAAGAATTTATCAAAGGAAATGGTTCATAAAAAAAAAGCTCACTTTTGGCTAGGCAACAGTAAATTTTCCATTGTTCCCCAAATTCATTGATTATCGATTATATCAGAAATATAACAGGAACATAATGCTGATCCCAGCGATCCTGTTACATCAGGTTTCCACTGCATTTGTCTAATTAGATGCAGTCCCTTAGTCATTAATGTGTCAGAGGAAAAAAGACACTAGCGCAGTTCTATGTGATATCTAAGCATTTGCTGTTTAAAAAATTCATACTGACCCATTTTATTCAAGGATTATGCTAGTTAAATATTTTATATATCCCCTAGTGTATTAAGTCTTTCTATACTCTCTGATATATCACTGATCATCACCATTCATACCAGATATTTTTGTATTTTGGAACTACAACACTGAATTGTTTGTATACACAGTGTTTCACATTTTTAATGCAAGAAATATGTGAAGCAAAAAACATCCAGTAATAAAACCTGCTTGATATTAGTGACAGAGGATTTTTGCAGCAAAGGAAAACAAAAACAACCAAAAAAGGCTACATTCTCATGTCTCTTGACAGTTTGAAAAACTTTGACAGAGCTCACAGGAAAGTAAGAAATATAAAGTATTTGGTATCAGTTTATTGGAAGTTGAGTACAAGATTGATTTAGAATGAAAATTTCTCATTTCTTTGACTTACATTCTTAAATATTATTGAGGTTGCACAACTTTGTTATTTTTGTGTTATCTCCTTGTCAGTGTTCTTCCATATGTTACTATTGTCTCCTTCTACAGTGTTGATTTCTTTATCATTTTAAGAATCTGACAATTGTTAACTTTGAAAGGATGAAAGACAGTGCACACTTTTGGTGTGACTTTCACCTTGAAATTCATTTCTGCAATAGTCCAGTGTATGTTTTCCCTGTTCAGCTGTCATTTATCATTCATGGTCACAGTTCCACATTATCTTTAGTACAGAAAGAATTAACCTTTGAATATGGTAGTTATCTCAGAATGTTTGTCTTGTTTTTCCCAAATTCTGTAGGATGATAATAGAAGCAGCTGCTCGAGTACAGAGAGAGTCTCAGAAAGGGATGAAACAGGCAGAGGCCTGGAACAGCTCCTCACAGATGTTAGCGGATGCAGCAATGGTAAGTGAAGAAATTACTGACCATCATTTGAACTCTTTGCAGTTCCTTATCCTGGCCACATGAATGTGAACTGGTCTGTCAAGTTTTCTCTCACTAATGCAATATTTATGCAGTGTAAGGGATGTCAGGAATTTGCTTAAGAGTACTGTAATAGGCAGGGTTGCCAACCCTCCAGGAAAAAAAGGGATTTTCCCGGATTTCAAGCAAAATCCCGGGCACCTGGAAAAGTGCTTAAATTCCGGGATTTCTCATAAATTAAATAATAATAATAATGACAAAGAAAATCACTGAACTACCAAAACTATGAACTTTTTTGGCTTTGTCACAAGTGTGAGGTACAGAACGTAGCCTAACTCGCTGTCACATTCGCTATCACAATCAAACTGAGTTTTGCAGTACTCTTGCTGAGATTATGCACACGACATGATTCCCATGGGAAAACAATGGGCGTTTATATAATGTTACGGTGGTTACTCCATTTTGAGTGGCCAGTGATAGTCAGTATCGCTTCGAGTGTCTCACACGTGTATCTAGTCTAGATCTGGAGCTACCTGTCTAGTGCTGTGAGCATTGACTTGGTTTCTGGTATAACCCAGTCCCCTCTCTAGATTTTCTCACTCCAAATGTGAAAACCAGGGGGAGGGGGGATTTTGTGCAGTCTTAGCCTATGTAACCGGCCCAGTAGGTTCCTGATTTCAAAGAATGACAGCAGACCACCTGTTTACGGAACCTTACGAAGTGAAGTGCAACAAGTTCGATGTCACACAGAGATGAGAACTAGCACAGATTTTTTATCTCCCACCCAACCGCACTCACCTTAGCGTTACATCAGATACCATACATTTTGAAGAAACATTGTATTCCAATAGGGCAGGGGAGGGGGGAAAGTACAGAAACATGCAAGGAACAGAGATAATGGTTAATATTATGCCGTATCCTAGATTACTGTAATTATTTATCCTGATCGCGCTGGATTTCACCATAAATTCCATTCTGGTTTTCACGTTGTACTTTCACTATATCCATCTTATTTTGTATTGGTACCATACATAATAGATCCAGACCAGATTATTCTGTGGTGTTTACTTTTATCAAACTTTCAAATAGACAAGGAATTATTTGTAAATAGTGACTGAATTGTTCTGTACATATTTCCTGGATTTACTTTATGCTGTGATTTTGAAAATATGTGTAAATAACTGCTGTGTGCATAAATTCTTTGATTGGAAACTGCAAAACAAGTTTAAGCATCAGATTCTTCTTAGTATGTAAAATCCCCGTTTTGGGTTGAAAATCCCTGTTTTTTTTTTTCAAGAGAAATTCCCGGTTTGACCATGATGGGGTTGGCAACCCTGAATAGGTGACACTGCTGGTTTTGAATAAAAATTTTTGAGCTGTCAAAAATTTCATTGTTTTAGGTCGGTGAGTACATTTTATGCTTAGTTATTATTTTTTTTCTCTTAATTTTAGAGGTAAGCGTTTTGTTTTTTTTTTCTTCAGGTTTATTTTTAATGGTGGAAGTACTATGAATGTAAAGCTCAATTAATTTATTTATCTGTTGAGAAATAAATCTTTACTTTATCAGGTGCATTGTACAAAAGAAATTAATATGACCCACTATGGAATGATTTGTAAGAGAACAGGCAAACATATTTCCTCAGAAATCTTTGAAGCACCCAGATCATCAGGTAATTCAGCATGTTTTGTCCACTGGCTTTGTCCGTTTCTGTGTTTAGCAATGCTTATTATATTATATACTGGTAGCCAGCATATGTTCAGTTGACTTTGTGTTTTCTTCTTTCCAAGGCATTCTCCCATGCTTTTGTGGTGAGATCCTTCGTAGAGAAAGTTGTGGCCAGCAAACTGGAAGCTTCCCTGGCAGCTGTGCTGATCCAGCTGTGCCAGTTGTATGGATTGGTTGGCATTTCTAAAAACTCAGGACAGTTTGCAAAGGTCAGTGGTTTGCAGCTTCTGAGATCTTGAGAAATTCATGAACCATGTTTGTCTCTTCATAGCAAAATCTGACCAAGACAGTTTAAAAATATTGGTGCACATTTATATCAGTGGCTTAGAGAAGACCATTCTTCCCTTTATCACTTTTGCATCCATTCATTTTTTCATTAATTAATTTGTTCATTTATTCATATGCTCACTCTTTCATTCAGTCACATAGTCATTCTTTTATTCCTTCATTCCCTTATGTGAT
>JBCEWB010000003.1:1444091-1455931 GCA_039654565.1 Peronia peronii
CCCCCCCCCCCCCCCTCCCCCCCCCCCCTCCCCTCCCCCCCCCCCCCCCCCCCCCCCCCCAATCCTCGAATGACTAATGGGGCTCTATTTTAATTATTCTATCACAGGATTATTTCCCTTTGTACAGAAATCGTGCTATGGCTCCCGAACTTTTTATCTTAAATTCAAACCCTCTTGTATAATTGGATTGCTAGACCTAATAAGAGCTGCGTTGAAAGCAAAAGTAATGTAAAGAAAAGTAGAGGTAGGATGGTGTTAGTTTTAGCCCTGAAAAGAACTGTTGATAAGATTTTAGCCCTGAAAAGGGCAGTTGAGTAAGTTTTACCCCTGAAAAGGGATATTAATAAAGTTTTAACTCTGAAAACAGTTAAAGGAGGCCATCACAAAGTCACTGAGGGTGTCTGTATAAGATGTAGAATCTGGCCTATCCCGTCACAGTGCGAGAACCAACATCATAACACCAGCGCAGTGCTCTATTATAGTGTAACTTACACACTTCGTAATACATGTAACATGTGTAGTATATTTATGCGCATATCTGTGTTGTAGGCTCTGCCATGATACTTGATTATCGATTGATTGTTCGGCAGCACTGGCCCTGGTACACTGTTTATCTCCCCCCCCCCCATGAACACATGGCTTTCTTACATTGCGCACAGGCATAATACATTGTGTAACCCCTCTTGCCCCATCCACAGCGCTGTCTTCTTTGTTTTAAAACTGCCGGCATCTGCGTTAGTGGAAACCATGTGGAGATGACAATAGCTGATTGTTATCTTTGTGGCGGCGCTGACCGGTTTGATTTAAAGGAAACTCACGGCGATGGCTTCAAATTATGCGAGAGGCATTTAATAGGTGCAAAGAGGGAAAAAAATCTATAGTTTCGTTTTTATTTGATTTATTGGAAATTGGTTTAATCAGAGTTCGGTTTGAGTGGACTCGACTGTATATATTATGTCTACTCAACTGTAAATGGAATTTCCTTTTGAGGACAAATAAAGTTTGTCTTATCGTGTCTTGTCTTTTTTTTTTTTTTTAATCCTGTTTATTTTTCCTATTTTTTAATCCAGAATTATTTAAGCTTGAAAATATTCAGGAATAGTGAAAATTAGAAATGTCTTGTATTTTCACTCACATTATACATTTATCTTTAATAATACTGTGGATTACTTATAGCAGTCCAAGAAATGTATCATAAAAAGCTAAAAACTATCCTGTAGAAAAAATACCTAATTTGTTATGCAGGAAAGTTGATCTGTGCGCTGGCAAGTTGTTTAGTGCACATAAAAGCAAGAGCTTACATGCTGAACAGAGGGATTTCACTTTTGTTATACATTAGCCTCATGGCTTGAGCATGGTAAAATGTTAATGTACATTGAAGACTACACACGTCATCACAGCAGCTGGCAGTATTCTGTATACCCTTTCCTCAACATAATCAGTTTTCGTTGTTATGATACTTTAAGGTGACTTTAATGATGATTGACCAGAATCATAAAGAGCACATCGTGGATGCCTTCAAGCCAGATCCTTCCAGCTCATCCTTCAAGGTAAAGTTTCCCTCAACCCTCTGACATATTGAGATTTCTTAGAAATTTACAAATTTCTGTAAATGTAAATTAACTATTTACTGATTTGCTCCCCCCTCCCCCCCCAACACCTTTTTTTTTTTCAACTCACAATGACTGTGATTTAATCAAACATCATCACAGTATCAGCCTGTATTCACAAAGACAAAACTCATCTTGTCTCTCTATCAGGATATTCAAGATCAGTAATTGACAACTGAAGTCAAATATATCCAGAATCTAAAGGTCTGTAACTGATGAGATAAAATTTTTGGAAAATTGTGATAAAGGCAGCATAAGAAAAGACTAAATCTTTACTAATGACATATCATGAAAGAGGGAAAATCGCTGAAATATCAGATGTCATCACCAGCCTTCAGATAGGCTATTCAAATCTGGAGTCAAAATATGGGTCCAGGGTTAAGTGTGCCTTCTAAGATCTATAGTTATGTAGTTATAGAAATAGTTATTTTCTTACATTACTGGTGTAATGAATGAGAAATCAGTGGAATGCAGTAGGGTTTAACAGAAGCTCTAATGGAGGCCAGGTGTTGCTTTGTATATTAGCAAATCCTTACAATGTCAGCGGATATAAAAAAAGGGCAGTATGCAAGCTTTCAGTAGAAGGATCTTCTTCAGGCAATGTCAGGGATGGGTAGTATAGAGACAGATTGTAGGTTTGGCATCCTAACTCTAGACCTGCAAATCTGCTGAGCTACTCTGTCTGAATGACTGGTACTTGATGTTTCATTTCACTTTTGACTCAGCCCAGGCTTTTGAGTGACATACTGGAAACTTACATCTGATGCCCTCACTGACCATGCACTTCTTCAAATTCTTCTCTGAACTTGGCTCCTTCTTCAGATGTACATGTAATAATATTTGAAATGAACCAGTGTTGGGTGAAGGGCTTGTACTCACAAACACATGTTAGTTTTTTGAGGGTGTCAGTTTTATCATCCTTTATCACACAGACAATTGCCATTACCGATTTTTTTTAAAAACCTAGCATTTCTGCTCGGGCCAATATTGTTTCACAAAGGAGTGAATTTGCACTCACATCATAGAATCTCAAAGTAAATAGCAAGCTACCATCCCTCTGGCCATGTAGATTTAGATCATTCTTGTAAGATCAAATGGAGCAATGTGGTTCAAGTGATGTAATGATGACGGAAGTGAGAGCATAAGATAGCTATCTGATATGTAAACCAAGGGATACATAGACTGCTTTGGTTTTCATTCATTGTAATTATAGTTTTATATTCCCCTCCTGCGCCATAATGTCTTTTGAATACAGACTTCAGACCACTTGAGAGGACTTGAGCAGCCACACAATGGATATCACTGTTCTTTTGTTCTTCTGTTCTGCTTAAGAGGATCTCATCCTTGAATATGGAATTTCTCTCTTATTGGATATATTGTCCTTTACCTTTTGTCCATTGATCAATGGTTATGCCTATCATGATGACAAATTGGCAAAACTGAGGTTAAATCCTAAGTTTGGGTAGCATGGTGAGAAATATAAGGGTGTAGTGATGGCCCAGAACAAATAAAAGTGTTTAGCATTGAGAGTCTTGTCTCAGGTGTCAGATATATACCACTGGCATATACCATGGGATAATTTAGCTGAGTCTTTTCCCAGGCCATTAAGCTGAAGTATCCAGATGACGCTCCAACTCTGTATTTATTGGACATATTTACAGTGCTCCCCAGTTAGCTCATCCTTGTAGTGGGAAAGAGAATTTGTTTGAGGTATTGGATGCTGAACTAAAAGAGGTGTGAGAGTAATGATGCAATGTATGAAAAGAAATAATGAATTTACCACCTAAGGATTTTACATGTGATTTCATGATGAACGAGGTCATGACAAGGCACGATTGAGGTCTATTGCAGTTGTTTATCATACAAATGCCAATGTTCTATACCATTGTGCATCTCCTACATGGAACATATTCTGTCATGCATATAATAATCATATTCTGTTGTGCATATAATGATATCATTTAAAACTTCATAAAGGTGCTTTTTTGTGATCTTTTGTCTTGTTGTAGAACCTCAGACATCTGACTTCATGGGGCAGAAGCTGTACTCGTAAACTAAATTTTCAAAATTCTCATCCAAATGACCATCATTTTCTGCACCATATGCAGTTTGCTGTTTGTTATCCGCTTAAGTGAAAATGGAAGGCAGAAAGCATGAATTGAAATAGATCCAAAACATGTATATGTGCCATTTTTTAAAATTGAAGTTACAAACATACAAAGCATCAATGCAAGCATACACAACACATGCCTTACAGCCATCATGATGTTATAGTGGGCATCTATCGGTTGGAGTCAACCATAGATACAGTGGAAACCTGATAAAACAGGATTGCTGGGACCAAATAAAAGTCCTGTTTTAAGCGATTCCTGTTATATACAGTGAATTAGAAGAATAAAATATCGCTAGCCTATTGCCTGATTGTAGGAGACATTTTTTTTTCATGGATAGTCTCCCTTCATTGAATTCTTTTAGTTTTGCGTGATAATATTCCATGATTGAGCAAAGATCGTGGCAAGAAGGATAACAATAATATGGTATATCACTTAGAGGTCACAGTATGTTCATGTACTAGTGGTACATGTACTATTATAGTCAGAAGTCCTAGCAGAGCAACTGGCCATGTGAATAAAATTACTAACACTAACACACACTTCATTGGCCCGCTGCCAGATTCTCCCCCATCGCTGTCCCCCAACATAGTGCTGAGAGTAACCTAGCCTAACCTAAGCGCAGGGAAAGATCAAGGGTATCATATTACCTCATCCGCCTACTCCCCTTCTCTCATTGTACCAATCCCTTTATGCGCGATCTCTTGGGTACATTGTCATGGAACTGAGGTGAAAGACCATACATGCACTCTCTATGATAATGTATGGAACCAGAGAGGTATCAAAGTGATTGTGATAAAAATGCGATGCCAATAAATATGGCTTGATTCACCATTCACGACATACAATTGAAACACAAAGTGATATCAACATTGCATGAATATCCACAATAAATGCAAATGCACTTATCAATATTCACCACTGTTGATGGGTTAATTGGACCAAGTGGTCAGTGAGTGATAAGACACATGTGATTATCTTAACTAACGTTAGGAGCTGCACGTGTGAGTCCTTTCTTTATCGATGTCGGCCCACCACCTCAGCCTGTTTTGTCTATCATGTTATGAATTATTAATGAATCACCCCCCCCCTCCCCCAATCCTCTTGGCTAATCTCATTGCCCGCCAGCCATCCCCTACCTCCTGTTATTTGTTATCCAATGAACAAAGCAGATGAAATAATGGCTGTGAAGCGAATATATTAGTAAGTGTACTTGATCTGCTTGAAACTCGTGCAGTTTCCAAGTACCGCTAGGTGTACAGGTTTGAGCGCCTAGCGGTACAGGTATCCTGCTATATGCGATTCGACTGTCATGGACAGCTGCTATATGAGATAATATTTTACTAAAGCCAAAGTAGGAGTGGACATGGGGATTGGCGACGCTCCTGTTATAAGCGATTTCCTGTTAAAAGCGGTCCTGTTATAAATGGTTCCCACTGTAAATATGTTTTTAGTAGTCTGTGTTGCAGCAGCAGGTGTAGGACAGCATCTTGAGTGGCTTGTAAGACCAATGTGGAAGTGGTAGTCTCTGCTGCACTAGGGACACTTGTAGCTGGAAGCTTGTCTGTCGCCATAGGTCTGTGATTTTTTCATAGCCCACTTTCTTTGGCTTGCTTATGGATTTTCACCTCACCTTCCTTCAAGTGGTTTTGCAGCACGCTGTATGACTACGGCCAGCTGCTGAGTCTTTCCAGCTGTTGTGATCCATTACTCACTTGCAGACATCCTTGAAGTGCAGCCAGGGGCGGCCAGTGGATCTTTTGGCATAGGCTAGTTTGTTGTAATGTAGATTCCTAGGAATATACGGCCATCAGCTGTACGTTGTAACTTTGCCATTCCACTTGATGCAGAGAACGCAGCAGGGACAGATTGGTGAAAACTGTTCAACTTCCATTCCTGCTTAGGGTATGTTATCCAGGAGTCATTGCCATATAGAAGGGCAATAATAACACAAAACCCATTCTTCCCCTCCCCTGCAGTCACTTGATCTCCCATGCCCTAGTTCTCTCTTCCTTGCAGGACTAAGGAAAGTGATGTTCCAGCTAACCACCAGGCCTCAGTTCTGTATATATAGATTTGGTTCTTGTACAAATGTAGGTCTAGCAAAATGGGATTGGACTGCAGATGTTCAAGTTACAAAGAAGAAGAGAAAAAAAAACAGCTGGGATAAACAAAAATTGGATCGAGCAAGCTGGAATGTTGAACTAGTGTGGTCAAGCTAAATGGAGAGTAATGTATATACAGTGGAACCCCGATAACACGCTCACCCTTGGGATCGGACTCGAAGGAACGTGTTATCAGGGTGAGCGTGTTATCAGGATCAACCATTTTTCTTGTCCAAACCCGTGCTGATTTTTGGAAACATGAAAAAAAGGGCTTAGGAATAATACATTTGAAATAAAACAGAACATATATAGACTATAATATATATAATAATATATAATATATATAATAATACTTATTACAGTCGAACTGTTTTCACAAAAAAAGTCGGAAAATTTTGACACCCCCCCCCTTCCATAATTACTTGGCGGTCTGGCGCTATCCAGTTACGTAAGACACTTCTACAAAATCTAGGCTTCTCATGCTAGAAGTTTGCATTCTTTTGAGAAAAGTTCGCTAGTTTTTACAAGATCCTGGGATGAGACTTTAAAATTATACAATTAGTGGAAATTCAAAGAACTGTACGATCCTGCAGGCAGTGTCGTCATCATAATCATCAAGCGTAGACTATCTAACTAGACTAGATCTATTCTCTAGATCAAGACCGCGAATAACGGCCCTCTTACATTAGTCACTCTAAGACCATGAGCATATTATTTGTTGTTATCGGTACTCTGATGTGCTGATTTTCCATCAACTCTCACGCGAGCACTCGACTGTGTGTTGTCGGGTGTGAGGAATTAAGTGCTTTGAACTTCGATCTCGTTCTTCAAACAGACACCAAACAGCAGTTCGACTCTCGTCCGAGGCATGCGCAAAACTCTTCATTCAGTTCCACTGTTATTTATCTGTGCATTTTTTTTTTTCATTAGATCTATAAAATCGCGATCAAGAAAGGTCAGCAGTTGAGTGGCCAAAAGGAGGAAAGTCGGCAACGATCAGAAAGTCGGAATTCAGATTAAAGTTGAAAGTTTGACATCCCTGTTATTAAAAAGGGTCGGTGAGATAGGCTAGGTGACAGTGCACGATGCACGGTGATTCCACTGGTCAGTGGTGTGTTGTAGAGTAGTGTGTAGGCTTTTGACATTGCGCACCACAGTCACGGTTGAAGTTGAAGACAGGAGAACAAGAGGCGGGTTCAAGCGAAGCCTAGTTAATGTAACATTATGAATAACACTGATCACATGTGCATGTGAAAGGGGTGAGACGGGTGGGCCAACCTTGATACTATATGTAGTAGGCCTACTGGCAGCAACAATACACAGGGTAGCGAGAAAGCGGGCTTTTCAATGTTGTCATAGCACGTGATGACAACAGTTACTGTCCAAAAGAACCGAATGTTCTATGCGGGTTGAACACGCAAACCTGAGCGTGTTATTGAAAATAAATTAGTATGGTTAAAGAAGGAAACCGGACTTCATGAAAAGGTTGTGTTAAACGGGAGATCGTGTTAAGCCATGATCGCGCTAGCAAGGCTCCACTGTAGTTCAATTTGTTATAGCCAACACAAGGCTTAACACACAAGATCTTACTGATCTTACTACCTCCTTACCTCACATCCACCAGCTGCACCATTTCTTGCTGACCTGACCCTAGTTTTGTTGTACAAGAATTTATATAGCAGATATTGATGATCTGACCTACTGTAATTGTATTCATGTAGTAATGATAGGAAACTGTAAGCATGGATTTCAACAATAACTGGATCACCTCTCTCTATAGGTTTGGTAGATCTTATCAAATACAATGTGTGAGTGCATGGGATTATGTTTCACTTGTAGTTTATTGAACTGATGTTGCACAAAGAGAAATCATAACTTTAATACCCCACCAACAGATCTTTTCAAAATGTTTTGTCTGTTTAAGTTTTGTATTATTTTAGAACAAACTCTTAATCAAACTCCAAATGAGTTGATATGTATTTTTAATCCCTCCAAAGGCATGAACTTAACTGTTGTCATCTTAACTGTAAAAGATTATAGCATGGTATCTTCATTTACTCTATACAAATATTTTTTCTTGTGCAGCGACCAACAACAGAGATGAACATTGCAAGTGGATGTCCATTATTCTTGCCTTTGGATAAACTTCACAGTCGGCAGTATGGCTATTTGAGGGATGATACCATCTTTGTTAAAATAATAGTGGATACAGATGGCTTGGAGAGATTCACAGAAATGAACCCAGGTCGATTCACACCGGGCTATCCATAGTTATAGGCTTTTCCCTCTGACCTTGAAACACTCAAATCCTGTGACTTGATTTCAGTTTGTGCTAAATTTATCTTTAATGAACTAGTTTACATGTCACTTTTAGTTTGTCAGAGAAGGTGAGAAACTTGTCTGTATACAAGTAATCTTACCAGGAAAAACATGAACTAAGTGCAAATGTTCAAGATGAATGAAAAGAACACTGTGTCGCAGCTGAAACAATATAGATGTTAGTCTCACAAATGGAGCACTGAGAAAGTGTACAGTCCTCTTATCCACAAATAGACAGTGAAAAAGGATTGCTTGCTGTCAATATAACATTACTCCTGTAGAAAAGTTAATCAGCAATGGATTCTTTTTCAGTGTATATACTTTTGTAAAATGTTGTTTGTTTGCAGATGATACATGTAACTCCAATCTATGAAAGTGACATGTCTTTCTTCAGTTCACAAGTTTTTGAAATGAGTCACTTAAACCGTAGAGAAACAGTAAGTTTCATTTTCTGTTTTTGGTTAGCATATTTTTTTTTAATTGTCTTTTTTTTTCTTTAAATATCTGATTTATTGTTATTATTTTTTCCAATCAGTGCATTCAAATGACAGATCGCTACTTGTAGTTAGTAAACAAACTAGTTGTAAATTCACCTCATAATCCTATGAAATGGCTGCCTGTGAAATGATGCTTTCATAGTAATATTATGCTTGCAGATATTCGAGTGTTGACAGGTCACTGGGAAAAGCACCTTAGTTTTTTACTGTTGTTTTTTTTATGTGTTTAGCTTCACTTTGCTATATGTTTTCTCCTAATGTGAAGACGAAGACTTTACATGCACATGTATTAGCTGCCTTTTTTTTTTCTTTAAATCCTTTACTTGTCTATAACTAAGTTATCTTTGCTTGAACTGCTTCAAGTTCATGACTGTTCTTTCAGTTACCAGCTATAATTTATATATCCAAATCTTATGTTTTAGACAAATTTTGATCTTCTAGGAAGTAGAAATTTGTAACTTTTCTCCTGTAACTTGTAAACTTGAGGTCACTTTGTTCACACCTTTAGGCTGTGATGCTTATTACTATTGAATTTGTTGTGTATGATGAGTGAGTGACTTAATTCTGTTTTTATTATTTGAATCTGTGATTTCATCAAGAATTCTATTCTTTTATGCATGGAAATTTTAATTTTTTGAAAAAAACAATATATTGTATTCTAGCATTTTCACAGAATGTTTGAGCCTTCATTCTGTTTGGTAGATAATAGTAAAGCATGCAATTTTAATTTTTTTTTTGTAATTGCATGTTCACAATCTGGTCATGAAATTTGGACCAGGAGGCCAATTCGTGCAGAAACACATGCAGTTTATCCACCCTGCAGGTGATAGAAGCCTGTATTATCTCCCTCCAACACCAGTGACATGACCTCCTCACGAACATTTGTCTCTTTTATCTGAAGCCATGTAAATTTCACTTATCTACTTCCCACAGCCACCTCTTATGCCAACAGCTGAGAGAAGTGATTGAATTTATGAAGGATCAAAATGTGAAGAGAGAGGTAGCAGCCTGTTGTTTATCCAGCTGACAAGGAACAGTGGCCTGATTCATATATGCATGATCATACTTTGTGCAACTACATGAAATGAGTCTGATGTCAAATTTTTCATGCAGGATTTATTGGTGTAAGTGGAAAGGAAAATGATGTTTTTCAATTTTTAAACAAAAATTATTTAGCTAAACTCTTCGTGCTGAGATATTCATGTTCAGAGACAATTGTATGACCGCTTAGTCAGTAGAAGCCTATTCTCTCTAAGAACCTTTTTTGTAACGTCCGACTCGTTTCACCTGATTGTGCAACGTGATAGCTTGTTGACTGTTAATTGTTGATATCAATTTTTTTATCAGTTATTGTTTATATGAATTAAAATAGCCCCATTTAATTTTTACAGATGTGCAAGCTGTATACATGTATTCAATTATTTCACTATACATAATATGGAATAAGGAAAACACTTATTTTGTCATTCTTTCATCCCATTCTTTCATATGCCGTGATAACCATTTGCAGGAGGTTGAAAGGCATAAGGAGAATGTAACAGGGAATGCATTGTACTATCATTATCTTGTCATCTGTGCAATTCAATAGAATGCAGATGTAATAGGAATAACTGTGTTTTGAATGCTGTTATAGCGAGATCATTTTTGAAACTATTTCTAAGCAATACTACTGTAAACTAAACTGCATCTTTCGTACATCTATTTCCTTTATCATCTATTGACAACTGGCCTTTTTTTTTTTCTTTCGCACCTTCTTTATATATGTCTATTAATGCATCCAGTTTTAGTTTGTTTTTTTAATGATTCATGAAGTGGATTATATTTGCTACACCCTTTACAGATAAAATTTAAGCAGATAGCACAATAAGATATATTTTCTATTTTAACCATTTTCAAGATGATTTTCATGAATATGTTCAGTACATTTGCTTATTTTAGCCACTGCTACTTATGAGAATGACTTGGTTTAAATTCTGGAGTAGATAAGTGTTACTCCCTGATGAGAAACTCTTGATCAAAGCATAAGGAATTGAGGAAAAAACACTTGTTTGATATATTTACTCCAGTATTGGAGATGAGGCAGATTTGTTGATGCTCCAGTCCTGTACAAGCTAAAAAGACAAGCACAGATGGACCTAAGTGCTTTATGCTCATGTTTATCATTTGTCTTTAAAACAAAAATAAACAACAAAAAAAATAATAATTATCTGTTTGTAATACTGTAAATTTTTTACATAATGCATTCAGATAATATCAAAGCAAAAGATTATGAGTTTTCATCTTTTCATTGTTCTAAATTAATCAGTAAGATTGGCTGAAAGCAATTTAATGCATAAAATGCCAGGATGGGTCTGTGTCATATTTCTTTTACTCATAATGCACAAAGTATAGAAACATTGAGCACAACAGTCTCAAGAATTTACTGAGCAAAGAAAGTGCTTATACAGTTGAGTCCGCACAAACCGAACTCTGATAAAATGAATTTCTGATAAATCGAATAAAAACGAAACAATAGATTTTTTTTTCCTCTTCGCGCCTATTAAATGCCTCTGGCATAAATCAAAGCCATCGCCGTATGTTTCCTTTAAATCAAACTGGTCAGCACCGCCACAAAGGTAAAAATCGGCTATTGTCATCTCCACATGATTTCCACCAACGCGGATACCGGCGGTTTGAAAACAACGGAGACAGCGCCGCGGGTGGGGCGAGAAGGGTTAGACAATGTATTGTGCCTCGTGCGCAGTGTAAGTAGGCCATGTGTTCACGGAGAGGGGGGGGGGGATTGAGTTGTCAGGGTCAGCGCTGCCGACAATCGATCGATAATCAAGCATCCTAGCAGAACCTATAGTACAGGTATGCACGCAAATGTACTAGTACACGTATTAAATCTGTATGTGCTACGAAGTGTGTAGGTTACGCTATATATTCCATCAATAGAGTGCTAAGCCAGTGTTTTGATGTTGGTTCTCGTATCAGGACGGGATAGGCTAGATTCTACATCGTGCTAGTTTTTTTGTTTTTTTTTTTAGCTTGCGGTTGACTCACATATATCCTCACTATATTATGGCTTCCTTTAACCATTTTCAGCGTTAAAACTATTTCAGGGGTAAAACTTACTCAGCTGTCCTTTTCAGGACTAAAGCATTAACAGTCCTTTTCAGGGCTAAAACCTACTCATCAACAGTTCTTTTCACGGCT
>JBCEWB010000003.1:1462014-1490780 GCA_039654565.1 Peronia peronii
ATGATTTAATTTTATTTCATTTCTGTTGTTTAACGAAATCTCTACCGTCAAAAACATCAGACGGATTCCGTCGGTTGTGTAAAATTCGTTGACATTATAATTATACATTCTTATAATTAAACAAAAAACATGATGGATCCGGGATCGTTATGGAAATTGTCAAATCAGCCTCCTCCTCTCTCTTCCATGACAAGGCACCTCCCTTCCATAATACTAAAGAAAAAAAAAAAAAAAACAGGAAGTACTGAGAAAAAAAAAAAAAAAGCAAACAAGTTCTTAACCATTCCCATACCCCCGGTAGGATTTGAACCCCCGATGTTTTCGCTGAAGAGCAGACACCTAATCCCTCGACACTCAGTTATCTTACCCAGGCCCTCTATACAAATAAAGTATCCTACTTTCATTTATTTAGGGGTTACTATGAGGCATAAATTTCCTTTGAGTATTTTACAGTTTTACCAGTCATGAATGCAGATCCGGTGTATATAAAGTTTATATACCGACTTGGTGCTCGAGTAAATGACTATTAGTGATTACATGTCATTTTTCCAGATTTTGATCGGTAAAATTGTCCACGTCGCCGACATCAGAACAAATAAATTTAGAAAATTATTGATGTTTATTCTCTAGGTAAAAGGAGGGATACTGTAATCAATTAAAATGTTTATAGATCTATGAGGTATTTAAAATCCATTCTTCATATTATCCAGCTAGGATCTCTCCCTCCATCCACTATTCCGTTGCTGCAATGATTGAGGGAGAGGAATTTTACTTTTACAGACAGTTTGCAAATTACATTATATGTATTTATGAATGACATCAGTTCATCTATCTGGCTAACTTTCAGCTATTTTAACATGATGAAAGCTGCCTGTAAGAGAACAACCTTATCCATTCTTTAAAAGAGTTACTTTTTTTTCTTTTCTTTTCTTTTTGGGGTGGATGGGGAGGAGGGAGGTGAAAAGGAAGAGGGGGATGAAATAGAAGATGAATCGGCCTACACTAATATTTTCAAATTCAAATTCAATTTCTCCCTTTATCACCCCCCCCCCCCACCCAACCGCTTCCTCCCCCCCCCCCCCTTTTTTTTTTTTTAAGCACCTAGGTTAAAACGCTTATTAGCATGAAAGTATGGACAGCCGCTGCCCACCTTTCGATAAACCTAGTTGTTGGATGAATTGTTTTCAGTGCACCGACACGTTTCAAATAAAATTATGTTCTCTTACACCCTAAAAGAACAGAACCGGCCTGGAAAGAAAATTATCGAGTCTTTGAGATTACTATCTATGGTGAAATAACATGAATAAAAATGCGAGCTGACACCGGACATTGTCATCCCGCAAGTAGAATTTGTTTCATACGAGAGAATCACGAGTGTGGAAACTCGTTAAAGATCCTCTAGTTTTATCTATGGATGGGACAGCCCAAGCATCAGATGCCACAAACAGATCTTCCAATGACAGCAGTATTCAAAATTCGTACCTGAGAGAGTCCCCCTTTGTGAAAATTCAGTTTATCGGGCGGGGTTGTTACGGGTAAGTAATTAATGGGCTTCAGAGGCAGGTCCATATTACCAGCTTGTTAATGTCGAAGACTCTAGTCAAGATCTGATGTAAATCAGGAAATCGTAAACTTAACCAATAGCTGTAAAGATGTTTGACATTCCTACCAACTGCTGTGCAACCAGGTGAAATGAGTAATGTCAAATGCTACATATCTGAATAAAGTTGGTGGTGTCCATAAAAAAGAAAATGGGAAAATACTGGATCTATTCAGATCTAGATCTAGATATCTAGCTAAAACTTTCTGTGATGAGATGTTTACCTTTAACTCCTGTGGTCCCATGGTCAGTGAACTTCAGTTTTCTCAGTGAAACCTCCTTCAACATCTGACTCATTTCAGCTGATCTTGCAACAGTCATGTTGTGTCAGATGGATATGTCATATTAGTTGTGAAATAAAACCTTCCTGTCGAGATCTAAATCTAGACTTTTCACAGAATAATTGACACTGCCTTCTAAGTGTGGTCCCAGTCTGTTTCTACAACAGAAATGGCATATATCAATTACCGCATGATTATGCTTGCAAATTTAAGTCTAACCCTAACCCTATCAAAATGTACCCATACCCCTAACCCTACCCTACCTCTAACCTAATCTAATCTAAACCTAACCCTAACTCTAAGGTAAAAAGCACAACACCAATAAATAGTCAACCAAAAGAGTTCATTTGCCATTTGAAACACTCAGACAACACCAGTGAACTACAGTCATAATCGATATGTGCCATTTTCACGACTTCCAATGTTTTGCATTGCAGTAAAACTTTTAAGTCAAGTTTTAGATATGAGATTCAGAAGGTTGAATGCAGAAAAATGTTAATGTAAAACTGAAATCACACTGTTTATGTTATATTTAGAACTATCCATTACATGGTTTAGTTTACAAATTTCTTTCATAGCCAACATATCTCATGATTTATTCTGCTGAAAAGAATTGCTTACTCAGTATTAACAAAGAAATTGATAGAATGGGAAATGCAGTGTACTCGTATTATTCAAACATTTCTTTTTTAATTTGTTTTTCTCTGCCTGTCAGTAACTGAAATATGTTGCAGCATTTTCATCTTTAGAGAGTCTGTTTTCATCACTACATTAGTAGAAAGCCACTGGAGACAAGTAATGCGCTCACCCTAAATTTTCCAATGTTCTTGTGATGGTGAAGAATCATTTGTTTAACAGTGAATCGTCACATTATAGAGATGTTCAGATACATAGTGTGCATCATCAAACACGCTGCAGTGAGAACAGTTGCTACACTTGTCACTCTTTTGTGCAGTTAGTTGGTGTTGTGCCAGTTGCAAGGAGAAAGTTCAAATAAATTTCCTTGCAAAGCATTTTTGCTCCAAAGACAATTTGACATCAGACACCCTTGTTCACTCTTCAGTCTCACCTGCCTTTTGCCAAAACATCTTGCAAAGGGGATCTTCAGAACTTGAGTTCATTGTTGAATATGTCTCGCAGCCAGTCAAAATGAGACATATGTCGATTTTTCGCCATATGGGGTTTTTGGTTTCATGTGAAAGCTTATTTCATACCCTTTCAGGTGGTGAAAAATAATCTGAGCTAGCTTTGTTCTAGCCAGATATATTGCAGTTTAAAGAGACAAGGGGGGACCCTCCAGCAATGACCGAAATTCCGAGAAAATCGAGCTTAAATGAACAATCGAACGTATAAATCTACATACATACCCCACAAAAAAACCGATTTTAATGAAGAAATATTTATAAATCGAGGGTAAGACCGATATTGTCTTGTTCAGAAATGAATGTACTTTTGATTTGTGGACTAAAAAAAAAATTCGATGTCTGACCTCCCCTCATCACATTCAAAGCAAAAATTCTCCGTTCTAGCCCAACGACTTACGTCTCATTTCGACTGGCTGCAAGACATATGTGTTATTAGCTCACAGAGTGAGTCGCGTTAGCCAACTCTGTTTGAAATAAAAAATGAAAGTATCTCATGTACATTACACGGCAGCTCAAAGCGGATCACTTAGTTAGGCTGACCTCGCTGCCTTGACCCCACCACGCTTGGCTGCTCCTGGGGGACAGCGTAATGTGTGTCCCTGGGTCAATTGTTTACTTTTTGTTTTATGTGTCCTTACTGAAGGTAATAATTCACCCTCTGAATACAACACCATCGCTAAAAAGCGAAGATCACAAGCTTCACGGAGATATAAATTTTATTATGAAAAGTTTCGGATAAGGCAACACAATAGAAAGTTCAAACAGAGGTTATTTTATCATTACAAAATCAGAAAGAGGTCAGTTCTTAAAAAAAATCATAAAAAATACACCATAAAAGATTCCACATTCCAACATTCACAGACAGAGAGGGTAGAAGTCCATCTTCCACACAAAGTAACGAAAACATGGTATAAACTTGATTTAATGCCCATAATGACCAGTTACAAGTGGCTAATGACAGGTATTGGATTATTTTTTATTTGGTACAGAGGAAAATCTGGTCCTATAGTACAAGTTGCATGCCTGTGCCAGTTACCAGTCACAGTAAATCATTCTATCCTCTATGTCCACCCAGTTTCTTTCTCTCTGCCACCTTGAACTAGAGATATTCATTATGGACATGATTGTCGATGTAGCGAATGTAGAAAAAATAAAATACAACACTTCAATGATATGAACAGATGCACATCTAGTTTTGCATTAAAGAAATGCAAGAAAAATTCAGTAATTTATATTACATACAAAGGATAATCAATTACCAACAATCATGTAATGCTGCCTGTTGTGTCTTCCTTTCTCTTCGTGATCTTGCATCTGTTTGAAGCTGGCACCAAGGACTTAAGCTCCGGGGCTACTTGAAGGCGATGAGCCTCAACAGTAGCTTTTAGTCTCTTTGTTTTGTTCCTGATGTTGGATGTGCGTCTCTCTATTTTGGCAATAGATGAATGAAGTAATTCTCCACCCTGCTCACCCAAGAGACCCAGTCCAAATCCCTATTTTTTCAATAAGTGGCAAACAGTGTTGCTCTAGAATGTGCAGCTTGGGTGTCATTTTGCGTGGAAAAATCTTTCTATATGACATGATGTAATATTTAACTTTTGAACGAATTGCTGCCAATTCTGTGTGGTCTATTTTGTGTTAATGTGACTGTGAACTGCTGCAAAGGCTTCATTGAATTGATCAAATTTATGTCTGATTGCAAAAGCGTGGTCTACTGTTGATTGATCTTCTGTGAGTTTGAATGTAGACCACAGAATGTGTTGTGTGAGGCTTGTAAAAACTGATTTTTTGCATGTACTTGTGACAGTGATTACCTATAAAAGCCCTACTGTGATAAGCCTGTGGAATGATGTCGAATAAACTGTCAAGACTAGATGTAACAGGGCCATCCCTTAATGTAAGTGTGGGAATTGTGAGTTTATGCAGGTCATCTTCATATTTAGCTAACTCAGATTGGTAATATGTGCGCTGATCATCTGATTCTGCAAAAACTACACAACCTTGTAAATGTGCAATCTAGGTTTTGCATTTGTGTTTTTTGTGCAAAGCTAGAATAAAAGTGTCAAATGGGCTGGTGTTTTGCGTGTATTTTGTCTTTGCCAGTGCATGTGCAATGTCTATGTCCAGCTTGTGTGTTGCCTCTTCAAGGAGGTTATGATGTTTGAGAGTGATGCCTAATAAAATATGTAAATAAGGTGGGACAAGAAGTGATGTTTCAATATCAATCAGAGAGGCCCTAACACAGTTATGAAAACATCTGGCATTATTAATTTTTCCTTTGCCGTATGATAAAAATCTTTTGTGATCCCTTTTAATCATCGATACTGTCCTTTTTCTAGCTTCTGTCGGTTTGTGTTTGAGATCTTGAGTCGATATCAAACACCAAAGGCATGGATAGGTTCCATTTGGGCCAGAGAGTCCATAAACTTTACAAAAAAATCATAATCACCAAACAAAAAAACAACCAAACTCTTTCCTTTCCATTCAGTATCTTTCAAACTGTGTATTTCCTTTCCAAGTTTTTAAAAAATTGCTTTCAGAATTTTATAGGTATCTTTCTCATTGGTCATGTCTACAATGTGAGTGTTATCCTTAGAGTTTGGAGCGTGAAGATTTGCAGTCTGCAAAGATATCTTCAAACTGCCCCGCCCATGATCCCCCCCTATCTTAATCCAGATCTGATTTGGTGGTATCCCATTTTCATGCCAGGTTAGTCTTCTTTCATTTTCATACCTATCAAGTAAATTAAATTCGAAATCTTTAAGATTTGGTACTGATGCCAGCAAAATCTTATCTGTGTCTGACCCATCATCTCCTAAAATTTCTATGGTTTCTACCTCTACGGTACCCTCTGCCAGTTCTTTATAAATTTTCCTTTCTTGATTTTCGTAGGAATGCTAACCCCAAGTTGTGTCCATAACCTACGCCTTGATTTTTCCTGATACCAGGTTAATCCCATTTCCTCTTTCATGGCTAATGCATATTTTGGATCAGTTATAACCCTGTCTCTCTTACCACTTTTTGTTAAAATACTTCCTCTTACTGCGGGCAGTTTTCTTTTAAAACCTGACGCATGTTGCCTAACTAGATCGTCTGGACTATACCCTGCTATGGATTGTCGGACTTGATCTAAAATGTGTGTACGTCTTTTTCGCGGTCAGAGCCCTTTCTGTGAGCTGCTATCCTGTGAAGCATAAGAGGCTGCCGTCTTGTTTTAAAAGAGAGTTGTCCTCTCTTTGTGGATGCATATAATTTTCTTCCCACTACGTGTCTTCCTACTGCCTCGTCTGTGTCACTGATTGGGTCTGTCATTGTCTTGTACAGCACCGACTTGACTGTTCTATCATGTTTAAAAGCTGGTGAAGTTTGGCTAGTGTGGACAGGTGTAGGCCCTGGTGTTTGTGTTTGTTTGCTTGACTTTGTGACTGAATGTGTACAATAACAAATGCTTGAATCTGTCTGTGTGCTTGAATTTGTAACTGAGCCTGTGCAAGTTCTTGTGTCTGTATACAAACTTGTGTCCATCTCTGCACTCGTACTTTCCATCTCAACAGTCACATTGTTGTTTCTGTAATCCCCCGGGGTTTGCAATCTGTCTGACTCTGTTTCAGTAAGTTTCTGCTTTTTTGTCCATCGAAATTGTTTGTTGTAGTGTAAGCATACACTGCACTCATCTGTTGTCAAATCTGGATGGAAATTTGTCCATATCTGAGAGCTATTGGTCACGCATTTTGAGGCAGCTTGCAGAGTCACATCACTTAGATTCCTTTGTAAGGAATATATGCGCTGCACATACGTTGTACAGAGTGACACAGAGTGTTTGTCGGCAATATCAGTGTTGATGTTAATTCTATAGAATAATAGCAAATCATCCTTATAAGTCTTACAAGGAAAACACTGCTGTCTACACTGCTTTGGTTTTACACATATGGTATCACAAGTCTGACAGAGTTTATTTAGATTGGTTGTATGAATTTCACTGGAATGATCCATGATAAACTGCAGCAAAAAAGATAATCCAGAATAAGATCATTACACATAATCTTACAATAAATCCATAAAAACAAATTAAATTGTGCAAACGTTTGTGGCACTTAAAAGTACGGTTTCTCAAGAAAGTAATATGAGTAAAAACTGATCTCTCATGGATATCAATTTTTAAATATGATTTTTTTAAAAATTCAGAAGTGAAAAAAAACATTTTATTTATAGGAGGTTTTCAGGCACTCACAAATTTGTGATCTTACGACGTAGAGGAAAATGAACAACAAGGGGTTAGAGAGCAGAGATGTAGCTTTTTTTTTGATACCTGGAACTAGGGGTAAACAACATTTGAAACCGGAGAACTAGGGAATAAACTTGTTCAAATTGAAGAAAATTACTGGTTTAGTGACACTCGCGGGGAAGACTGTGACCAGCCACCGTGACCAGCGGTAGCGCCTGGTTCTGGGGTCAAACTAAGTGATCTGCCTTGAAGAGAAACTGGGCAGCCGTGATTATGATGCAAGAAAATGTGTTTTATGTCTCTATTCTCTTTTCAATCACATGATATCAGAGAAGTATGGAAGGCACAAGAAAAGAGAACAAACAACGTTGTTGCTATGAAGAGGGTTTTGGGACCGACAGATAGCGAAGAGGTAGGTAAAATTTAAGGAATTTCTTTTCATGGCCAAGAGGTAATGCTTTGATTTTGATCTATCATAATCAAGTAATGCTCCTCATTTTTATCTTTCTTTAAGTTCCACATACCATTTACTACTAGTTTCTGAAAAGAATCATATTAATCCCTTCATGATGTAGGATCAGTGTTTTTTATTCAATAGTAAAGTGAGTCTCTTTCTCAAAAGAATGATGAACGGCACTGGTCAAAATGGTCCTGGTAGCTATAAGAGACACAAGAAAAGCTGTTAGTCACCAAATTTCAGATCTTTTACTGGATAAGGAAAAATGTGGGCATGAACATGTTAAAGTTAAAGTAATCATATATGGCAAGAAGTTTGAATTGTAAGTGTAATAGCATGAAGAAATGCCACATTGCACTACCTTGTCTCATAGCATGCTCTCTTCAGCTTACAGAGAAAATGTTAGCAAAATGAGATTCCATTGTTTTGAAAAGTTCGCATTAATAGAATGAAGTTAGTTTTTTTAGCATACAGAATGATACTGCAAGCAAACACAAACTGAAGAGAAAGCTGTTTGAATGATCTCCATCACTAGTGAACTGGATATGTAAGGAAGGGAGAACTCTATTTGACTAATTAGAAAATGTACATACATGAATACTCTCCCTTAAGACAGGTTGCAGTGAACAGTTCAAATGTTTTCAATTTTATTTGGCACAGTGGCATAACTACAATATCAAAACACCTATAAGTAGTTAACAAAGCACCTGTAAAGAAGTTGATACCAATAGCTTAAAATTTAGTCCAGTTTTGTCTTCCACAGTTATAGTATTGTTTCTTTTCTCAGCATTTTATGCTTTTTTATTTGTTCAGTTCAATGCTAATAAAACAGTGAAATCTGTTCCAAATCCCATTTTGTTAGTAGCCACATTTGAAGGCAATAAGGCTTATCATACATCATGATATCATATATTCTAATTTTCAGTCCATCTGGTGCATAAACTTGAGTGATCTTTTTACATTTACTCAACAGTTCCCTGTGGCAGCCTCAAGAGAGATAAAGTTCTTAAACATTCTGAGACATGAAAATATTGTGAAACTGCTGGAAGTATGCAAAATCAAAGGTAAATGCAATGAATTGTTGCGTGAATGGTTTGAGCTTGAGTTCAAGGCATGTCCAAAAGTTGGTTTCTCATGTGCAGCACATGGTACATCTATGATCAGCCCACCACCAACCACCTCTTTTCCCATGTTTGCTTTGATGTTCTAGCCATTGACTAGATGTTCACACCAATATGCAGAACCTTCTAATAGATGCCACGAGCTGGTGATTGGCAGTTGCGGTCGCCATAGGAGTTGAAATCAGGTGCATAATCTTTATGTAATATAGGGTCTCCGCCGAAGGGCCCAGTCACCAGGAGACAAAAAAAAGTGGGTGCTTAGGCAGACAGACTGTCAAGCAGATATAGAAGTTACACAACGCACCTGACCACTATCCTGACTGTAATAGCTAATTGATCGGTACCGTTAATTATTGTTTTATCTGTGCAGATTAGAACAGCTTTCTCCTGAGGTGCATATATATACTGTAATTAGATCTGAGAAATCCTGATCTTTCCTAGTGTATAATAATAGAGCAATGCCCATTGCAGTTTTCAAATATCAAGAGAGTTTCCATTAATGGTATCACCATTAAATAAAAACATGATATTGTGATATTACCCTGCGGATAGTGGCATGAGTGACTCCAATGTTTAAAATTAGCCAGACCGACCAAAATAGGAAAATAACTGACCAGCCAGGAGGCTAAACCTGTTCCTTTTTATACAAAGCCAATCATGGGTGGTGCCCCACATTTTGCAAACAAGAAATTGATATGGGCTAGTTAACGGGTGGCTGATTGCACAGTCATACATCAACCATTACTTTCTGTTCTGTGTTTTTCTTTCCCTTCATCCCCTCCCTATTTTACTGCACATTAGTACTGTGCATTTCTCTCAAGTCAACAATCTGGATGTGAAATCACACCATGAATATCTGCGTTTCTTGGCCCGACATCAGGCTTTTTTCTTATTTGGGACGGGATTGTTAGAGAGGTTAATTATAGAGAAAAAAATCTGTTTCGCAATAAAGGTGGGCTCTTAGGTGGACCAGGCTCTTTGGCAGTGGGTCCTTTGGCAGAGACTACTGTACTGAACAACAGTCAGTGCTTCTAATTGCTTGTAGAAAAGTGGAGGTGGTGCAGGTTGGCTCGTTCACAGTCTGCGGGAATGACTGCATGTGAAAGGTGGTAGTGGATAGAACTGCAAAATTGGGATAGCTGGGAAGTGATTAACTTTTCTCTTCAGCACTATGGTGACTCCATTGCACTAGTTATCTCAAAAATATGTTACATATAAAGCATTTGATTGAGAAATGAAATGATCCAGTTTCCTCATGTTGAGAAAAAAGATGATTTATTGTTCCAAATAAACAGGGTTTGCTAAACATTAGAAACTTATGGTTAGTTTCTGTTAGATTTTGCATTTTTGCAAAGTATGTTTTGAATTGTCATATACATGTATGTCACACAAAGGTATCATTTCATGCACCTGTCTTTGAAATTGTAAAAACAGCAGTTATCATATTTTGCAGCCCAATCCTTCATTTTGTTATTTGGAATGCCAGAAATAAAAATCTATCGATTTGTTTGCTAGAACATGTAATACAGGAGGAAATTGTCAGTCAAATTTCTGACTGTTCGTAGGTAAGACTTAATTAGTTGTTGTAGGATATTTTTGAAAGATATGGGTTTTTAAAGGTAAGAAATGATGTAATTTTCTAAAATATTTTTAAAAATAATTCGTATGACTGTTGATCAGTATCTTTTTTAGAAAACAGAAGATCAAGAATGAAGGAAAGAAGTGATTAAAAGATTTTCCAAATAAAAAAGTGTGGGGGGGGGGGAAAAAATCATTTATAACATGAAAAAGCAATACTTAGTTGGCCTTTGAGTACAGTATTATTTACTGAATATCATTTGGAAATTTAGAGATGATGTTGGTTTTGTGTTCATTTTAAGTTGATATTCTGTGTTTATATTGCAGAACACATCGGCGGTCTGCCACTAGTTTCAGTTTATCTGATCCTTGAGTATTGCCAGTATGACCTTCATCATGTTTTGAACAAATCAAATGCTGAATTCCGCACAGAAGAGGTGAAAGCCATAGCTCTGCAGCTTCTAAGGGGACTTCAGTTCATGCACAGGTGGGACTCTGAACAATGACAAGGGCATGCTGGTTATCAGTTGTGGCAGGGAAATATTTTGTCGCTGAATGTTTCTATCAAACTAAGTGATTCCCCAATTTTATAGGATGGACCAAAAACAAAAAACTGATTTTCTGTTCATCTTGGCACTGATGAAAAAACACCTTTTCTCCAATGCGTTCATTTTTCAGACTCCAACTATTTTGTTCTGTTTCGTCTTTTTATCCTTTGGGTGGTTATCTCAACATTTCCAGTTATGCAGAAACAATTGAGAAGTAATTTTTTTTTGTTCTTCCTGTAATTTGAAAAATTTTACTTGGGCACCCAGGAATTTTGAATGTTGATTTGAACCATGGGCATAACTATTATATTAATGATCAAAACGATGGTAACAAACAATTTTCTGTACTATAAATCTGCAGCAAAACCTGTATCCATATGAAATTTGGCACACAGCTTTGTTGCATAAAGATCTCTGTTTCTACATATATAAAGCCAAAAAAAACTTACTATGTGTGAAGTTGTTCTAAAAAGATGATAATAATTGAATAATAAACTCTTGAGAGTGTTTGATCCAAATTATACGCTTGATAAAATGATGCGTTCAAAAACTAAACATGTTTCCTTTGAGTAACATTCATTTTAATCATTCAAAGTACCAACATCGAAGTCGCACGTTTGCCATTCATTTTAACCCTCTGAACCCTGCCCTCCTGAGCCTTACAACACCCTGTGCCTGGGCTCTTGAGCAAAATGTGCCAAAAAATCATACCCAATGCACCTAGCTTCAGTTAGATCTATATAGTCAGGAATATTTCTTCTGGGCCCCAAATGACTATCATCAAATATTAGATCTATCAATGGTGAAGTGAAGCTTTCATTTCACATTGTACCTAATCCACTGGTGCATCCCTCGCATTCTGCTGAGGACCACACCCCCTTGCTTGTTGTTATCCACATCTAGATCTAGATCACGTTCAGACTCGGCAGTGGCACTAGATCTATCACTGTCTTTTAAATCTTTACTAGAAACAGGACAATCTTCATCTAATTAAGTTTCACCACTGTCTGAATCACACAAACTGTCAACAATATCGGCAGTCATGAACAGCTGTGACCTAGATCTAGGGCTTTTCGTCCCTGACATCCAAGATCCTACATTGTTTTTGCTACAAAATCACAGCAGTGTGTACATGGGTGCTGCCATCTTGACCTCATTTTAACTAACCCGCAGTAAATAATATTAAAATATGTGAGTGGATGGTTATTTTTACACTGAGGACCTTCATTCTCACATGTCTTCTCACAACCTCCCCATTCCCAGTAAAGCGGGAATACGGCCATTAGTAGAACTCAGGAATCCCGGTAGACCAGGAATATGGGTTCACAGGGTTAAGGCATAGGGCAGAATCGGTTTGACCCATATTTAAATAATCTCACATGAAGGCGCGAGGGTTCTCTTCTAGTAGGAAGATAGAAATGCAAGGTGGACCAGCTGAACGATTGATTTCAATGGACAGCAGAAACAAAGGTTGACAGAATCATCACCGTCAGTAAGAGATAGAATAGCAGTGCACAGTACTGTTAATATTTCAGTTCAAGACATATTTGGATTACTTGTTTAAAACAGAAGATACAAATTTATTAAATTTTAGGTTAGAATTTGTCCAAAATTTTAAGTCTTTTTTTTTTTTTTTTTTTTTTAAATTTCTGTGACATTTCCTCTACTGCGAGCGATCAGCTGTTGGTAGTATTCTGTTGGGGTGGGAGAGTAGGAACTGTAGCATGGAAGTGAAGATTTTTTTTTTCATATACATACATTAAATAACATAATACATTATGGTCAAGCGTTTCTCTTGATTACTTTATGGAAGAAAATGGCGGTGTTCCACAGAGTCTCAACTGAGCTGCAGAGACAGCTTTGCAGTGTAGGATTCACAGGTATGTACTTGTGGCGCAGTTGGCAAAGCTGCGCGCACTCTAGAAGGATGTGGGAAACTGTTTCTAGGTGATTGCCACAAAAGCGGCATAATGGATCTTTCAGAGGGTCCCATTTGTTGAGGTGGTGTTTTAGGGGCATGTGCACAGTTTGAAATTGAATAATTATTGTGTAGTCTTTACGCCCTAGTGCATTAATCGGATCTTTTGAATTATGTCTCGATTGTGCCACGTGAGAGGTGCAGCCCTTGGATGAATTATACCAGCAATCCAGCCACTTGGCCCTGGCTCATTCATTTATGTAGGCGCAGGCGCTTGGAAAGGTAGTGGGAATGTGCGACTGTTCCTCTCTGGAGCCCTGTTTGGCTAGGAAGTCAGCTATTTTGTTGCCTTTTATGCCAATATGTCCAGGAATACATTGTAAATGGACCCTAATCTGTAATTCGGACTCAAGTCTCGCAATCAGTTGGCGATTGAGCTCAAGTCCTCAGTCTTGGTGCCGGACTTGAGAGTTTTGAGGGCTTGTAGAGCTGCTCTCGAATCAGAGAAGACCACTATGTCCGCTGGAAGCATGTTTCCATGTATATAGCGGTTCAAAATAGTCTCAAGAACTCTCTGAATTGCAGTCACCTCGGCGTCATCTGTAATTTTTAGTTGATTTTAGATCATCCCCAGGTAGCAAAGAGACTTCTGAAAACAGGATGAAATAACCAAAATATGTACCTGCATTTATGTTTTATCATTTGTTTCATCATGATATAGTATATATTTGAGCAAGAAAATCACAGCACAGAAAGGTGTTTGCATCGAAACAGTAAAGAAATATATTAATATATTGTGTCTCTCAAACCCTCACAAGAAAACACCTGCAAAGGCTGGAGCGCAGCAATATTGTCAGGTCTGCTAACATAAGTAAGGTCATCAAAGACGAGAAGCATTAGGATTTGTATTGATTATTGTGTATTCAGTTTTATCAGTGACTGCGTTTGTGGTGCTGTTATCATTTCAGCAAAGGAATCATACATCGTGATTTGAAACCAGCAAATATTCTGATCAGTGCAACTGGGATTGTGAAAGTGGCTGATTTTGGCATGGCTTGCAGTGTTAGGTACAACTTATTCTTTATTTATTGTGTTACAAACAGATTTAATCTCTATAGTAACTTTTTGACAGTTCTTAGCATATTGTCACCTCAGTTTTTACATATGTTATATATCCATTTCATAGAAATGTGAGAATTAGTTCATCTTTGGCTCTGCTTAGCATTGAGACCTTGTTTTTTCATGAGGCCATTATTTTATTATAAGTTATGAAATTCTCAACTTACATCCGTCTATATCCTGGCTTGTTCCAAAATTTCTGATATTAGCCAAACCCTTGAGATGCTCTGATCTTGAACGCTGTGTGGAAATGAACATCCAACACTTGTACATGGGGCTGACAATATGTCTGTTTATAGTAATTTTAGTTGGCCTATTACTTGTAATAGTTGGTTTGAAGTTGTCATCAAGAATTTTATAATTTTTTTTATTTTGAATTCTTGGAAACTATTAGTACTTTTCTTTAAAGATTAGTAGAATTTTGTGTTGAATATGGTGTTAAGCTTCTTTTTAAAAAATGTTTAGTTTGATTAGACAGTAGAGCAAAAGAGGGAAATTTAGGCCATGAAATTGTGATGTCCTGAGAATCAGATCTGGTTACGTCATAATCACATTGGTAGTAGAAATGCTTTGTTAACTATTATCAAGGTTTAATAGGTAAGGCAAATCATTACTTTTTGTATCCTTTTGAAGGTTTTCCTGTACAAGTAGATGCACCAGTATTCATAAATATTTACAGATTAAACACTTGCTTTACTAGCCCTTGATTAGCTAAATGCCAGAATATCTGACTAAAAATAAAAAATAATCCTGAATATTTCAACAGACCTAAGCATCCCTATTAAACATTTTTGGAGGAGGGAGAGGAGGAGAACAGATTTTCATAAATTTATCCTCATCCTCGTGTAGTTCTGTGTGGGTGAAACACTTTGTGCAAAGGAAAAAAGATGAATATATTTTATTTTTAACAGACTTTGAAAACAAAAAGAAGTTTAAATTCATCGAATAAATTGTTTGTGAAAAACATGAAAATAGCTCTGCAAAAAGTACATTATCAGCTTTGTCATGATAGCAGATGAAATTCTTAAATATCAGGCGATCCATCAGTTCAAAAACTATAAACCAGGTAATCTGTCACTTCACAGTTTTTAGCATGGGCCACGCTCAATAAGCTCTCTAGTGTCAGAAGATTATCACAGTGTTACTTTACCAAACTTTTATTCTGGTAACCCAAAATGGCCTAACCTACCTCAGTGCCTAGTTTATGAACATGCCTTATCTTATCAGCTGTTCTTTCTTGATTTTTTTTTCTTATGCTTAGATAAGAACACTATGACAAACCAACCATAGCATTTTTTTCCATTGATGAGATCGTAGTAGGTCATGTTAGTTCATCATAGAGAAGTACAGTAATCTGGAGTCATGTACATGTTCATATTTAAAAGTGGTGGATTGTTATTGTTTTGATATATTGTATGTCTCTATTTTATGCATCAGTGCTGATCTCCGAACTCGAAGTGAGAAAGCCGGTGCATGTTGTTATCGTTCACCAGAACTGTTGTTAGGGGACATTCACTATGGAGCAGGGATTGACATTTGGGCAGCTGCTTGTATTGTTATGGAATTATATACAAAGTTCCCTGTTTTCCAATCCTGCTCAGATGCTGAGGAGGTAACAACTTTGTTTCTTAGAGCTTTCTTGTGTGTGTTTTTCTTTTTTGTGTTTATTCAAATCTAAGAAAATAAATTCAATAAATCCACGTGGAGAAAATAACCAAATCCATGTTTGTCCAGTATCATTTGTTTTATAGTATACAGTGTGTATATATATGTGCATGCTTCTAGCACAAAATACAGATGAGTGTTTTTGTGTGTGAGCAAGTGCATGTTATATTTGTGTAAGCTTATGCAGAGGAAAATGTGAAAACATTCTTTTACTTTCAAATAGAGAAACATATTCCACATTCTATTTTCATCAGTTATTTTCCTTGAAAAATACAAATGATAATTCATGTCTGTGGCTTCTTTTATAGTCAAGATTCCTGTATGCTATGTATAACACAGTAAACACTTTTAAACACCTTCTCATTAAAATCTTTTATCAAATGAAGGAATAATTAAATATTTGATTACATAATAATATTTGATCATTTATCATTGTTCCTTTCCCTTCACTCTTTTTTCAGTTTTTGTTCTTGTTTTTTTTGCTCACTACAGCTTTGGCTCATTGTTCAGTTATGTGGCTCTGTCACTCCACTAGAATGGCCAGGTATGGTACATCTGCCCCTTTTTAATAGGATAATACTGCCTGCAGGCCAATCAAGGAAGCTTAGGAGAAACCTCCAGAACTATACATGTGATCATCTGGCTATTGACTTCTTGGATAAGGTCTTTGTGTTTGATCCTAGTAAACGTCCCAGTGCAGAGGAGGCTCTTTGCCATAATTACTTCTTAGAGCCACCATTGCATGGGGACATGCGCTCTTTGGCATCTTGTCTCCTGGCGTTCCCTTACTATAGGAGCGCTTCAGATTTTCTTCAAAGAATTGCTCAGCAAATGGTGTATCAACTGCTATGGCAACTGGACCAGCAGGTTCAGCAACAGGCACTAAATTTGGAACAGCAACAACTAGCTTTGTGTCAGAATAGTCAGCAGAATTCACCACGGCCACTACAGCATCAACAGCAAGAACATTGTCCACGACAACCACAAAAAAATAGGCAACAGGAGCAGGAGGCGGGGGATCATCAGTCACAATCAGAAGAACAGCAACAGCATCATCAGTCATACCAAAAACAAGATCATCAACATCTATCACAGCCACAACAACAGCATCAGCAAGAAGAACGTCATTTTCAACCATCACAAGAAAATCAGCAACAGGATCATCAGTTACAGTTAGAAGAACAGCATCACAAACCACATCAAGAACAGCAAAATCAATTTCTACCACAGTCACAACAACAACAGCATCAGCAAGAAGAACGTCATTTGCGACCATCACAGGAAAATCAGCAACAGGATCATCAGTTACAGTTAGAAGAACAGCATCATGAGCCCCATCAAGAACAGCAAAATCAACATCTACCACAGCCACAACAACAGCATCAGCAACAAGAATGTCCTCTTCGACCATCACAAGAAAGGGGGAAACAGGATCAGCAGCATCATAAGTCGCATCAAGAACAACATCATCAGTGTCAACTACAGCCATTACAACAGTCTCCGCAACAAGAATATCACCTTCAACAGTCACAAGATAATCGGAGACAAGGTGTCGAAGCTCATCAGTTACTGTTTGAGCAGCATCAAGCACAGATACAACAGCAACAGCATCAGCCATATCAAGAACATCATCATCGGTCACATCAACAACACCATCGCCTTCAACAACAGGATCTTCCATTGCAGACACAGCTCAGAAATCATCAGCAGCCACAAGGTCAACCACCACCACAGCAACAACAGCATCATCTGCAATTAGCCAGACAACAACAGCAGCAGCAAGGACAGCACCAACAAGAACAGCTACGACAGTCGCAGGAACAAATGAGTCAACTACTGCAACAAGGCCTGCAGGAGCGACAAGGGTATTATCTGCTGCTGAATAGACAGCAGCAGCAGTTGTTGCTAGGACATCAAAGTCAACAAATGTCACAAGGACCACATCATGGGCCAGCAGAACAGAATCTGCAGCAGCATCAACAACAGGCAGGAGCATCTCCACAACTGCGGCAACAAGAATGGCAACAGCAACTGAGACAGTTATGGCAATATTTTCTGCAGCAACTTCGACAGGAGCAGCAGTTGCGTAGGGTGCATCAAGAGTGGCTACAACACCTACAGCAACGACAGAGAGCTGTAGAACAAGTGTGGTACCGTGACGTGCAGCTGTATGTACGAAATGAGCAGGAACGACAGATACAATATCAGAGATTTCAGCTTTTCCAGCAGCATGAGCGGGCAGTTATGCTGCTATATCAGCATCAGCTCCGGTTTGCGCAGCAATATCGGTTTCAGGTACTGCAATGTCAGCAACGGCAACTGTTAAACATTCAACTACAGCTTATGAAACAAGACCTGGAGCAACGTGCTGCACAAGAGCAGCAGCAGCAACAGGAGCAATCTCAGCAAAATTAGCAACAATAGGGACAACCTCAACAATTGTAGCAATAATAAGGACAACCTCAGTAATTGTAAAAACAACAGGGACAACCTCAGCAATTGTAGAATCAACAGGGACAACCTCAGCAGTTAACAGGGCAACCTCAGCAATTGTAGGAACAGGGGCAATCTCAGCAGTTGTAGCAATGACAGGGGCAAACTCAGCAATTTTAGAAACAGGGGCAACCTCAGCAATTGTAGAAACAATGGGGGAAATTCACCAGTTGTAGCAACAGGGGCAATTTCAACAGTTGTAGCAACAACAAGGGAATTTCAGCCATTATAGCAACAGGGGCAATCTTAGCAGTTGTACCAACAAAAGGGGCAACCTTGGTAATGGTAGCAATAGAGCAACCTCAGCAATTGCAGAAACAACAGGAGCAACCTCAGCAATTGAAGGGACAATGGGGGAAACTCAGCAATTTTAGCACCAGGAGCAACCTCAGCAGTTGTAGCAAAAATAGGCAATCTCAGCAATTGTAGCAACAACAGAGGCAACCTCAATTATTGCAATAACAACAGGAGCAATCCCACCAATGGCAAGGGTAACCTGAACAGTTGTAGCAACAACAGGGACAACCTCAGCAATTGTAGCAACAACAGGGACAACCTCAGCAATTATAGCAACAACAGGGACAGTCTCAGCAACTGTAGCAACAACAGGGACAGCCTCGGCAATTGTAGCAACAACAGGGACAGCCTCGGCAATTGTAGCAACAGGGACAGCCTCGGCAATTGTAGCAACAACAGGGACAGCCTCGGCAATTGTAGCAACAATAGGGACAGCCTCAGCAATTCTAGCAACAACAGGGACAGCCTCAGCAATTCTAGCAACAACAGGGACAGCCTCGGCAATTGTAGCAACAACAGGAACTGCTGCAGCAATTGTAGCAACAATAGGGACAACCTCGGCAATTGAAGCAACATCAGGGGCAATCTAAGCAATTGTAGCAACAATGAGGGCAACCTCAGCAATTGTAGCAACAACAGCAGTCACATCTTCCAGAATTACAAACAGGAAGATATTGTCACATCTCTACAAGAATGGTGTACATCGTTTTCAGCCCTTTTGAGTTAGTGAGGAGGAAAAAAAAAAGACACAAAGCACTCATTTGATGAGTTGTACCTTTATGATTCTATTGAACTAATTCGGAATTCTCTTCAGGCATCTCTTTTTTTTAATGGTAATTATCTGATAGCTCTTATGCTCAGGAATACCTTGAGATTCAGCTGCATTTTGGTATAAGTCTGACTTGAGCTTTATCATAGAGTAGTGATGTCATGGACCATTAGTATTTGAAGCGCAGAGAAAACAAACTATTCAAAGTACTAACTGTTTTGAATCATACCAAAGTAAGTAGTCATTTCTACATGTATCTGTTTCCTTTGGAAATGCTCATTAGAAATCAAAACAGGTTGGTTTTAGCAATAAACCGAAGTAAAAAAAAAAAAAATAAGTTTTAATGCTTTCCATGCGATGGACTCAACAAGCATTGCGTGAAATTTACCGCATACCTATGAACATATGACCATGAAAACTTCCAGTAATGTTCATCACTTTTATGCAGTCCTATCAGGAGAAATTTTATTTCTTGCAGGTAGTTTTTGGATCTTTGATAATTTTTTTAAATCTGTTGGAATAATTTGGCATTGAAAGTGTTTAATCCACACTTTTAATCTACACATGTATTTCCATGTCTTTATGCTTTTATTTTAGCCCCAAATGTTCACTGGAAAATCAAGAGCGGTCAGTTTTAGTTGAATTGATGCTGAAGCACAAACTAAGGCTAAGACCTCACAACCATTACAGACTGCTAATGTTAGTTTATAGGAATATCAGATTACTATGGGTTGTCCTAAACAAGCAGACATGACAAGAATTGCAGTGTGATTGGTTGATTTAAATGAAAAAGGAGCTGGGGGAAATTCCTTATAACTTGTGCCTGAGGAACAAAATCATTTCAACAGATTTGGGCAGTAACTCTGCAACCAAAAGTCAAAATGTTTAGAAATATTTCAAATAGATTTTTTTAAAAACATGGACATTAATCATAAAAGACTTATTTACCTTATGTCTGTATTTATAAAATGAAAAATGTGAATTTTTATATTTTTTTTTGGGGGGGGGGGGGGGTTAAATATAGGCTAAAGGCATAATTGTGTACATTGCTGCAGTATTTTGTTATACCATGAAAAATATATGACATGTATTTTTTTTTTATATGGACATTATGATGAAAAATGTGTGCCCTTTATTTCAGTATTTGTACCATCAGAAATGTTTTTAATAGAACTTTTATACATGGACTTTATAGTGAAAAACTTGTGAAAAAATTTTAAGATTTTTTTTAAAATGGACATTATGATGAAGGCTGTGTCTACTGTAACATATATTGTTTTACTATGTAGCTCAAGAAAAATGTTTTAAACTTTTTAAGAATATGGTTGTTATGATAAAAGTTATTGAAAGCTTTGTTCCTATTGCTCAGTATTAAAACATGAAAAAGGTATTGAATAGATTTTATTAAAAGCATGGACATCATGATGAGAGACTTTCACATTGCATGTTGTATCAGTATTTACACCATGAAAAAATTCTTTTTTCTAGTGTTGGTGGAATGCAATGGTGAAAACTCATAACCCACAATTTTTTTTGGATAATGCTGTTTTGGGCTTCAGGCCTTCTAGTCCTCCTTCACAGTGTGTCAAAAGCGGGAAGTAAAATTAGAAATGAAAATTATGAAAAATACTTAATGAAAAAAACTTGTGTTTTTGCCACCATGATATGTTGGAGAGATTTTTTGTCTCATTCTGTAAAATTTTTCTTTCTGGGGTTATGGGGTTCCATCACTCCACCAGCAATATGTAGTTTTTATATAACAGGAACTCAATATACATGTATAATATTTAAACCATGAGTTCATTCTTTTAGAAATAAAACAGCAGGTATTCATGTACTACAATATGCAGGCAGACTGGATTATCTCTCTTTGGAAAGATTTTCTTGACATCATAGGAAGTCTTTTCTCTCTTTAGATTGGAATTTTGAGTATCTATAATCAAGACGATATTTCAATAGTAAGTCACACTGCCATTCCAATTTTGGACGATGTTTATCAGAAATGAAGTAAGTTGATACATATATGTATTTTCATCAAGGCACTCACAACCATTCCCCAATTAAGTCACACATGTGACATGTACATATGTTGTCATAGTGGTATCCTTCCTAAATATGTACTCACTTTTTTATTGAAATGACAGTGGATGCATAGCTCAATGACTTAGAAACAAGATTAGTAGTTAAATGTAGTTTAATAGTTAAATGTAGAAAGGGATAATGTATCCACTCTTTTTCAAAATTTTGTAGTAATCTGCCTTTATTAGGGTCAATTTTACCTTAGTATTATCCTTAAAACAACGGTGTATATATTGACATTTAACTCTTATTACCCAAAGTGATGACTTAGTCATCACTAGGTCAGAGCATGGCAGTCTAAGTGACAATTTATGCTACATGGCTATAAATAGAACCACTTCAAAACTAAAAAGCTCTACAACAGAAAAAGAAACAAAACTAGTGGACAATGCTTGAAAAAGTGATAGATTTGTGTTTTTTATATGTTATATCGATATATACCCCAATGTAACAAATTTATGAAGGGAGTCAGTTGAGGCAAAACCAGAAAATTAATTACGGGTAACAAGAGTTAAAGAGATTACATTTTTTGTAGAAACCTTTCATTATAAATAATTAGATAGATATCATGAAACTCCAAAATAATCCAGTGGCTGAATTAACTGGCATTGTCAACATGGAAAACTACAGATCTATATTTTCTATGTCTTCAAAATGTTACCTTCAATCCCTGAGCTATAAAAGTTTTTTTTTTTCACAAATTTATGTGATTTTAGTGAATGTAAATGACTTTTGATCCTTATGTCATGTTGCGTACAGTTGAATAGGAATAAGTCAGTGTCGGTAAAAATAAAATATCAACTACCTAGAAGTCAAAAAAGAATATAAAGTAGGTATGAAACAATTGGGATGACAAATTTTCAGCAGCGTCATGATTGCTTCCCTTGTGCATTCTTTCATCCAATATCAGCATATTAAAGTGAAACATGATCATATGTACTGGTTTTCAGTTAGATATACGTCGACTGTGATTGGACTATGACAGATACATGTATATATATATATAATTATAGTTTCATTAACCCCCGTCTCCTTTGGAGCATCACATGCTCATATAACCTGACCAGTGCCTACCATTCTCAACCCTACCATTTTGTGCCATCGGATGTTTGTCATCTGGACAATACAAAATCTTTTTTTAGCAACGTTCTTGTCATTGGCGCTATGATTGTGTTTTATACCAGAGTCTTTCAGTTTCAAACCACATTTTATGTACATACTAACACAAACATTGATGCAAGATGTGATATTTTTGTACTTGTATAGATATACACCAAGAACCATCAGGGCTGAATTCACCTGACACTGGGGACAAATTTGAAAGGGTCATCAAGATGGATTATTTTACTTCAAATTCAAAGCCATTATTATAGTGTCAATTGTTTTGAAGTGAAGCTTTTTTTTTTTTCGTGGTTAGATATTACCTCAGCTTTGTTCCTTGTATCTTTGAGAAATTGATTTTGGTTTTCCATGTTCATTTGTTTTTTTGTTTTTTTTTTAAATTGGATATCCCTACCTTTCTGTAAGCTTGAAGAAGGCCTAATTTTTACAATTTGTTGCTGATTTTTTAAAATGTTTTTTTGTTTCAAAACTGTTTGCAAAATTTCATCTTTTTAGTCCTGAGAGGCATAAGATGTAGATTTAAGTAATCCTTAAATATTTCACTTGAATTGCTAATGTGAATTGAGGTTTGAGAACTTTCATGTGACTGATTTTCACAGACTAGTACTGATGAACAGATAATAGAAATTTATTTAGGCACTGTGCAAGTTTTGATGAGATCTTACAGAATACAGGTTGCTGTGTTACAGTTAAGAAGCATCTTTTCAATTAAATATATATTAATGTACTTAACATTGTTTTACTCTGTCCTAAATTTTTTTTTTTAATTTAAAAAAAAAAGAAGGTTGCTCACATTTGTTATTGTCTGATAATTAGATCTCCTGAAAAACTGCCACAAGTATTGGAATAAAAATAATATGCATGTAAAGAAGAAACCACGAATAGTCATTGTAAATTATTTGGGAATAAGTAAATGCATTGTATGAGAACAAAAGCACATGAGAAAATGTATGTATGTGCAAACCCCTTCCTCCCACATACACACAAAAACAAACAGAAGAGAACTGAAGCTACTGAGAGAAAAAATCCATTTAAAAAAAAAAATTATCAGCAAAAGCTCAGGGGAAAAAAAGGCAAAAAAAGCGTATTCAAGATAATTTTTCAGCATAGTTTATTCATTTTGCAGACACTGTACATCGATAAATCTCTGGACCCCAGAAAGGGGTGTTTCACAACCAAATTAAATTGGTACAAACTTTGTAATACATACAAACAGAATTTACAGACTAAATTTACACTCCAAAGTACTGTTTTCATGGAAACTAAAACGGGTCATCATACAAAAGCAAACAGATGGTAACATCTAAGATCCAACATAAGCACATCAATTTGTCTATCTCAATTCAGATCTAACCTGCATCAGTTTTACTTTAAGCGATAATCATACTAACAATCGGGCTTGAAATTTCATATTCAAACTGTACTTTGTGATGTTACTGAGTCCTTCCTGAAACTGAATTAATATTTTGGAAATCTGTATCACAGTTTCTGAGTGAACAAAATTTAGATGCATGAATCAAAACTTTACTGTCGCATACTACACTAAATATCTTGATATATGTACATATGCATTGGGAAGCAATATATGTGTGTATGTATTTACAAGTTCTAACGATGGCAAAATGATGATTAAAAAAAAAAAGGCTGATGAAAGATCATGATAACTGTATTATCATTATTTGTGAAATACGACAACAAAGACAAATCTTCATGTTTGACTAAAATGATAGAATTACGATGAAGATGGGATTTTTTTCATATTCAAATTTCTTTTCAAAATAATATCAGGAATGTTGTATGAACAGCACCATCCAATTTAACAATTGGTGGCATCTATTGCTACTGATCACTACCCAAACGCAGACGTGCCTAATGAACCAGTAATATTCTATTGCACTGGGTGGAGACAGTGTGCATATTCAGCACCAGAAATCTTAAGTCACCGCCTACAACAGACATTACAGCAACATCTATTAGTACTGTTATGTTAACTCACAATTTCAAGGATAAGCCGGAACAGACCTTAACTTAAACCTAGCCGAGTCAAGACCCCAACCTGTTCAATAACTCGCTCATCCTTTTTTACCTATAATTCTTCTCCAAATAACAGAATTTACATGAATCTAGTAAGAATACTAGACTTATACTTTATACTTTAAAAAGTTTACTCACCTAAAAGTCCTTGGCAATTCTATTTTTTTTTTTTTCTTATATCTTGGTATTGGTTTACGTCAATTTTTTTTTTGCCCTGAGTAGCTGACTTTGACTAGACTTCACTTTAACCAGACTTCACTGTAGACCAAAACTTTGACTTATATGGCTGATCAAATTTAGTAACATATGGCCAGTGTTCATGTTGAAATTTTCATAAGTGACGGAAGGGGGATTGGTGGGGGGGGGGGGGGAGGTCTGATTAACTCTTTTAGCAATCTGGCATGCAAAATGTCACAGAAAGCAATCAAAGTGCAAGCTGTTGCTATATATAGGAATCCCCCAGAGAAATAAAATGCAACAGCCATGGCTCACAGCTGCCACTTTCAAATGAAGGAAAGGGAGGGGACGGGTCTTCTTATTCACAGGGCAAGAAATAGTACTTGTCACATAACTTGGATAGTGTGGTAGCGTGAAAAGTGCATCTACTATGATGAGCATAAAAGATAAAAAGTATTCTGATTTGATACAACCAAGAAATATGCTAAAGTTAACAATCAAATCAAAATAGCTTCAGCATTTGAGTGATGACATGGACAAGATTTGAGATTGATATGCGAATTGCCTGTGTCTTATGAAGACTATAACATTTAAAGAAATAAAAGGAAAAAAAATTGTAACATGCAACCTCGTTCATCTTTCTTGTACATCCACTTAGACACATGTATGATGACTGTATCTCAGCAGAGAAGAATTTTTCAGTCTGTCAAATTACTTTCCTTTGCTAACCCTGTAAGGTGGTGTAAAGAAAGAAAAAAAATCGCTTTTGGTCTTTTCCATTTCAAACATGCTCAACACAAAATTCTGATGAAATTAGTGGTATGATGGAAATGCTCCCATTTCATGACAGTTTTTATTGTTGGAATGTCTGAGATAAATCCTCCTTCACAAAGCTTGTTTAAATACATTATATGCCTAGCAAAGGAAGCTTAATTTGGCAGATGGCAAAACCGACACAATGGGGATCAACATCACAGTATATAAATATGATAATCCCATTCATTTTTTTGCAAGCTGAAACCGTCCATCTACACCACAAATAAAAATCAAACAAATCATTGATGACAATATTTAATCTTATGAAATGAACATAGATAAAATGTCTGCTGTGATGTCATAGAGATGATAAAAAACATGTTTGTAGTAAACTTGTCAGATGATATTCGTTTATTCTCCACTGGTTTGTGAATCAAGTTGATTGTGTGTAATCCAATTTCCAGGCGAAATCACCTAAAAAATCCTTTCAAAATGTTGATCTGGATTATGTCCTGTGGGTCTGACAGCTCCAGCTTGTTGTTGCTGCTGGTGGATGGGTGCCCTGCGTCGTGGAGGAGCCAAATACTCAAACATAGATTTATTGTGACGAGACAGCATGTGGTTGAGATCTTGAGGTAGGGGGTCTACCCAGAAAAAGTCATGGTTGAGGGCGTCGTCAGAATTGACGCGCTTTGTGGGGTCAAGGGTGAGAAGTTTGTCAAGTAGGTCAAGGGCGTATTGATCTTTCACATATCCATGAAGACGCTCCTTCACCTTTCGTTTCTGACCTTTGGGCAGTTCAATCTTGGTGAAAAGGTCAAGTTTGTCCACTCCTGGCCAGATTTCCGGTGTGATAGAGCCACATAACTGGCTTATCAGAGTTAACTGAGGAAATATGGCAAAATAAAGAATATCTCAGTTATCAGCTCCCATTTCACAATTATTTTTTTTAAAAAAACTTGTGTCCATGCCAATACAGATTCTTCTACTGCCAATACATCTTTTGCCTAAGAATTTCCATTTGTAATGCAGGCAATCTACAACAAAGGCATAAAGAAAAAAATAAATAATTACAGATCCATTATTTCTTATCACAATGAATAAGAAGTGTGAATGAACAAATACCATTATGAGTGATATGACCACAGTTTCAGAGTTATAGTCCTCCCATTTCTTTCTTCAATATAAAGAAATGCTATTAAAAAGTATATCCTAATATTCACGAAGCTTGGAAACAACAACTAAGTGTGCCAGTCTTACTTGGTGTTGTTCTGTGTTGCCCTGCATGATGGGACTCCTGGTCCACATTTCTGCCATTATGCAGCCAGCGCCCCACAAATCAATGGCCGGCCCATAATTCCTTTCTCCCAGCAGTAACTCTGGTGGACGATACCAGAGGGTGACAACTCTGTTTGTATAACGGTTCAGCTTGTCACTGTGGGTAGACATGAAGAAAACATAAGGTAATGATCATGACAATGAAAGAGAAAGGCAAAAATAACTTTATACCACCAATAAGACATATTGCTTACAGTTGCCAATAAAGCTTAGAAGGTTTTTGTATGTGTGTGATGATGATGATGGGGGTGTGGGGGGATAGCGAATTAGTTTAGCTGAATGTCCAAAGAATCCAATTATATATAGCTGATTTCAAACTGCCTAAAACATTTTTATTCTAAATCCATCTTGTAATGCTGATTACTCCAATATTAAGCTTTTGAAAGCCATGTTAACCTTAGATTTGCGAAGAAGTCGGTCTGGCTAAAGATTTGTCCATTAGCCTTTGTCCTGAAGTTCCCTTCCTAAAGTACACAATGCCACAATACATGTATGGTAGGCCTATTTGTATTATACCACCTTAACATACAAACTGTCTTTTCTAAAACATTATTATTTTATGGCATCATAGCAATCTCAAAACTCAGGCCATTTCTGTTGACACTTTACTTTTATGGTTAACTTAAATACAAGTACAGAGATGAAAGATACATACAGATTCAGTATAAATAACAATAAAAAATCATCCTTACTATGTACATCTAAATACTTCAAAAACAGCATAATTACAAACAGACAATATTACAATGTCACTTATCTGGCTATGTCTTGTTTTCTATGCTGAAATCTTCAATGCGCAAAACTGTTAAGGGTAAACTTTGTGAAATGAATTCAAACTGGGTTTTTGCTGCTTTGGCTTTAAATCCAAAGACTGATGTATTTTCTTATTCTCAACAAGAAAACAAATACAACATGGGAATACACTCGTTAGACAATGAATGTAAGAAATGAAGTCCATACCTGAAGGCTCTAGCCAAACCAAAGTCAGCAAGTTTCAGTTTTCCAGTTTTGGTGATCAGTATATTTGCAGCTTTCATATCTCGGTGTAGAATCTTGTTGCTGTAACAAAGCAAAGTAAATAAATGAAAAATAGAAAAAAAAAAGACAATAAATTCATTGTTTATATAAATGAAACATTGCAAATGTTATGTGCTATGTTGAATATAATTCAGAAATATTCTGGGGTGTAATAGGGCATATTCTGATCACAAAACATGTCCCATACCATTTTCTTTTAGTTCCCCTTCAATGGAAGCTTAAGATTTTTGTTTCAGATGATTTCTAAAGGTTTTCTTTGTGACAAGTTTGTTACATTTTCCACTTACAAAGAAATCTTCAGCCTACAAATATAATAACGCATGAAACTGAAAATGATCATCTGGAAAAGAAGAAAAGGAATCACAACCATGAAATTTAACAATCAATATCTTCAGTTAATGTAAATCCATGTCACAAACCACCCATTGGATTCTTAAGGGGGTAGGCGGGTGAAAATTTCAGATTGTTATTTCACCAGACTAAGAAGGGAAACTTTGACAGGTTGTTATGTATGACTGAGAAAGATGTTTTTCACTTTCAAATTTTTTCAAAAAATGATGGTTTCCATGGAAACGGTGGCCATCTTGAAAAAAACACTAATCATAGAGTCTTAAAATTTCAATAACTATTTTATCTACAGGGTTATTTATGGTGTCAAAACTGAGGTTTTGGATCATATTGGGGCAATAAGCTGGTTTTAATTTTTTTTAAAATCTTAAAATCTGAAAAAGTATACATTCTATAGGGCTCAAATTTGGCACACACATCCTCTGATTATTAGTCTGGACAACAGGCTATTTGGTATTGCTGTACTCAGTAGTAAAACATTTTTACAATTTTTTGTTTTGTTTTACAGCCTGTATTTTACTGGTCAGCATTGAGTGTCAATTTTTAAAAAACTTATATAAATAAAGATAAGTGTAAAAGGGCAAAACTAACCAGCTTATTGCCCCAATATGACCCTAAACTAAGTTTTGACACCATAAATAACCCTGTAGATAAAGTA